>JAMZAV010000033.1:0-600000 GCA_024449915.1 Sweltsa coloradensis | reverse complement strand
AAATCAGGAGGTATACGCGGTATACCAGTGTGCTTTCAACTAGATGGTTTATTAACCAACAGTAATACCACCTTGCCACAGAGATGTAATATGCTGCATGCCAGTGGGGGACAACATTCGTTATTTCTCTCCGCGCCCCTCTTGTGTCCAACGACATTTTTTCAGACCTCCACTCGGCTACATCACCATTATTTACTTGCAAAAACATAATGGATGTGACTTTTAATTAACTAAAATAAGTCGTTTGAAATATTTTCATTAGGTAGGCCTCAACAAAAAGGCACTTTTTGCACACAAGAGGAAAGGGTCTGTCTATCGTAGGTGCACAGTCGTCGTCGTCGTCGTCGTCGTCGTCATGAATGGCGTGACGATGCGCTTGGGTAGCTATAACCGCAAATGAGTAATTACTGATTAGTGTACACCATGTCCTACACATGTTTGATTCATATCGCAATTTTGTGAGCGGCGAACTTGTTGTTCTGTAGGCAACATATTGTTCTAAAAGACTGTTGAACGTTGGGCCATAAAGCGAGCAGGCAGATCACACATAGAGGGTGAAGATAGGGGAGGGAGCGTGTGCGTGTGCGTGCCGGGCGTTACGTTGGGGGGGGGGGGGGTTGAAGGCCGCGGGGATGACATTCAATAGATCGAAAAGGAGAGATTGATAGAAAAGCATAAATCAAAAAGCCGCATTGTTCGGAAAATCTATTATTTTTGCCAGACAACTGCACGAGAACAGACAAAAATGGCCGAAATGGGGCCATTGTCATCACATCAATGTGACCTGAAATGAATATGGCTATGTGGATATTAAATGCATTGGTTTGAGTGGTTTGTTTTGTTGTTTAGATTACACTTTTTTATTTTTGCTAATATTTGTTCAACAGAAATAAACTGTACACTTATTTTACTAGATGAGACTATACCATACCCTGAGAACCCTTCCTCGGGATGATAGCCTCCCCCCTCTTTCTAGTTAAAAAGAGTTGCTTCTCGCACATGCGATTTAGAAATGTAAATCAAAATTAATCAACTATCCATAGTGTTTGTACATTGAGAGTAACAAGGGGCGGACTCACTAGTCACGACTATAAGGGCGTCTCACTCAAAACCAATACACAATGAAACATATGCGGCCCGTGCACGAGGTTGAAAATATGTTAGCCCTGCCCGAGATGTATCCTGACATATCCAAGAACTATTCTTCATTAGTTACAGTTTTGAGTATTGCAACAAACGGGAACACGGGAGAACACTCTAAATAGGGAAATAAGTTTTTTGGTGGAGGTGCCGGGTCCATTAAACAATAAATAGCCCCCTTTGGATAAGGCTAGCCCAGCCCCCCTAGCCCCGAGAGTCCCCAAAATCATGCATCATCCTTGTTGAAGGGCAATTTAAAAAAACTTATAACGCAATGTCAATCGAGGTCATGTTCGGTTTTTATCATGAGATGTGTCATCTATACGCACAGAGCATTCTCGAGGCATTTCGATTTTATCATGAAGTGTCATACGCCAGACGGGCAGTCAACGAGCATGTTCGTTTATCATGAATGTCATCATACGCCCCAGAGGGCGGCGGAAAAGAAAATGCATAAACGAATTCGTCATATCACCTAGTGTGCATAGAGTACATGCACATCAACAACGCTCACTAAATGGTCGATATGAAAATATAAATCAATTGGATATTTAGAGCATACTTTGTTCTAACATGGCTGCATTAAATAAATGTAGGATAATTTAGAAATAGAATTATCAACAATACAAAGTAATTTTATCGAATTTAAAAATAATATTTTTGTGATGATTATTTCAACTCGTTGGCGTCAAATACTTATAACTTGTTATTCGTGAAATGAGAAACACTATTATATTAGTATGACAAATCACAATTACACACATTATGTATTATTGGTTGTGTGTAAGTGTAACATGTGAACGTTGGCGAACATGCTTCGGTTACAAGTGCAAACTAGCAGCGTCTAGTTCCCCCACCCTTCCCACTCGTCTTGTTTGGAAACTTCCCTGGCTGTGCATATAGTACGTTCTAATCGGGACCTCCTCCGCGTCTACGCCACCAGCCTAGCCTAGCCTCCCCTGATTGTTATTCCAGTTCACCAACTTTTGTTTTTTCTAATCAAACCAATTTTCATTTTGATTGACTTTTTAATTGTTGTGTATTTCGCTGGTAGGGGAAAAGCGTCCATACGTTATTAAAACGCTGAAGGGTGAATATGTCAAAAGGCGGAATCAGAATGCAGGTGCTCGCGCGCACCAAACCACTCGTAACTTCGTCAAGTAAGTCACACAGGGGCTTACTTTTTTGTACAAAACAGGCTCGAAAATCTTCTGAATTTATATTCCACTACTAGGTTGTTCTCTTAAGTATTCGCACTAACATATCGTGGCTGCTACAACTGGACATGATCAAAGTATCATAAGCTCGCGGGTACGAGAGAAAACAAAATAGAGAGCAAGCATACCGCTATTGCTGCTTGCTTGTGACATAAAATAGATAAATAAATTCGTATTTAGTTAAGACCCATTCAGTCACAGAACTGATTTTCAGTGGGGGACATTAAAAATCACTAATGGTCTGGAGGTCCGGGCACATAAAAATTTAAACTTTGTGGGGTTCCTCGCTTGTTCCGCCATTCAGAAATGGTGGAGGTGCCAAGTACAGAAATATTAAAATATTTCATTCTGGGGAGATAGCCACACCCTCCTCCCCTAGCCCTCAGCGTGACCACAAACATTCTGTGTCATCCTTTGAAGGACAATGTCAACACAAAAATGCGACGGGCAGAAAAGTGATGGACATAGGAAAGTTTCGCTTGTTATAATAAAAATGAATAAAAGAGTGTATTGATGTCAATGTAAATGTAAACTATTCAACATAAAAGTCTACTTATTGTCCGTAAATCGTAATTGAAAATTATGGTAGACGATTATTATGTTCACTCTATTTTTTTTATTTAAAAAAAAAAAGAATAATAAAACAATTATTAAAGTCTTGTTGTAATGCTATTGAGGGAAATGAGTGTAGAAATTATAACTGATGTGAAGGTTTAGTTTATGAAGGTGAAGGTGTTATGTGACTATACTTCTACAGCGGAATCAGCTTGTGGAGTTGCTGTTGTTTTGTTGTATGGTTAAAATTTACAAATGGCACTAGCCACTTCGATTGTATTCACCCATAATTTAATTAAACTCTAAGAATTATATCAAATTTGTAGTTGGGGCAGTAAAATAGCGTAGATATAGTGTTTTACCAATTGTAATTATCTGAATCACGTACAATTTAAATTATGTAAGTATTTCAAGGAATCATAATTACAGTGCCATAATAGTTTATCTTTCCAACGTGATACTGTTAAAGATACGATCAGCAGTATATCACTGTGGACTGTGCCATAAGAGTTCAGAACCCAAGCTTAGAAAGTTTTTGAACTTTTTTAATGCAGAAGCAGAAGAATTGCATTAAGTGTCACTTTACATTAAACTATTACTAAAGTGGACTTCACGGGAAGATTGGTCCGCAGGTACCAGGAATTTCCTTCTCTCTTTACCACCACCATCTCCCTCGGACGGGCAGAGTGCACAAGATTTAGATCTTACCTATCCTCGACCCTTCTATTGATGGTCTCTAAACCCTTGAATAGAGATAAATTAATTTTCTTTTCATTACATAAACTGTTGTAATTTACCTTTTAAATGTTCTTAAATGTTAATGATTTTAACTTTAATGTTTCCCTGAAATAAAATCAACACGAAAATGTTTTTAAACGCAAAAAATTGATTGAGAACTAACAATGTTTACAAAATATTCTTAGCACTTCTGATGAAGAAGTGTGTTGTATATTATACTGTTAAGTTCTTAGTTTTCAATCAATTTTTAGCATTCAAAAACATTTTCGTGTTGATTTTACTTCAGTGAAACATTAAAGTTAAAATCATTAACATTAAAGGGCATTTAAAAGGTAAATTACAACAGTTTAAGTAATGAAAGGAAGAAAGGATTTAACTCTATTCAAGCGAAAATAATTTAATTGGATGGTTTCGAGACCATCAATAGAAGGGTCGAGGGACTATTAGATAGATACGATCTACCTCTTGTCCACTCTGCTCGGGCCAGGAAGGTGGTGGTGGTAAAGAGGGGAGGAAATTCTTGGTACCCGCGGACCAATCTTCCCGTGAAGTCCACTTTAGATCAAAGCTTTAACTACCACTCAACCCTTGAACAAATCAAATATATTGGTTATGGTTTAAGCGTAATAGAAAGAGCTGGTATTGTAAATGCCACTTTAGAAGGTTTTATTTTTCATACACAGTATTAACGATTTTTAAGCTGTGCTTTGTACTTGTCTTGTATTGATAGCACAATATCATACTATTGTGTTAATAGACTTCCTTCCTCAATAGTTATCCGAGACCAAACCCCAACATTTGTAAACCTCGTCGTACAATTCAAATAATCGGCTCCATCGTACAAACTATCGGTGGGTAGGCTCTTTGTCTACGGACATTGGTATAATCAGTCCTTTGGTCTACACCGCTTTTTCGTCTAAGGCGACAAATCGTATAACTGGACATTTGGTCTAGTATTTTTCGGTCTACAGTTCTTTCGTCTAGTATGTATTGTGGTCTAAGAAAACATTTGGTCTAATCTCCTAAATACAAAGGTGTAAATTTTAGTTTTTACATAATTGCTTAAATTTAGAACTGGCAATGAAAAGAAAAACTATATGCATGCAAATTAATGAAACTAGTTTTATTTTATTTTATGTGTCATATACAAAGCCAAAATGTTTACATAAGAAACATAATTTTAAAATAGGTAAATACAAATTTAAAATATGTATGCGTAAAAATAGAAGTCTTTTTATTTAATTTTAGCAAAAAACGTACATTTTTACATAAAACCATAATATTGTTATCAAATTAAAACCATGTGGTCCAATCATTTAATTTTCTTCCTCGTCAGGCACCATTTCCTCAATAAATAAGGTTATATTATGAATCATTTGATAATAATACTGAGAGAAACCGCTAACTTTTGAAATAGGGAAGTGGTAATATAATATAAAATATATGACAAGACAAAAATTGTTTAGACGAAAGGACGGTCCAGACAAAAATCTCTTTTACTTAATGACGTTTTGATCGAAATGTCATATTAGACCAAAGGTGGTTAGACGAAATGTCTAAAAATTGGACGAAATGTCTTATACTCCCCAAAAAAATAGATCAAGTGTCCTGGTATCAACCAACCAACAACTTGACATCTAACCAGATTTCTACACGAAACATCTTAATTTAAGATATAGTGCAAATTATATTTGTAATTATATTGGTTTGCATGTGTTTGCATTGAGCATATAATACCAGCCACATAGTTTTCGATTTGTATTTGGTACAAGTGTAGTTACGTGCTTTTTTGCACTCAGTAGACCTATTTGGATTTTTTTTATACAAACGCATTTTGTCAATTCTCTAATGTCTACTTCACAAGGAGCTTGCTTACCGTTTTTAAACAATTTGGATTTGGATTTGGATGGCAATGACAGTTGTTTAAGATCCTTATAGACCTTTAGTTTTGAGTAGAGCATATTTTGAGCAACGGTCAATTGTAGCCTTAACTCAATGCGTAACAAAAAATAATAATAATCCAGCATATAAAATGATCGAATTTGAAGTACATTCCCTGTGTAACAAACAAATGTTTTATATTTTGAATAGAATTAATACTGATTATAACATTGTCATGGCAATTAGTAGGACTTTGTACATAATTATGCGTTTCTTCGAGTGATGACTTAATTGAGAACATGAAATAATGAGGAAACACTAATTTTGAAATTCAGTTCCAGCTTCTGTCTCTTACAATGGCACATTCTCAACAACAAAATAAAAACATTCAATTAGTAAAACTAGTTATCGCCAACTCCGAGCCTGATGTTTTGCACAAATCTGTAAAATAATTGGCCGGTTGCTGACAATGAAACTCGACGCTCGTTATCAACTTTGAGTAGGAGGCGTTTGTTGGATTGGATTGTAATTAGTAGTCCTAACGAATATAGAAAAATAATACAATATTACGAAAATAATGAATGTCAAGTAATTACGGGAATTTTACTCTCAATAATCGACTGAATCGCAAATAAACAAGCTATTCTTTCTCTGCTGTACATTCAATCACGGTCATTAAACTCAGCGCTTTCTATTAAGAATCATAATTATTTCAAGGTGACTCGCGTAATTATATATATTATTTTGTGAAACTCGAATTCACATAATCTTACATGTTGACACTTGCATATGACACGACACGTGGTACCAACAGAGGTGTAACGCAGGAGACTGGGAGAGAGTTTCAAAGTTCACCTCAGCCATGGGGATTCAGTCCTATGAAACTACCTTTGGATATTCCCCTCGCCCTCGGACTATTCTTATACCATTCATTTACTCAGTCAGATGAATGATTGGTTTAGTTGACACATGCAGGCTTCCTACGAACAATAACTATTCCTAATATTTTATTTTTAATAATAAGGTTTACATAAAAGCATATCCAAATATATAATGGCATCAGACGTAAAAGGTTTGCCCTATCTCTTACAGTTAAAAGGTAATTAAAAGAAAAGAATAGCACAAAATAGACTAAGGAATTAATTATCGATGACTAAGTATAATATAATTTGAGAATAATTACTTCAACAAGCGCGAATATAAGAGTACCCAAAATAGGGAGTGAAGCTACATTATCAACATATTGTTGACGGACACACAAATAAAATGTTATCATTCGTTGAAATCTTTTGGTGGAGGTGCCAAGTACACAAAATAGCTTAATTTATAAAACAATCTAGCCCCGCCTCTTTCATGATCTCAAGGGTAATCAAAAATAATCTGTATCATCCTTGTTGAAGGTCAATTCCATGAAAAAATGTCAATTGGAGGTTGTGTTCGGTTTCATCGTGACACGCGATACACGCACAGACGGGCGGACAGACAGACAGACAGACAGACAGACAGACAGACAGACGGACAGACAAGAATATGATGCATGGGGGGGGGCTTCGTTTCCTAAAAATTTGAATGTTTGATAAGAAAGGCTTCATTTATATAGAGATATAAACAGACGTATAGGCTACTTCATTTTTCAATATTTCATCGCTTCAGAACTTTTAAAAAATAAGGAGCCAGATCTTTGTAATTGTTTTCCTCTCAAATATTATCAACAGCGCTAAGAGCCTTGGACGAGATAAGACTTTAGGGTAATATAATTTGCATATTATACTTTACTTGTCAGGTTTATTAAAAAAAGTTAGAAAAAAGTTGTAACATCGATACATCAACTCTCCGTGGAGTCAGGAGAAAGTTTAGATGTTGCTGACACCCTTTGTAGCCTCGAAAATATAATAATACGTTGCTTGTTCCTCCTGACAGCAATAGCAGCGTCAGTTGTCAACGACATAATCACATTGATAATGCAAATAAAATAACTAAGAACTCGGTTTAAAAAATCTAGCAGAAATAGTTTCAACATGTTACTGTTAATTTTGAATAACGCAATCAGAAATTCATTTAAACGAGTGAGGTCTGGTATAGTTGTACTTCGGTGCAACGAGACCAGTGCTTACAATTCAACGTTTTCAATCTGATTTTCCCTAACTTATTAATAACGCAATTACTTCATATGGCAAAACGTTGTCACGACCTATAAAAGACAAAATAAAAGCATTCGGAAAGAGTAATTTAAAATGCATATAGTTTCTAGAGCTAGACCATTCTAATAACGAGAAGATAATTCCCGTGCAACAGAACGTGGCTCGTATAGTGTACTTAGCAAAGAGCGTCTGCTGAATGCAATTCTGAAGAACGCACGTGGAATTCAAAGCAATCAAACAAATACGCATTTTTCATTCCGACTTCTCCACTTGAGTTTTATCTAGTCAATAGTCAAGCCACGAGTATAATAAGCAGACTCGGCTCAACAAGAATATCATTAAACACGAACTTCGTGCTATCCTGGAAGGTCGACATGCGACTCGTCATTATATATAACCTGGATTGCTGTATATATTCACCTTGTTATACTGCATCGCTGACGATATGTGCAACTACCCCTTCATAACACCTGGCACAGCATGGCTGCAGCTCACTTCATTACGGTACACTTGCTACTACTCCAAACTCCATGCACTCGCTATATACTTCCATTTCGATTTTTGTGTCATGTACGATTTAGATATCACGTTCGTAAAGATGCAAGAATTCGAATGACAGCGTGAGAGTATTGAAATTTTTAAACAAATAATAAAATAAATTTACATACGACAGGCCACCCATATCAATTGACTGACTAGCAGACACAGGCCACCCTCATCAATTGACTGACTAGCAGACACAGGCCACCCTCATCAATTGACTGACTAGCAGACACAGGCCACCCTCATCAATTGACTGACTAGCAGACACAGGCCACCCTCATCAATTGACTGACTAGCAGACACAGGCCACCCTCATCAATTGACTGACTAGCAGACACAGGCCACCCTCATCAATTGACTGACTAGCAGACACAGGCCACCCTCATCAATTGACTGACTAGCAGACACAGGCCACCCTCATCAATTGACTGACTAGCAGACACAGGCCACCCTCATCAATTGACTGACTAGCAGACACAGGCCACCCTCATCAATTGACTGACTAGCAGACACAGACCACCCTCATCAATTGACTGGCTAGAACACCAGGCAACAAGCTCACTACAAGCTCACAGCGTCGCCACGGGAACAAATTGTAATTCATTCTCTATAATTTTTTGTTGTGAAAGGAACATAATTTATGAGACTTTTTATGTTTTTTCTCTCTCACTCGTTCTCTCTCGCTTTCTTTCTTGCTCTTCCAAGCCCCCTCTCTGCCACTCCCGTCTTCTGTCGCTGTTCTTCGTTAACGTATCCCCATAAATCAGTGGAGTGTGACCCATTCTTCTTTGCACTGATGTGAAAAGATGCATACCCTTCCTCGCGGCCTCCTTATTACCTAACACTTGTGAGTTCCCACACTTCCAATACAGGGGGTGGTATGGTTAGCACGCGGATGTTTTGCAGATATCTTCCTGTGTATACAATCGAAACATGAATTTCATGCACGCTGTTCGGTTATTGGAAAGTATCTCGAACAAACAATTGGATATTTAACAACAACAAAACTTATGCAAATTTACTCGACCAGTACCAGTTTATAGAAACGAGAAAATGTTTAGCAAAAATGTTCGCACAGAATAAAAAGATAAGCTAAAAATAATTAACATCTATAAATAATTATAAAATGTCATGGATGAAACACAATACTCCATAAATTTTTCATGAAATTAATGTCTTTTTCCACTACTTTTCTCTTAATTTCTAGTATGATTCAATAATTCTTGCAATCTATGACGTTCATCGTTAGTATCGTTAGTATCTCTAGGAAGTCCGTACGGCAAGTATGAGTCCTGGGTTCGACTTACAGTCAGCGTTCTAGTTTTCGTTACTATAAGATTGAACACGGTAATCTTTATTCTTTACTCAGATAAGAATATCTCTTATACATACTTCTGATATAGTTCTAATTATAGCTAATTACCACGCCGATTACTGAACATATGACTCGGTATCCAGACAGCTCCATGAAGCAAACGATGTTCATATTTGGAAGGTCGGAGTGAGATGTGATACACGTACGGAGACGTACAGACGGACGGACGGAATGAAGTACAGAAACGTGATGCATGCGCTTCGCTCCCTTTAGTAGAGATAACTAGTTGCACGTGCGTGGATTTAGGTTGTTTCATTAGGAGCCCCCTTCACATTAATGCGTCAATACCTCAATTGCTCGTTTTCATTTCGTAATTTCGAAATCTCACTCACGTGGAAATAACCTTTTCACGTTATTATCAATTCAATACCTGTTTTATGAAGGCATTCATTGAAATAAACAAAAGGCATCTAGCTCTCTCTCTCGTAGCCTGCATTCAGAATGGTAAGAGGACACGAGGTATTCACATCCCCAGAGACCGACCTTATTTCCCCTTCAAATGTTTATTTTATGCGTTGAATTAACGAGTTAATGGGAATGGTGACCTGAATGAAGCCCTCTCATTTGCACGTGATATTGTTGTTGGGCAAGGGAAGAAGCCGCTGTCTTGGAAGTAATACGACCTAATGATAACTGGTGCAAGCCCTACCCCAAGGTAATAGCAGGCACAGAACTACGAACTATGGGGGGTTTGAGACCCAGCCATACCACTTAACAATAGTTTATTTTTTGAAAATCAATTTCATCTTTTATTCTACCTGAGAAATAAAAATAGTAATTAATAACATATTTGCCAAAAGATAAATATGAAATTAAAGAAGGAGGGTCCGAGTACGCGCCGACACATATACCGGAGCAGCCCCAAACTAAAACCACTGACAGGTAGATATCTTTCTGCCAGTGCCAGAGAGAGAGAGTCGTACCCTGCAGTAAGATATTGTAAGTGCAGTAAAACATACAAGTAATTGGATGTTTTAATACTTTTGGATACAGCTCCCAAAACTGGAAGGTAAAAAGTTGATAACACTTATTTTTTTCTCTGAATATTGTTTTACGGTATAACTTTTTGTCCATACAAACAGACATAAAATTAGTTTACATAGTGTAACCAGCTATTATGTTCAAATCTTTCCAAAAATCTTTGATTAACTGTTCTAAAAATGGCCAATAAAGATTGTGATTATGAAGGAAACAATATAAAGCATAAGAGATATAAGACAACTATAATTAAATACTAGTACTCACTAAAAACATAACAACTCGAGGGGATCAGGAAGCAAGGGTCAGCAACAAATGGAAGAGGATACTTGTATTTTATTTGAGATTATAGGTAACACCCGTTTAGGAGGAGTTATCAGATCAACTAAATCTGTGTGATTATCAGTGGTAATGTAGTAGAAAATCATATGTTTTAGTGCGTTGAAATCTCTGGATAGAGGTGCCAGATACACAAATGTACCTTATACAAATGGCTAGGACGGACGGACGGACGGACGGATACAAAAGTGATGCATACAGGGGAAACTTCGCTCCCTCAAACGGTACGGTACTCAATCCGGTTCTACATGGATCAGTTCATCATGAGTCCTGGTCCAGGGAGGTATAGCCGGGCCGGGCTATCTCGTCCGTGGAACGATTCCAGTCACCCACCGTATCTCGACATTTGAAATAACGAATCGAATGGGTCCCGACAGGCGGTACCACGGGAACACAAATGATCGAACTGTTGTCTTGTGGCTTGTGAGCGGAATTGCCTGGCAGGGCTTCACATGGCAATGGTATCTCAACCATGTAATTAAAACTAAGTTTTTTCTACAAAACGTTGATGAGTCCGCACTCCGCAGAGAGCCAGAGAACCTCATTGATTGACAAAAAACTTTCCTGGAATCGATATCAATCTACGTGGATCGTAGAGCGCAGAATATGAAACTACTCTTGCTAATAGGGTATTAATTCCTTCAACTGACTGTATTAATATTATTATTATCATCATCATAATTATTATTGTGATGATAATTTAATTAACGTTTCCTCGACCGGGGATCGAACCTAGATTGGCATATACGATATTTTTTTTCTTTTTGCGATACCTACTCTCACAATGACGTGTTTGTTTACTTTGTTCTCGTTCTATACCAGACTTGGCAAACTTGGATTGCAATTTTTGTATCACTGCTGTAAGTGCTGTTATATCACACAAAATCTTGTATTGTAAGTTGGATTGTATAGTACAAAATAAGACTAAGAATAAAATATTATTTTAAAAAGCACGGCTAGGAGAGTACCCATAGTAGGGTGTGAAGCTAGTTCATCAACAAGGATACACAAATAAAACATCGTCAAACTTTGGTATCTTTTGGTGGAGGTGCCGGGTTCGAAAGTATATTAAGACGTGCCACACGCTCGGACGGACGGACTGAAAAGTGATGTATAGAGGGGAGCACCGTTTCCGAATAATACTAACAACCGTTATAATCATTAAATTATATTGTTATTATTAATTATATTATTATTACAATCAAACCAAACATTGCTCAAGGCAATACATTTTAATTTAATTAATTCATGGCGCATAATTTGTAAATTTATTACTCCATATTTTTGGTTGGTGTTGATCTATGGCACTATTATGATTATATTATTATGAGTACGTGTTTTACATGCAACTCGTTCTAAACCAGCGTTCAAAAGGAAATCTGCATTTACAAGCAGCTTTATAACTAAACTAATCAGAGCTAAGAGGTCCCCGACTCAAAGTGATTAGCCTTACGTCTTAGACAAGGACTTAAGTATAATGAGATGTGGAAAGAGTAGAGATGGATGGAATGCGAATGTGATGTAAATGTAGGGGAAAGAAGTTTGATGAGCGCCAAATCACGATCCTATGCACAAACTAGAAGATCGTTATGAAATAGATGTTATCTGTTGTAGTCGATGTTCTTGTTGATGTTGCAATGCGTATTATTGGAATTGTTTGTTCTTGTCGTTGTGTAAATTAGAAAATATGGCAATTTACTAGATTATACTCATACGATAAAAACATAATTTGTAATTTTTATGCACATAATCTACCCCACTCCATTTCCCGCCACGTCGTCATCCCAACGCGTCCACCCCGAACGTCATTACGCTGTGCAATGATACGTTATGAGAACTAGCTTTATTACGCTTGCAAAAAACCTGATGGGCGAGAAATAATTGCGTTTTATCTCGGTTTTAGCAGCCAGCGTATGTTTAATAATTTCAAACCCTCGAACCTCAACGCCAGCGACAGCCCGACAAGATGTCGTTGAGTTGAGTAGAGTTGAGACTATATTTGGGTATAAGTTTTTCTAGTCGCAATTAGTGGGAGTAAAACATTGACAAAGCCATCGAAGACGAGCTTTGGTGACCTTTCACCGATGAATTATTGCCAAGAAACTATTGGACCTATGTGGAAAGACTGGAGCTGGGGCCAAGCGTCAAGGTTGTTTATTTGACAGCATCAAGTGTGAAAACATTATCCTCGTCTCTGTGTGTAGCCATAAGTTATTCACAGACTTGGAGAAATGTAAAGTCTTTGACACAAGAACCACAGAAATGTACCGCGTATTCTTACAAGTACTTTCTCGGATATCTTTCTCGTGTTCACTAACTTTAAAATTCGCCAGAAGAAAAATACGAGAATATTTGTATTAGGAAACTAAACAATACAACATTTGCATTAGTTTGGTGTGTCTTTTACAGACACAACTGTCATTCAAAATACGCTAGATAGTAAAGTTATCAACAACTTTGTTCATAACGTACTTAGGAATTCACAATAAGATGTACCTTTAAACATTTTCTGTTACTGCAAGAAAAAATATTGACCTGTAAAGTAATAAAATACACACCAGGGCAATGTGTATGTGCCCCTGTGCATTTGCTTTATATATTACATTTTCTGTTACATTGTGTATGTATCTCATAGAAATAACGACAGTACTCTTATATTTGACCTTCCTCATTTATAAGGGTATACACAGGGTAAAAATACGTATTAAAAAATTGAAACCGTGTGGCACTGAAATATACTGTACCGTCCCTATCATCAAATTGCATATTCATTTTTCAACCCTAAGTACATTATTACGTGACTTAAAAAGTACAAGTTGTTATTTTATGTGATATCAATTTCTCACAACTTTTCTCGACTGCAATATTGTTTTAAAATAGCAGAGTTGCGGTTAAAGGTCGACGTTCTAGCGATATAACTGGTGCAATACCATGAAATATCGATAGTAAGTTATTGGTTTTGTTTTGTTTTTTTCGTTCGGTTCCTCAAGGCTTGTTTGAAAAATGTGATGAATTTTGTAACGGTCAGAAACATACTTAAAACGAAACAGCTCGTTGAGAGAGTTGTAAAAAGTTTGAGAAATATAACAAAAATAAATAAGTACTGCAAAATAGTAGACGCAGCGTTCATTTTCTGGTCAGTCACATCAAACGAGTCAACTCCAGGCTCCCAGTCATTTCATGTTTGACTATGTAGATTCCCAATAATTATTAACATTTTAAAGAAAATACGTTATTGTGAATGATGAATCGATTGAAAAAGAAACCCACCTGTTTTGATACTACACATACCCACCTTCGTATGAAGATGCATATAACAATTAAAATGAAAACAGCGTTAAACTGCGCGTTTTATTTCCCCCTGAGGCATTATATTAGGTATAAGTGTTTACTCTTCCTGTGGCCAATTGAAAGTTTCTCGGAAAAAAAACAAAGAATGGTTTTGTGTCTTTACTGATTGCTGGAAATATAATTTAATTGTGACCTTACCAAAAATGGTAGAAGGTTTATTCAAGCAAGCGTTTTTTAACGTATATTATACTCAAAACATTTTTCTTTTTGAAAGAGTTCGGTCCAACTTTCAAAAGCAAATTTCCAATAAACGCTTTTGAAGATCTTTGGTTTTGGGTTCAACTATATAAACGTTTCTAATATTTTAATAAACTATGTGCATTTTACATAAAGTACTGAAGAAGCATAGCAAAAAACTAGAATTTTATCAATCCTGAACAAGAATTTCATTGAATAGATTTAACTAAAACTACATTTTGTGAAGTATGAGCGCTACTATGATAAAAAGAGTAAATGGCTTGCACATTAAATAGGTCCGGACAAGTGGATGTTGTACGCCAATTACCGTACAGCCGACATTCCCATATTTTACGGGACGTCTGGGAAGCTTTTTATTGTGCAGTAAAACGATTAGATCACCACAACGACCAAACTGTCGTTCTTTCATTTTATAAAATTACACTAAAATGAACATTGCACTAAAACCAGTAATTAATTAAGACTAAAATTTAAAATTTAAATTACCTCATGGACGGTGCAAGGGTACAGTGCACAGGGGCATTATTAACCCGAACGATTCGAGTTTTCCCTATCGAAGCGATTAGTTAAGTTAGTGACAGGAAACAAGTAATAGCGTCCACTTTTATTGACGGCGATATAATGCGCAAAAATGACGTGTTATTCTCAAATCCAAAACAAACCGTATTAATCAAAATTCAAAAGTAACAACACGAGAATCGAGATTCTGCATACATATAATACGACACAAAATAGTATTGTTAATAAAGATTTTCGTTTGGGTCTCATATTGGAAACACATACATTTAAAATATTACCGACTTGCTACTGACGTATAAACACACAAGGACGTGTACGAGAGTACCCAACATAGTGAGCGAAGCTACTAATCAACAGATTGTCGCAGTAAGTTCACAAATAAAATATTCTCCAGTTCCACTGCAACCTTCGTTTTTTATGGCATTGCTTTACAACAAGGATGACACAGAATGTATTTGGTAAGCCCGTGGGTTAGAGGGTGAGTCTAGATTCAGCCAAAGAAAAGATATATTTGAACCCGGCACCTCCACCAAAGATATTTCAAAGTTGTTGTAATGACATGGAGCGTTTCACATTTTAAAATAATATACAGATTAACGTTTATAATAACGATGTGCTTCGCTCCCTGTTTTGGGATCTCCGTACCTGTGCTTGTAAAAAGTTAAGCTAACTTCCCTAAAAAATGCAAAATAATCTAACATCGTTCAATTGTACTTAGAAAAATAAAATTTAAAATTTAATTGATTTAAATAAAAAACCACACGTGGGTTACATGGGTTTGACTCTTGCTCCTGGCAATCCTGACACCGTTACTGGGCATTATTTTACAAGTATACAAATAAATACCGTCGAGTGTATAATACATCACCTGCAGAGGAGTCACAGCAGGTAGGCAGCAGCTGTCCGCCTTGCCGCACGATGTGGCACATTGATAGCGCGCGATTACCACCATCCGACCAGTCTTCTCAGGCACAGAGATATGCACAAATTGTGTTTGTATGTTGAAAAAATAATTGAAACGTATTTGAAGCAAAAATTAGCGTAAGTAGGCATTATTAACATTTAGTTCCAAGAAATAAAAAGATTTTGATTTCTTTTATTTTTATTTCGTTGTACTCATGATTATATTTCTCTCGTTTCATGCAATCAAAGATGAGGTGATCCGTTTAATAGTTTTGTTAGTAGATTCGTGGTTTTAAGTAAAATTAATGAGAATTAAATTATTAAGAAGTGGGTTCTATAATACTAGGAAAACGCTTAAGTCCCGCCGCGTTGATGGATGAGCTTTTTTGTAAGTTTTTAGTTTGCGTAAGACCACTTTTCCTTTCCAAGTGCTTTTTGAATGCATTGTAGGTGATTGTTGTCAAGTTTATATTGTTACTTGTTAATTGTTATTATAAACCTCAACAAACTCATATTATAACCTTTATTCTATGGATTCTGGCTAACTTTTTCAACTTTTTTTTTCAGAAAGCAATACATCACCATTACCTTACTTAATGTCCATGTAAAATATGAACGTTGTAGCCTCCACCCGTTTGGTCAGAATCGGCCGAAATGTCACGAAAATATCTCACTAAAAATCGAAAAAAAATCGTAAAAGTACGATATTTATGAGAAATATTTCTTCGATTGTACCCAAAAACGTAGAAAGTCTTAGTTCAGAGATTTCGAAGGTCCCCTCCAATTTTGATCTAGATCGCATTTGCCGTTTGCCCGGTAGAGAGCGAACAAACAGAAGAAAAAAGAAGAAAAAAAAACACCCGAGCTAATTTTTTTTTTGGGGGCGGGGGGGTCAGTGAAATTGAAGTCTTCGCTACGCTCATCCAATAATGTTTCCTAAAATGCATGTGCAAACTAAATATGGAGAGGTTATCACAATTTTTACACGATCACATATTTTATGAATACTTGTCGAGGAGAGGAAGACAGGTCAGGCAGAAGATTTGCCTAAATACGTAGTGAGGGGTAAATTACGTGGATTAAAAGCTGGTTGTATTTATGAAAATCCTATTATAGTTACTTAACCCACATTAGTTGCCATGCCATGTAACGTGGAAAATAAAGAAATATAGAAATGCATGTTAAAAGCAAATATATTTCATTCCATAAAAAAATAACAACATTTTCGCACTGCGTCTGACAGGCCACCTGCTCCATTTGTTCCTCGCTTGCGATATTATATGATAGTCAAATCTCCCCGTACCAGCCATTGAATGCAAACCATGTCAGCCTATTACAATACATGGCGGCGAAGATCTTTGTGTATAATTATCTAAGGTTGTAATCAAAATTGAGTTCAAACAACAGAACGAATGATGATTCTTACAAATACTCATTTCATGCTTCATCAGTCCCCAATAACAAATGCAACATCGCATCGCATCGGATCGTTATCGATCTCTACGAATTTCAAATGGCATGACGAGACGTCCTATTCTCTTGGAAGAGTAGAAAGGTTATGTGAGTGAGTTGATTATATACACTCACTCGTAAAATATTCACTAGCATGTACGGTCACAACATCGTTATACTCTTGTCGTTCCCTCATTATGTCGTCGTCATCGTCGTCGTCGTTACCCGACCCGGTCTCGCCGAGCACAAGGCGAGGCAATAACTATTTGAATCGTGCAAGTGCGTGCATTAATTCTAAATATTACCGTAGAATACCTGCTACACGGGCACTACAATGTGTAAATGAGGTATTTTGTTCGAAATGTATGGAAGAATAGACAGTGAGATAAATAGAAGAGTGAATGCCAGCAGTCGTACGAGTGGTGCATTGAATACTGATATAGCACATTAACGGAAGTGTATCATTTTATATGCTTGAAATCGTCTCGAATAGCGTCGTTGTTGCATTAATAGAGCCGTAACGTAACGCGAAGCAAAACACACAAAACTTGTTCGCTCGAAGGGTTGAGAGGGTTTGTAAAGAGCCAACTTGTGCAGAGATGTTTAGAATTTAGAGGAATGTGCCTTTATTTGCATGCTGCACTACTGAGGTAGAAATTTGTATTTTATTTACTTAACGAATATACCATTCAGATCTTTAAAGTGATCTAAAGTGATTTAGAAAAGGCAATAACTTCAACTTAACAGTGAACGGAATATAATAAAATTGGAATTTACAAAACAATTACACACACCAGAATATAAGGTATAATATATAGAAATAGTTTTAGCAATTTTAAAACGTAAATTTCATTTAATAAATTGAAACATGTCTCAGTAATTGGGAATGCATTCATGTGGATTGGCACACACAAAAGTAGTACGATTAGTTGGAAAGAGTGGGAATACGGCGAGTAATGTGATACAGAGTGATGAGGGGGTAAACATGTACGTTGTTGGTGTTTACGTTATGAGAGTTAGATCGAGGAAATTTAACTGGTCATATTGCTATGATTCAGAAGGAAAGGGGTGCAAGACTAATGAGCAACATACGATATATTATGGAGAGGCGGGATGAACGGTTGCTCAGGAAACGATGAATGTGTGTTACTGTGTCAGAATATGAGGTCTCAGGGATGAAGTTGGCGTTGTTTCACATTCCCCTCACATTATGGAATAAGGACAATTGAAATAACTAAATTATTAGGGAGCGTCCGTCCGTCTGTGCGTGTGTGTGTCACAAAAACCGAACACGACCTGCGATTTGCATGCGATTTTGTTCACATGTTATCATTTGACAAGGATGATAAAGAATGTTTTTGACTTTTTGGTGATCCAGTGGGTCAGGGATCAGGGATATCAATTTTAAAATGGGAACTTCCTGTATACTCGGCACCTACACCAAGAGATGTCAATGCTGTATGTGATAGTTTGAGTGTTGTTTTTCAACAATATGTTGACGGAGTAGCTTCGCTCTGAGTACCCGTGATTGTTGGTTCACGAAGAAACCTAAGCCAGTGTCGAGAAGTGAGCCAGCGACCCGCCGTGTAGAAGTGAGCAGTGAGCAGTTCCCCAACATACGAGTGCGTGCGTGGGCCTGTGAGGCATACAGGTTTTTAAACTGAATGTAAATACTAACGTTTTAGATAATTTGTCTACTCAGTTAATTACAGTAATTGGTTTTCAGTGCAGACTTCGTAACACACCCACTGCTAATTGATACAGCAGCTCCCTCTCCACTCGTCAAGTTTATGCTAAAAATACTGACTATACTTGATTGATGTATTTCGTCAGCATCGAGTTACAGTCATCAACATTCGGAATTCAAAGCGGAGATTTATAACAAGAAGATTGATTTAGTTATGTGTTTAAAAAGCTCATTAAAATGCTAAAAAGCAGGTTTTAGCAGGCCTCTACAACTGATAACAACCAAGCATAACCAAATAACGATTTTTGAAACGGTTAGAGCAAGAGCAAATATGAAGTAAAATTCATTACAAGGAAAGTATAGCAATATATCGCAATTTTAGTGAATCACAATTAAACGTATAAAAACAAGAACGATTTTTTTTTAATTTAGGCTTTTCATGTATATTCCCATTAAATTCAAAGTGTAATGGGTATTGTTTATTTTTGGATGAATTTAAAATTAGAAGACATTAATTTTTGTGGCGCAGAGCTAATTCTTGTAACAGCTTCTGGTGAAACACTATACAAGTGTAGGGAATGTCCAAGTATTATTTTATACAGGCATCATCTGGAAACCACCCTCAGTCAGGACTGCCAGCAGCTGGTATGACGCGACAACCTCTCGAATCAGGAGTTATGAGCTACCTCTATCGGTAAAGGAAATGCGCATTTTAAAAATAAATACTTCAAGATGCCCAGAACAAGAAGTTTAAAATCTAAAACAACAAATTAGATGTTAATAGTTTTAAAACTCCACATTATGAAACTTGCTCCACCCCCTCCACTTACTATTTCACATCACTGTCAAGTCTAACAAACCTCCCCCGGGCCTCTCATACACTCCGCAGCTACGAAAATACATCATCTCATGGATCAAAACTTTACTACCTTAGGCCTGCATTTTTTGTGGTGTAACTTATACAATAAAAGGTGTTTTGAGCGAGTCTATTTTGTTTTTTATTACGACCTATGTAAACATAGATATGAATTCCACATCTTTTTAAATTTTTAGAGAGGAAAATTTCTTCAATATTTAATATTAAAAAAGTAGGTCAGTTTGAAGAAGGCTCATTGAGCACAAAAAGTATACTGCATGAAGTTGCCGTTTAGATCGCTTTTGCTCGTAAAACAATTACTGTATATACTTCTAAATTTGATTTACACACTGTTTTTTAGTCGGTACAAATACGCCGTCGACTAAAACTAGAAAGTTTAAATCTCTGTGTCAAACGGATATTCACCGCAAATCGGTTGGTGTGCTATCTGATGGAATATCCATGAGCGTATGCTAAATTTTATGTTAGTTTGCACATGTCATTGTAACGTAAATGAAGGTATATTTAAAGCCACTTTCCTAAAAACAGTTTAGTATACACTAACGCATTTTTTAAAATGATTTTTGATTTGGTAAAATATAAAAATACGAATATTTGGCATTCCGAATGTTCAAAGCTATTTCGTTTTAGTTTTTTGGTGATTTAATACGCTCATTAAAAATACGATTATAAAAATGCTCAACTCAGATTCCTGCGAACAATATTCAGAGAGTTGACCTATTTGTACTCAGCTTGTACACTGCAATCAAAGTCATAGAACATTTAAAAAATATTCTTTTATATATTTTTGTAAAACGTAAATATTTTAATTAAAATAATATCCACCCAAACCGCATATTGATTACGGGATGGCCACCCAAACTTTCCAAATTTGTAGAATAATCAAAAGTTTAAAGAATAATTTCAATTTTAAAGCAGTTTCAGATGACTAAGTTCTCCTAAAATTGTGTTTTATTTATATTTAGTGAATTATCCACTTTGTAGAACTTGAACCGGAGAGAAAGATGATATTTCAATTTCATATCTATCGTCAATTTCCCATCGAATGGTGACCTCAATGTGATAAACTTGATACGTGATTAAAGTTATATGTGAGTTTTTGTTTGACGTAAATATCAGTTATCATTTCTTTATAGTATTACGATCCCAGGTAAAATGTACTATGTATAGCGTTGTTTCCGTCAGGCAGAGCAGTGAAATATAACTTTGTTTATGACCGGTGACTTTTATCGAACCAAGTCCGATGGTCTCATATTTTATCAATGTGATGGACTTTTGAGTCGAAGTAGAGATCAAAGGGTTATTTTTTAAATTCAACTAAGGTCGAGCGTGGCTGGGAAACGGGAGTCACTTTGACATGTTTCGTTTTGTTTTAAACCCAGTTCAACATCAACTTTTGTTTATAGCTTACATTTCACAATAAGGCTAGGCTGAAGACTTAAGTCTAGATGGTTTTCAAGATAAGCCGTGATACAACTTGGGGATTGGGGATAAAATATATTAAAGTACCAAAAAAAAGATACCTGTATACACACCAATGTCAAAGTCAAAGGAAAATAACAACGCTCAATGTAAGAGTGTTGTCACTGTAGCTGAGCGGTGTAAGAGTGTTGTCACTGTAGCTGAGTGGTGTAAGAGTGTTGTCACTGTACCTGAGTGGTGTAAGAGTGTTGTCACTGTAGCTGAGTGGTGTAAGAGTGTTGTCACTGTAGCTGAGTGGTGTAAGAGTGTTGTCACTGTAGCTGAGTGGTGTAAGAGTGTTGTCACTGTAGCTGAGTGGTGTAAGAGTGTTGTCACTGTACCTGAGTGGTGTAAGAGTGTTGTCACTGTAGCTGAGTGGTGTAAGAGTGTTGTCACTGTAGCTGAGTGGTGTAAGAGTGTTGTCACTGTAGCTGAGTGGTGTAAGAGTGTTGTCACTGTAAGGCTGAGTGGTGCAATAGTTTGATATCACCATCACTGTAGCTGAACAGTAAAATGTTCGTTTTCCTGTAGTTATACGGTACAAAGCTGGTTTCAATCCAGGAGAGTGGTATAATGTTGTTTTCGCTGCCGTGCATATACATGCAGCGCAATCTTGGAATGTTTTTCTCCTAGTCGCCCGTGTAGATGCGCCGAGCACGATTCTTCTTGTTGGTAATGGCTTCATTTTGTTGAAGGGGGTGCGAAGAGAATGGGAATTGATCACAACAATAAATATCATGAAATTACTTCTTCTCGGCCGATTGCATTAGGGTTGGATTCTACCAAGGAAATGGATGTTTATATTTATTCTTACCACGATTTCGTAAAAACTCTGATATCAAAATGATAAAAATTCGGTTATATACACAATTACTTTTGCTTGATTTGTTTCAATAACTCTTGGTAAACTTATCCGAAATTTTCTTATACCAACTTTGTTTTTGTTCTTCAAATCTGCCTTTGCTATCTTTTGCAATATTCGACGAACCCCCCCCCCTCAACACTCAAAGCCCACGCGATTTCTAAACAAAATCATTATTCGGATAAGTCATTTGACCGCATCTAGTGGAAATCAAATGTAAGAAAATTTACAAAAGGAGACACAAAAGCAAAGCTTGATGAGATTGGAGAAGCGAGGGTGGGATGGGTGGGTGGGGTAGGTAGGTGAATAGGGGGGAGAGCACGAGAAGTTTTACGATACTTAAGGAATTAAAGATTTTAGAAAGATTAAAACATTGTGAGATTTTATAAAATACTTGGATGATAAATGGTTTTGAAAAAGGAAGGAGCATAATATAGATTGATATCACATTGCTGCGTCTCGATCACTGGTAGGCCTAGACGTAATGCAAGATGAGGTGGCTTTATTTGGGCCTTGCGTAATGGCCCAGATCAATCCTAACTCCTCTTTCCTGGCCGAAAGACTTTCTTCACTCGCAAACCTAATTAATATTGAGTTGGCAAATAAAACCGTCGGACACTTGTACCCAGTTATTCATAATATTCCTTGGGAAAAGCTTCACCTGTCTTTAAGAGTGCCATCAATTGAACCTTATCCCGCGGCAGAAGGTCTATTGCCTCGCAAGAGATATGGACCACGGCGAGATGACCCCAGCCGGGGTCAGATTCAAAGCACTTCGTCTGCCTCAAGTAATGGTTCCTTCCACTCGACTCCTTGACTCGTACCGGCCGCGAGATACGAACACAACATTCAAGAAGACACTCTCGGCTCGGTCAGTGGTCTTGTCTTGCATTCAGTTTTGCAAGTAAACAAACAAATACACAAATATCATGGAACATTCATTCAGAAGCAGCT
Source organism: Sweltsa coloradensis (assembly GCA_024449915.1). Taxonomy (NCBI): domain Eukaryota; kingdom Metazoa; phylum Arthropoda; class Insecta; order Plecoptera; family Chloroperlidae; genus Sweltsa; species Sweltsa coloradensis. Next base: position 576,829 of record JAMZAV010000033.1, on the reverse strand, counting down.
TTTTCATAGGTTTAACTCCTAAAAGTTACTTTCATAGTGTATCTAGATTTATCAAGTTTTTAGGGGATTGGTTTGGAGGCTATCAACTTAATGTAATCAACGATGTATTTCACAACGAAAATTATAAATAAATTGAATCAGTTCTGAAGTAGTTGAGCAATCAAGTATCATAAAATCAAACAAAGACATAGCATATATCTACGATTGCTTATGCTATTTTGTAGTTCCGTTGAAAATTTCATCAATATCGAACGGAGTAGCCGTTCGTCTGGCATAGCGCTAAAAAAAAAAAAAAAACAGGAAGAAATGTGCAAAGATAAAAAAATAACACGATTTCAAAACGAAATATTTCTTCTATTGTATCCAAATTATCTAGGGCGACGGTCGTCGCCCGGCAGACAAGCGATGCGATGCTTAGGCGACACCGAACTCCGGCCCTATATACACCTACAAGAGTTGGGGGGTTTTCAGCTATCTGCACACGCCGCCCCGAAAGAGTTACAATCTTGAAACTCGGTATATGACCTGGTATGTGGTCCATGACATACCAAAAAAAAAATCAACCCGATCCGACAACTCGTTCTGTGTTAAAAAAGGCTCTCAACATCGTCAAATTCCTTAAGGCTGGCTGGTGGCTGGTGGTTGGGTGGGTGGGTGGCAGTTCTCCGCGGAGAGTTCTTTAGCCTACAGAGAAAACGGTAAATCTTAGAACTATGAAACTTGGACCACACTTAGGTGTATTTCAGACGCAGTGCCTTTTGCTTTCAAAACCAAAATCGGGTAACAGGGACCGGAGAAAATCAAAATTTGGATGATAATCAAAACGCGTAATTACCAAGGCGTGGTAATTTGTACAAACTTGAAATTTAACATGCTATTAACCATTATAAATATCTTGCGTCCAAAACACAAGGGGCTAAATTTGGGATGACCATGGGCCCAAAAATGACAAGGGGACAAAAAACATATCTGAACTTTAAGAAATGAATCATTCAAAGAAAACGCTACAGCTGAGATGTTTCAAACGTGGAATACATTTTGATATCTCTCATTCTTTATCACTTTTGATATGGAAAGCAAAATTGGTTAACGGGTACCGGAAAAAAACCAAAATTATCAAAAGTAGGTAATTTCCGTACTCTTATGAATAATACGCTACCGAGAAAACGGTTCATCTTAGAACTTTGAAACTTGGGCCACACTCAGATGTACCTCATATAACAAAAACCGGGCAATTGGGACCGGGAAAATCAAAATCAAAATCAAAATCAAAACACGTAATTACTCAGGCGTTAGTAATTTGTTACAAGCTTGAAATTAAACATGCTCTTAACCATTATAAATATCAAGTGCTTATGCTAGTGCGTTGGTCTTGTTGTTAGCGTATCTGCTTCCAATGCAGAAGGGCCAGGGTTCGATTCCCGCTAAAGTCAGAAGTTTTTTAACTTCTGATTTGGACTTAAGTCTATCAGTTCTTGTCTTAGGAGTTTGTAAACGGTGACTTTGGAGCCGTCCTAGCAAAATCAAAACGCGTTATTACTCAGGCGTAGTAATTTGTATACAAGCTTGAAATTAAACATGCTCTTAACCATTATAAATATCTAGTGCTTATGCTAGTGCGTTGGTCTTGTTGTTAGCGTATCTGCTTCCAATGCAGAAGGGCCAGGGTTCGATTCCCGCTAAAGTCAGAAGTTTTTTAACTTGTGATTTGGATTTAAGTCTATCAGCTTTGGATTTCTATTGTCTATCAGTTCTTGTATTAGGAGTTTGTAAACGGTGACTTTGGAGCCATCCTAGCAACGAAGCACATAATAAATTTCAGAGTTGTTCTGAATCGGCCTTGTCGATTCTGGCGTGGATCCGCGGGTGTTCGCACTGTCCATACCACTGATTGATATATTTCCTATTAAAAATATCGATCTTTGGTTGGTTATCGCTCACTCGTCGATTGCGTCGGGGCCTGCAGGGTTGGCTTGGTCGCTTTGATTTAAAGTCCCCCACTGAAAATCAGTTATATAACTGAGTGGGTAGTCTGTAAATAAAAATGTATTTATTTATTTATTTAAGGGGTATCTTTGGGGGACCGTGGGCCCAAAAATGTAAAAAAACAACTTTGAACTCAACAAATTTAATCATTCACACCTTGATAGCGAACGAACAACAAAAAGATGTAATATCCAACCAAATACAAAAATTTGTAAAAAAAAAACGGCAGCCAAGCTCTCCTTCAAAAGTCTTCGGCTGTGAATGCTGTGAGATATAGAAGTTGAGCCAAGCTTTTTATTCTTTCTCCCTAGTTTCGCTTTTAAAATAAGTAAGATCATTTCGCCTGTTGACGAGCGCCAAGCCAACGATTTTTGTGGAAAAAAAAGTAAAATTTTTAAACTCGAAATCATAAAAAAATGACTTGGCCATTGAATTTGGTTCATGGCCAAGAATTTTTTTTATGATTTCGAGTTTAAAATTTTTACTTTTTTACCACAAAAATCGTTGGCTTGGCGCTCGTCAACAGGCGAAATGATCTTACTTATTTTAAAAGCGAAACTAGGGAGAAAGAATAAAAAGCTTGGCTCAACTTCTATATCTCACAGCATTCACAGCCGGAGACTTTTGAAGGAGAGCTTGGCTGCCGTTTTTTTTTACAAATTTTTGAATTTGGTTGGATAAGAATATACACCTATCTTAGTTTACAAGATTCGAAGATCACATGAACATTTCATGAAGATCGCAGAAGCCGTTTGTCCGGTAGAGCGAGCAAACAGTGAAAAACATACAAAAACACACCCGAGCTGAATTGAAATTTTCGCTATGCTCACTACGCAAATCCAATAATTCCACAATCTACTTGCAAAAACAAATAGATTTTATCTGAAAATGTTTTTTAAGCAAGTATCAACATAGTGATGCAGAACTAAGGGAGCTGTAACTTATGCCCCAGACTTTTTTTGTATGCTTCCTTGGACCCTCCTCCACCCTCCACCCTCTCCCCAATCTCGATCTATTCCCGTGGGGACATTACTGCCTGGTCTAATACACAGTAAAAACACAGGATTTCCACATTCGAGTATAACAAGCTAACGTTATGTGGGGATCAATCAACACCAAAAACCTTCAACGAATTGCTATGATGTGCACTGGTGAACAGAATAAGAAATGATTAAACTGCTGTTTCTTTAAAATAAATTGTTGTGAGTATATACGGGCATAATGGTCGTTATACATCCAATGTTGTAGATTTACTGACGAAATTACATGCACTTAAGTAGTTGGAGTAATTGTGATTATCATACTTACTTGGGCTTTAACGTCTCATTAACGAGGGACTTATTAAACGTCGGGGGGCTGGGTCATAAATCAAGATGAAAAAACTCCATGCACACACAACCTCATTTTCTATCTTCCCAGCCCCTGCCCTTTGCTGCTCTGCATTCACACATTCATACGTGCATATACAAATGAGATTAATTTTGTTTTATTTTCTACCACATTTTCTATGTAAATAATTGAGTCACGGCCGTGGTTCGGTGATGTTATTTTTAATCTCCGCCACTAATGCTAAACCTTGCAATTTCTATTTGATGTAATGATGGAGTTTTGTGAAACACCCAACGATTCGATGTCTGTTGGATACGTTGTCACTTTGTGGAAAAGCGGAGCGTATTTAATCCAAGTTTATGTTGAAAACAAAAAGCACCGTCGACGGCTGAATACGCTAATAGCAATATTGGTCCCGTGAGCCGCATAGTCCCGTTAGTGAGTGAGAATTTTCTCCCGCTTTCCTAATAGATAATATTTTTATTTCATTTTCTTCGTGATGTCGGACCCCTACCCCACGACCGACACATGAAAATATTCAAATTAGTTACCAGTTGTCTGGAAAGTTCGTCCCTCATGAGTCACACATTTCCGGCTTCCGGGGGAGTATAGGGCCTACTTGGGCTTGGCAAAACATGCTTTTTGAACTGCACTCGCTCAAAGATCCAAATACCATTGGGCTTCCAAGTTCCAAAGCACAAATTACGACAAACGTTCTGATTGTTGAATGGCTAGCGTCGATGGATAAAAAATAGATAACTTTCCCAATAACTGAGAAAGTTTGTTATTAGGGAGCAAAGCAAGGTTTGTCCCAGAAAGCATCACTTTCCTGTCCATCCGTCCGTATGTGTGTGTCACGTCACACTATAAAAACAGAACACGATTGACATGTGGTTTTTTGTTGGCATTGCTCTTGAACAGGGATAATACATAACTGTTTGGTGACCTTGTGAGTAAGGGGGGGGGGGTGGACTAGCCCCCCAGAAAGTTTGAAAATTCATATGTCCAGCACCTACAACGACAAGCATTTTTTAAGTAGTATCATTTGTGTTAACAACTCGGCGCCGCTGCCAAAAAGTCAACGCATGGCGAATGGTTTTATTATATATTTTTGAAAATCTGTTGATTAAGTAGCTTCGCTCCCTCTTTTGGGCTTGTTACAAAAATCCATGGCGTGTGCGATATTCGAATCCACCTCCCATGGAGTCAAACTGTTCGGATCTGTTTCGGATAGCCTCCGCGAATGGTTGTCAATATTGGTATTTATTATTATATTTATAACGATTGCATGAATGTAATTAAAGTGATGACAGATATCACACCAATGCAACTGAAAGTAATAAATTTAAAATTTACTTTTCTAATACGGCTATTAAATAGCATCAGTGTAGGCAAGGCGTGCACCTCCATTTGATAAACTCGTCCCAAGTTCAGACAAGCCACAAATAGACACAAACTCCAGAACTGCACTGCAAGAGAAGCAGTGAATGCAGTTATGTGAATCCTATAACCTCAAGATGTGTGAAAACATTCATTTGTCTAACGTTCTTCAGAATATGTTCATGTGAGAACTATGCATGCATCTTGTACATTCCCCTTTCAAATATAAATTCCAGATTCTGTCGTGTATATTATACTTTTTCTATAGCTGTTCACATTTGAGGTTGTGGCGTAGTTAGCGCATTCTGTAGTGTTTTTATGAGGAATTCTTCTCCAACATACGTAGCATTCATTGCTTGGACAGCATAAACGCTGGGTGTGAAGTTATTGACGCTGGTGCACATAGGCCAACACATGGACGCATCATACTGCAGCTACTGTTCAAATAATATGAACTGTTCAAACTGCCCCATGACGATGTCGCTATAGTAACTTTTGATTCCAGCGTTCCAGAATCGAATCTTGCCTTAGGCATGGGTGCCAAGCGGCGTTGTTTCACCATCATACATTATATCGCAAATATATCGTCTCGATTAGAATAAACATCACCATTTACTTGCGCATTATTTATATATATTTTGACTACCAAGTTGAAATATTTCTTAATGTATTGGTATCATATTCAATACAAATCAGTGTCATCTTAAAAAAAAATTCTGTTAACAATATTACAAAGTCAAAATTTTGCCAATACGATCGCGCAATGAATAAATAATTATACTGAGTCACTTGTTTACTATACATTGGTACAAAATATCTCGGACAATTGTAAATTTCCAGTTTAAGTAATATTATTTCTGAACTCAGTGATTCAATTTTGTAATTTGAAGTAATGTGTACGTTATTTCGTCACGTTTATTGTTGCCACATAAAAATCTCAACTTGTATCAATAAACTTGTATAGACAGTAGGAATCTTCTCAATATAGTGAAGACGTATCTGCTTTACGTGATGTAAGTAGTATTTCTAAAATATTTCACATTTGAGAGATAAAAGCATTTTAAAACGTCCCTTGTGCTTCTCCTTATGGGAGCTTCTTCTTATGGGACATTGTTCGCCAACAGGCAACACTAACACGTACACGTATGGGAGTCATTTGGCGGCGCGCTCGACTTGCGGTGGGTGTAGCTGTAGCTGTAGCTCTGTAGCTCTGTAGCTCCCTAGCTCTGTGCATGGGATCGGAGGGAAATGAATAAACATGAAAAACAGCCTTACAATGTAGACAGTGATTAACATCGCATAAACTGTACTCGAAATCTTTTGTCAGGATACCAAATCGTATTTATGTGTGTTTTTTAATAAGATGGGCGTGCTGCAATGTCTTAAAACAAGAAGCAAATGATGTTTAATTAGAATGACATTTTGAGCAATCGTATGAGTTCACTGGCACTGGGCGTTCTAGTGAAACAAATTAAGTTTGCCGTATGTTTACACGAAAGCGAAGTTGATTTGGGAATTTGAGAAGGTAACTTTAAATGGGTACATCAATTTAGCCTATATGAGTAAAACTTGATACAAGCTCAACCATCACCAATAAATTAGTACGCTTTGCTAATGATATGAGTGGGGTTAATCTTTGATCTAACGGACATTGCTTAAAAAATTGCTTCAGGATGTAAAAAAAAACATGAATGATACACGCCCACATGGTGTTGAGATTGGGGGTGGGGACGATCTGTTTAGCAGATGGATGTATTTTACAATATGCCAGTTAGAACACAGTGCCCCTGTTTCCTGCAAGCACAGATAACAGATTGCTGCAAACATAATGAAGTGTAAAAAAAAAAAAAAAATGCAACAAAAAACAGCAACACTCTCACAACCGTATTATTTTACCCGCATTCGCCCGGTCAATGTTCACCCCTCACATATAGGTCATAATTTCATATAAATTGGTGCGGCGTGATTTTTCTATGTAGGTTTTCAGATGTCCAACGCGCCTTTCCTGGGGGTAGGTAACAAATGTTTATAATACGTGTTTGATTTTTGCTCCAAATGCGGGCTATAAAAAAGGATGTAGATAAGCCCCTAGTCGTGGGGAGCCGGGGGCGTAGAGTGGGCCCCGGAGAGTTCGTTGTCAAGACGGTAGGTATAATGACGCGCGCAAGACAAGGTGATACATGAAGATAAAGATGTGCGTGATATGCATACGAACAACGCGCCTCGGCTCGGACTTGTCCAACTGCAATGCTCAACCGAAATCACGGTTTTATAACCTCCAAGTAATAAAAAAAAGGCTTCCACGCAATCAGCACACGCAATTACGACTGGATTTCGTTTCATTTCTCGGTGTATTTTGAGTGAACAAGAAACAAAAGAACGAGTTAAAAGACGATAGCGGCTTGTAAAGCGATAAAAATTTAAAAGTATTTCAATGTAACCGTTGGTTCAAAAAATTCTTCCTCGCAAAGCCTGATTCTCCTTGGAGACGGCGGCTTCAGAAAGGCACTGATATTTCATGAGATTATTTCTCGAGTTCGAGATGCCTAGCTTCGTGTTGTTATTAGCTGCTTTGATCGGCGTCCCTCCGGCCTTGTAGATATAAGGCTATGAGTTGAGTGAGGTTTGATGTCACATGTCAGCTGGTTCTCCCTTCACATATGACACATATCTGAGGACAAAACACTTGCCACTGCTTTCATACATTTCAATTCGACATAATAGGAAGCTGATAACCGAAACATATTGGTGGTGTTGTGGTATGCGAGCTGCGTGGCTGTCACCACTCCGGGGAAATAGACTGGATGTTGTATGCAAATGTGAGAGAGAGTGACGTTAATTTGTCGAGCCGTAGTCAAACCTTGTGCTACAGTCGACACAATAAATATTCATGTTCTGTCGCGAGCAACAAGCCTCCCTACCCTTCTCGACGACTCAAATATTCCCCACCCCCAAACTAATAATTCACATAGACAAATAACACAATAACTGTATATGTGTCACCTCTTTTGGAACAGGAGACCGCCAATCATAGCCATGTTTATAATTGCATGACGGGCATTACAGGAATATCCCTGTACCCTCCAGAGCTCATCAGCTGGAGAATTGGAACAGAGGAAAAACAAGTAACACTGGACTTCGCCTATGCTTACCACTGAAGCAGTTGGCCAGCCACGTTACACATACGGTACACATATTGCTGGTCACCACCTACGCTTAGTCGCTTGCCAATGAAGTAGAATAGGCCAACCACGTGTCACATGGTCTTCACCTACGCTTACTATTGAAGCAGTTGGCCAACCACGTTACACATGGTCATCACCTCCGCTTACTATTGAAGCATTTGGCCAACCATGTGACACATTCTGGGCTTTACCCCTACCTACTATTTAGACCATTAGGTGCTCAGGAAGCGACCCTCCCCCCCCCCCCCCCCCTCGAACTAATTTTCACTATAGCAGTTTTGTTCAGAAAAAAATCACGATTAATAATCCACCTGTTTGCCACTTGGCAGCTGGGGCGTTTGACCTCCAGGGGTGTCCAAAGTCGAAAGTTGCGAAACTTTGACCTGTTATAACGGTCAAAGTTTTTGATAAAATTGCAAAATTCTTTTTAATTATCATTAAACACATTATTTTTTATTTTTTAAAACAAAAGCGATTTCGATTTTTGTCAAGGGGTGCCCAAAATTAATAATAATCGATTTTACTGTTTTATACACTTTAACGTTAAAGATTGGACATATAATCCGCATTTAAGCTTTATTTTATACATAAAGAGAAAGAACCACTGTATTTAAAAAATAAATTATGCAAAAACAATTCAAGGGCTGTCCAAAATGTTGGGTTTTATATTATTGCTAATATACAACATTTTTTTAAAGTGCTAAAAATGTGTTCATGTTACTAAAATCAGTAAACCTGTCTAAGAATACGTATTGTATGTGGGCCTAGCAAAGAATTATAATTTTATCAGGGTTGTCCAAAATTTTGAATTCAAATTACAGCAATTTGAGAGAAATGACTTAATAAAAATAGGGCAAAATCAATGTATTAGTTGGCCCAGTCAGCACCGAATTTATATTCTAACTTAAACAATATAATGATGTGCTGTTTTAATACAGGGTTGTCCAAATAGTGTGTTGTGTTCTTGTAAAGAATTGTTTGAATCAGGTCAAACTCGATCATAATATACCGTCAGGTGCAAAGGAAGCGACCCTCCGGGGACCCCCGAACTAATTTTCACTACAGCAGTTTTGTTCAGAAAAAAATCACGATTAATAATCCACCTATTTGCCATTTGGCAGCTGGGGCGTTTGACCTGCAGGGGTATTCAAAGTCGCTTAATGTTGTTTTTAATATTGCCGTAGTTCTCTTTGCTCTTGTAAAATTTTCAAATATCTTTCAAAATACAATCACTAATATTATTCCCACATTTCTTCCCTGCCCCGAACCTGTATCTACAAAAATGTTTAATCTTGTTCGTTATTACGAGAATTGTATTGGCATGTCCTAATGACAATGATGCATATCAGCGACCATAAGTAAATCATAGTTGTATTGACTACACCCATCCCTTGATTTGCTTCTGTTCGAGGGTGTACGTGATCAAGAGGATAAGAACGAGCTACTTACTTTTAATATAAACCATTGCAAACTCTCCGAATATGGTTCTTTCTGCCGTATAGTAGGCCTACAGACTTTCTGCATCCCATCTATTTTGACTAGTTTCCCTGTGCCTACTATAAACAGGGTTAAATGTGAAATAAATGTATACAATTCTAAAACAATTTATGCGTCCCTATTTAGCTTTAAAAGTATACTCAAATGTACATCTGGAAAGAAAGCCACAAGCTGCATATTCTTACTGGAGATTTTGGACAACCTTGTGAATAATAACAGAAAATAGTAAAATAGACAATGAAATGATAGAAAAACATTTTCACCGTGCAACGGCGTGCATGCGTTTGGAGTTCAAACATTTAAATAAGTATGAATAATTATTGTTGATCAACTTGCAACACACGAAATATTCAATCATTTAGTATAATTGTAACTTCCTACACGATACTCCTAGAATATAGACGTCCCAGTTACCAAATGACAAATATGCATTCGTGGAAAAAGCATATAGTTTCAGCTATAGGAGCATAACCCTTTTTTTAGTTCGAGGGGATGATTTACATACAGATGTAAGAAGGCTGCTACATATTGCATAACATCATAATTATATCATTTGGACAACCCTGTATATACCATAAACAAATCCGTAATTGTTGTTTTAGGGTTGTACATCGTGCACAATGTTAGGTTGTGCAAACAAATTATGAAATGCAGATAAACTTTACCTAGGAAAATATATGAACATATGTTTGCATATGAGACATTGGACACCCCTATCGTCTAAACGCCCCAGATGTTAACTGACAAACATGCATGCATGAGAAGAACATAGTTTCAGCTGTGAGAAAACACACACTGTTATAAGTTCGAGGGGGTTATATACGTACAGATGAAAGAATGGCCGCCACAAGTTTCATACAATTTTGTGACTTTTTGGACAACCCTGTTTATATATATAGCAAATCTGTAGATGTATTATGGTTTGACATCATGTATGATGTTAGGTCTTGCAAACAAATTATAAAATGAAGATTAATTTGCATTAGAAAAAATATATAAACATATATTTGCATATGTGACTTTGGACACCCCTACCGTCTAAACGCCCCAGCTGCCAAATGGCAAACAGGCAGAAATGGAAAGAACGATTAATTTCCTTTAAGAAAACATATGGTAGCATTAGTTCGAGGGGGGGGAGGGGGGGTTAAGAGCCACCTAACGGTCTAATTGAAGTATTGACCAACCACGTGTTACATGGTCATCACCTCCGCTTACTATTGAAGCAGTTGGCCAACCACGTTACACATGGTCATCACCTCCGCTTACTATTGAAGTAATTGGCCAACCACTGAATGGTCATCACCTCCACTTACTATTGAAGTAATTGGCCAACCATATGACACATTCTGGGCTTCACCCCTATGCAGTTGGCCAACCACGTGACACATACCGCGAGGCATCACCCCCGCAATAACTATTGTTTGAAGTAGTAACGATCTAACGAAATTACCGTCCGTGTAAATAGGATATTATTATGAAACACAAATACACACACATATTGAATACACAGTAATAATTGAAACATAAATTTAAACCACCATAAGCGCCGAAACCTCTCAATTCATGTGTGATCGACAGCGAATATCAATGGTACGACTGGGTCAGCGCTATTGGAATTCCAATTGCGTCGGTTACCCTTATCCGCACTATGGGAATAATTTAATTTCTATTGCACTCGACTAATGCCCTCCTCACGCAATGAGATTGAGAATAACTTATTTATTTTCGAATTTCCCCTTGATACATAAACGTGCACTCTTGGCTGTATTGTTTTTAGTCTGGTTTATGAACACTTTTGCTTTCAAAAATCAAACCCAATTTACTACGTTATCGAAATTACCTGAGTTGAGATGGGACTTGGACAACGGGCATCATGCATGTGGATGTATAAACACACTATGAATATGATAACTCATGATTTGCATCGACTACTGGCTGAATATACCGTGCTCGGTGTCAATTTGGTTGCAACAATACACCCTACTAGCTATGATTGGGTTTCTTGTAATTGTAATGAAAAATTATGCTCTAGGATCATTTCATATTATTACAGTTCAAATTAACTAATTATTAATAGGTGTGGGAAATGTGAATATTTTAACGTTTTCCAAAATACATGTTCAAGTTCAACGACAATTTATAATCAGTATCGACATTAAGTGTCGAGATCAATTTAAATTCAACTGGCTGTACTATCTGCTGTTATAAGTCCGATGAAGATAGACGGTGTATGCGTGTAACGGGTAGCCAAAAGTATTTTGCTCACATGAATAGCTCAACCACCAAATGGAGGTTAAGTATTTTATAATTTCATTCTTGACCTGATAAAGTTTTTTACAAAAAACGTTTGCTTATTTCTTTAATAATTTTAAGCCCTTTGGACTTAGCCATTGTTCCAATCGGATCTTATATAGTGTGAAGAAAAAAATTAACAACTCATAGAAAAACTTTAACTTTGCCTTTTCTGTTCCAGGAACCCATTGGATTAGGAAGGAACAGAATTGTCGAAAAACTTGTTTTTAATTTATAAGTTGCCTGGGGTAATTGAAGTTTTTCGTAGCCATCTCCAATTCGTATCCGTAGAACGGAACGGCTGAAAGTAATTATCCCAGTGCGTATACGCCGGCGGAGAGATAATATTTGCGTCAAGGTGATACGAAATGAATGTAATATTCCCCATTGCGTCCACATAACCACAAGTTATCTGAATCAGGTACTCGGCGCAGCGGTGAATACAACCTGAGTTTCCTGGACATATTGACGGCAAGGGGCCGGTGCTACTCCCCAAAACCCTGAAACTGCATGGGTTGTGTGTGTGTGTTCGTATTGATTTATATGTTAGTTGAAGCATAGTTGTTTTGCTAAGCGATGGAAAATATTTTTGAAAAAATCAAAATCTTTCGATTTTTTCAGGGACTTAAATTCATGCTGAGACGTATACCTTGATACCGGTAGCTCTTTTCACAGATAATATTATATTACACTTACGTTATCCGGGCTCTATTCAGGACATCTGCTGTTAACGGTGGTGAAGTTCTATGTCTGTAACAAAGAAACAAACACATTGTTAATCAATTTAATTTGTTATTTACAGTCGGCAACGTGACGTGATTGCGTGGTAATTGAATTTAAAGAAAAAAAATAATATTAGTATTTGCAATTATGTTTTAAAAGCCACTAACATAAGTAGTGTTGTGGTTCCTGTATATTCCACTGTAGATAAAATACATTTGTATTGTGTACATGAAAAATAAATAAATGACCAAACAAACAATTCCTAATACCACAGATCATTACGAAGGTGGAAAACACTAGAAAATCTATTTAACTAGACGATAAATATTTAGCTTCGCGTTGTAGTGATTATAAATGACGGAGTTTTGTTGGCGGGGCTCTCAGCTCTCACCACGATCTTCAATCTGCTTTGATTTCTTAAAGCGAACGTCTGTGCTCATTATAACACGATAACGAAGTGGATTTACCCGCAGAAGCTAAACGTTAATGCACAAAACTGCTGGCAAATTCTCAAGAATATTCTCGACCCAGATGGATATTGTGCGATTTTATATCTGTAGACCATGATATACTGTAAATCAACTTTTCCATATACTTGCATGACATATTGATACATTTAACTGGGCATTATGAACATTTGAAAAAGGTACAGAGAGAAAAATAAGAGATCGAGGGATAAAGAAAGAAAAGGAAAACATGAGAATTGACGAGCTCTTATTCTAAAAGATATTGCCAAAGCACGAACTTTGAACTTTGAGGTAATGGACTGTATATAAACCAAATCCCTCAACATTCCCGCTATATGTAGTCGTATTGCAAAGCATTGAGACAAATGAACATGGTGATACTTTCACAGGAGGGTGTGTACATGTATACCCCCTCCCTCCACACATCAACTGAGTGCCCCTAGCAAGGTGACTGAGTATATAAGGGTCTTTGGATAATTACAGATGAATTCCCAGAGGCTGTATAGAGAACTGAATCCCAGCATTTGCTTTGTCAATGAGAAAACCCTTGGAAAAACTGAAGGTGCCATTGCCGGTGGCTGGAATTGTATCCGTGTACCTTCCAAGCTAAGCAAATATACAAAACATCACGAACCACATATACACATACATCAGCCTCATCTTCAACCAAGTATACACCCTAGAGTATATTCAAATATACCAAATGAGCGCAGTGGAAACTCGTATAGCACAGTGGCCTGCATTTGCAACGCAAGTTGTCGGCTCACACTTCATTTATTCATTCATTCATTCTTACATTCATTCGTTCATACGTTCATTCGTATCATTCGTTCATTCGCTTTTTTGTTCGTTCATTCATTCATTCATTCATTCATTCATACATTCATACATTCGTTCATTCTTCATATGTTCATTCGTTCATACGTTCATTCGTTCATTCGTTCATTCGTTCATTCATTCTTTCTTTCTTCTTTCTTCATTCTTCAGTCATTCATTACTAATTTGAATTTGTTTTAAATACGTGTATGCTTTTTAAATAGGTTTGCCACCCCTCCGCCCTTATTTTTCTCAAACATTCCGGAGTTGGCATGAACGAGCACATTCCGGAGTTGGCATGAACGAGCCTAAAAGTAATAACGTCATTACGTCAACCATTGGTATTCTGTACCGCGTTTTTCTATTTTCCCAAATATGCTACCAAGTCAAAATATAGTGAATGGATTTAAAATCTGGCTGGCTCTTTTAGAAAATCAAAACTATTTTTTTCAAATTTTTCTGATCGGGCACACGGCAAATATCGCCTCTTCAAAATATGTGCTTGGGCGAATTGAATTCGATTGAAATTATTTTGAAGAGGCGATATTTGCCGTGTGCCTGATCAGAAAAAAAATAGTTTAAATTTTCTAAAAGAGACAGTTTTTTTAAAGTGATTCACTAAATTTTGACTTGGTAGCATATTTGGGAAAATATAAAAACGCGGTCTAATAGGTGAGTGAAGCTATAGTACAAACATGAAGAATAATATAGCCTTGCCTACAACTTAAAACTTACAAGTTGCGAGTTTTCTACAAGACTGGCTAGTGTTTGGTAAGGAACATATGGCTGACGTTTTGTTTGTTCACACGATAGAAACTGATAGTCTGAAGATGAATACGGTTTGGTGAAACTGAGCCCAAATCGACGCAAAACCAAACACTTGAACCAGCCCTCGAGCGTAGATTTCAAGCAACGCTTGCAGCACAATTCAAACACTTGAAATGAGGGAGACGAATCCCACTCTCAAGCAGTATTTTCATTATTCCGGATTCAAGTCCAATATAATTTGTGTAGTGTCTTCTTTCTCGGGGCGAAATGTGTCGCTGGAGCATTTTTACGCCTTCTTCTGAGATTTGCTGGCAACTTTAATACGTTTCATTTAAAAGTGTGCGAATTTGATGGAATTTCAGCGCAGTTGTGAATTCAACCTCGCTGTTCACAAATTACAACGCTGCTTAGTTTTGAACCTGAACACAAAATAAAAATGCTGTTTTTTGGGGTGACTCGGTAGTGATAAAGCATGTCATTAGCAAACAAACGTGAAAGTGAACAGGGTTGGGGGGGGGGGGCTCATTTCCAGCGTCCAAACTTTGACGAGGTAGTGACCCATATTGACGTTGCAACAATGGCCACCCTTCTGTTAAAATTATTCATTTTACTATTTCCATCTAGTGGGCGCGTGACAACAGCTCGCAAGTGTATGCATCCCGACGCAGTTCCCTTGTTTCCACAGTGCAGCTCCCCCCCACCATGTCCATGTCCACGCACCCTCCCTCTTGGAAAGATCAATCACCTCTAAGACGGATCAACCCCAGTCGGTCGAGCTAGAGGCGCACTTAGGCAATAACAGCCATCTGCGTTCGAGTTTCATCCAAGA
The DNA here is from genome assembly GCA_024449915.1 of Sweltsa coloradensis. Classification (NCBI taxonomy): domain Eukaryota; kingdom Metazoa; phylum Arthropoda; class Insecta; order Plecoptera; family Chloroperlidae; genus Sweltsa; species Sweltsa coloradensis. The sequence goes on along the minus strand of JAMZAV010000033.1, from coordinate 561,557 downwards.
GTTCGTTGCGAGTCTGACTTTGGGCTTGCCGTCAGTGAATGATGTGTGAAATGTGACAGAACGCTGCTCAAATACTTACCAAACAGACAAGAAGATTACTAATATACTTGGGAATCTTGCTCGTGACTGAACCGAGGTTCAGCTGCCGATCCAACGGAGAGAGCGGATTGATATGGGTCCACGACGGTTTTTCTTTTGTTTTAACTTCGAGAGAAAACCTCAACAGCATGCATGTTTTTTAATCTTTTATTTCAAAACACATCCCCGGACGAGGAACATTAACTTTTATTTGGCGTCAAGTTCTTGGCACTTTTTTAGACTCTTCTCTCCCTAGAAAATGATAATAGAAGCAGCGTTGAGTAATCGTTCTCTCCTCCCCTCCCCCCCAAGCTCTCACTTCGTCGCAGGACAGCCATGATGTGGTTTGGGCCGTTAAGTGCGGCACAGCTATTGAATTTCTAAGTGGGAGAGATTAATAAAAATTTAATTTCATGAAAGTGATAACACAATATGGCGACTCCTCCTACAACGAAATCGTAACATCACGTTAATATTTGCACATTTTAAGAGCAATTTGTACCAACAAATCAGCGGCAAAAACAACGTCTTACAATTTGCATATTCAAACTGGCGCTATCTGCACTGACAGAACAGAGCAGACAAATAGAAGGGTACGATCGTGTGACTGTTTCATTTTAATGTGTTAGAAATGTATAAAGTGAAAATTTAATTTAAATACTGGTTAGACAAAGAATAATATGCTTCAGTTGTTATGAACTAGGCGGGCCCACCACCATCGACCAACCTCCTCATCTCCAAATCACCGGGTTCGAATGAAAGGTGGGATTTTTTTATACTTTTTGTGGTGATTATAGTGGAATGATTTTTGATTGGTGAATTCTTGCCTAATTTCATTGTTTTTGTGTTTTCCCATTGGCTGTTGAGCCATGGCAGACATCTCGGTGCGCCAAGGCCTATAATTTCCTCCGTGAAGTGATGTGATGGGAACTGTTGATTCCTGAGGCCTAGCTGGCTGGCTAGCTCAGCCTCAGATCACCGCGGCTAGGTTCTAATAACCCAGCCGAAGACTTCACCAGCCATTATTTCAAACGTTATTTACCACGGAACTGTGGAAGCCTTCACATAGATCGCTATTAAAAGTAAGAATTTCTACCCGTGGGGGATTCATATTTACTTATTTATTCAAGTATTCGGTGACAGGTTATAGAGCATGCATGCATGATTGCCTTCTGCATTCGCTACGTCGGAAGGACCAAGGAGATTATTACTTGCGTCGACGATAGGCGTACTCCAACTACAAGGCGTATTATTACTATGCGTCGGATGACGATTCTTCCTCAAAAGTTATTTTCCTTCAAAATATCTTCTCTTCAAAACGAAAATGATTTTTACTATGAGCGGAATCTTCAAACATTTTCCTGACTGAATTAATTTCATTTTTAGGATGTATTCGGGCCGTTTACTGCTGTGAGAAGATAAATACCAATTGATTTATTATCTTGGCTTATCTAATTACATAAATAATAGGATACTCTTGGAAGGATCGGACCATATCTACTTATTGTGAATCCATTATAATTAAATCAATTTTGAACGCCTGTCCCAAGATGGCATCCCCTTGTTTACCATATGGTGGGTAGCCACGGTCGGACTCGATTACATACATGTACTCATTGTTGTGGAGATGGTTTCAGAGGCACGGTGGCTAGACCTCCCTGCCATGCGCCATGTCAGTACTTCAATTTGTCACGGCACGCACCCCTGCTCGGCTACATCCCTCCCTTGACACGTTTCACCACCATCCACATGCAGTGCAACTTTCTCATCATGTTTCACACAAACAATAATTATGGAAATAAACTAAAGGAGAATTCATTAAAATAATATGTGAAAGAAAAAAACACCTGAACAATAATCATAGAATTGTGTAACCTCTTTTTAATAAAACTATACTTGCACGACAGCAAAAATATCACACTTTATAATCATATTTACATTAGCATATTTTGATAATGCAATAGCATTCCACTTCAGTTTTAAAACTAATCTACAGCAAAGAATTCCGTGGGGATAACGAATGCAATTTAGTTCCGTACATTTCTTGACACTACTATCAATGATTATAGATGTATTTACTGATATTGACATAAAACAAGCAATACTAATAAAAGCTATTATTATTTATAGCACAAAGCAAATTAGGCCATTGGAATTTTTCTAGGAAGCATGTTTATTGTGTTTATGTGTATGTGTACTTAATGAATTTGTTTATTTATTTTCATTACTTATACTGTCTATCGAAGTCACAATTGACTAACATAAAAACAATTAAACTAACATTTTAGTACTATCTTCGCAGTCCTGCTTATATAAGTGACGAATTGGTGTATTGGAATTAACTGTATTAACTAGGCAAGGCAAGAATAATGCATATTCAAATAGTTGCTAGAGTATTAACACACTTAAAATAGTATTTTATGAAAAATTTACTAATTATAATTAAATATATATACACAAAAACAAGGATCTTGGGTAAAACCGCGTCGAAAATAGATACCAGGCATAACTGGCGTCCACCAGTTCGTCTGTACTATCAGACATTTCAAGGTTGACTGTGACTCTAAGAGTTGATCACAGTGGTGCAAGCACGCAGCGCCCAGCCTTATATAGCCTCGGTCTGAAGGTGGGGCGGCGAGGTTATTAAAATGGGTGCGGGGCGAGTCTATCGGAAAAGTGCTGGACGATTCATATGAAAAAATATACGGATGGTGCAATAGAAACAACAGTCACTTGAAAATGTCGACGTAGTACAGACAAAACGTCGGTGGACGCCCAGGTCTGCCTGGTTCATCTTATTTTCGACGCGGTTTTACCCAAGATCCTTGTTTTTATCCTTTGAGAGGCCGCGAAAACCTACAACAATCCATATACATATATTATTAAACATCATATATATATATATAAGATATATGCCTAAAGCTGAATATAAAAAGCACGAGCAGTTTTGTGCAATTTACAAACCTCCTACATCCCCACCCTCACCCATCAACCCTAGTTTGTTTTACTAAGGAAGGATATTCAAAATAATATTGCTGTTAAAAACGTAACGACGAGGCACATCAATTTAGTATCACAAAACAACATTTTCCGTTATTTTGTCCTAATTATACTTCCTAACAAATAACTTCCTGTTACACAGTTTCAACATTTTGTTAACATTTTCCATGTGGCATAGATAATTATACTGACAATCTAAAATTTCTATTCTAAGGTTGATCGACGCTAAAATACTTTGATTTTATCAACATGATTGGCAAAACGAAGCTACCGCACATTTAAAAAAATATATTTATTAAAAACTTACTCCACTTTTCCTAGAATTTACTTTAGACAATAGATGACGGAAAAAGAAACGAGTTACAAAATTCAAAGTAGCAAAATATGACAGCAATGTGATGACCGCCCATTGTCAAAATATTGCCGCCCCCCTCCCCCCCCCCTACATATCACACCCCCTCCACAGTGAATACCCCCTGTAGTGTGTGTTAGAGGAGAAAAACTGACACATTGAAAATGCTATTCACCCACCCGTTCAATAACAGTGTCTGGCTCGAACTTCCTACATGGTGGGTGGTGGTGGTGTTAAATAGGAGGAGTTTCCGTTGGAATATAAACATAAATTTCCGCTCAATTAAAAAAACTTTCTGTAATATTTATAATCGACAATGATCAGATTGTGAAAACAAATCAATACATCCATTGAAAACGTACATAAATTATTACAATATTATATATTTTGTTCCGCAAACTCCCTATACATCTCAAATTTACAATGTGCTGCATCTAGATTGTTTAGTCCTGATTAACACAAATAACACACCTTAACGGCGCTTTAAAAAACGTCACAGTGTTCGCTCAAGTCTATCAAACAACGTGTATGTATGTAATGCGTCCATGCAATGTCCTTCAAAAGTCCAATGTGCTCAGTCCGATGGTATAGGTTAATCAGTCACTCAATCAATCAGTAAAAGAAAATAAATCCAGACATTCTTTAGAAATCAGTTTGAATAATCATTGAGAGTAGACGTACTCAAATTAATTAATTAACGACAAGTTTTCTTGAATCAATATTACCACGAAACGTGTTCGCTATATATATATTCTAAATTCTGTCTAAAGTATTAAAGTACTATACTATATATGATAAAAACAATGATCTTGGGTAAAACCGCGTCGAAAATAAGATGAACCAGGGCAGAACCTGTCACAGTCCTTACACAGTCAAGTCACAGTCCTGTGACTCCAACCTCCGTAGAGTCACAGTCAACCTTGAAAATGTCTGACGTAGTACAGACGAAACGTCGGTGGACGCCCAGGTTCTGCCCTGGTTCATCTTATTTTCGACGCGGTTTTACCCAAGATCCTTGTTTTTATCCTATGACGGGCCGCGAAAACCTACAACAATCCATGTATATATATATTTTATATTTATTATTATTTATTATTTATATTTATATTTTTCTGAAACGTTGGGATTAAAAGTTATTTTCTATAAAACTGTGCGTGATTATTTACCGTAAAGATACTTAAAACATATATATATATATATATATAATAATCATTGAGTGCACACAATTTGCTATAGTGCCTTTGCAAATGCAAGAACAGCTCATATACAATACAGCGACATACTATATTTGAATACCAGCTTGAATCGCCCTATAATAATATGTTTTAGTCGTTTTCTCTATGGAATTTCTAAAAACAGAAATTTTTAATTATTTTATGAAATGAACAAAAACATTTAGCCACGTATAATATAACAGTTGGACGAAATATAGAACATCCTCAATTCAGAATTTGACTTGTATTTTCGACGAGGTCTACAAGCCTTAAATTTCATCGAAAACTTCAAAACCCCATATTTTGAGTAAACCAGCTGCAACCTTATTTAACGAAAAAAGTGAGCTGAATCTTTGGGAACACGTTTTTAAAAGAGTAAACTAGACAATAGTTGACCTAACATACCGGATGAATATCGACTCAGACCTTAGACTAGCAATTGGTAAATAGTTTAATTAATTAATTAATCGATTAAGTAAACTAATAAAAATGTATTCCTATACTGCACGCATTAAAGTTTTGAAATAACTTTGTACATATAATAATTTTAGTTTTGTAATATATAGATTCATGATGGATGGAGTAGGCCTTCATTGCCGTCCCCTATGATGATCATTATTATTATTATTATTATTATTATTATTATTATTATTATTATTATTATTATTATTATTATTATTATTATTATTATTATTATTATTATTATTATTATTATTATTATTATTATTATTATTATTATATTATATTATTATTATTCTATTATTATTTATTGATTTTTACAAATTGATTGATATTATACATAGCACCTTGCCAAGACAAAATTGTAGTGAATAACATACGCATTTGAAATGACATAAATAATTATGGTCAATGGATAATCACGGTTGAAAAAGTTCGATTTGTAATTTTGTCAAGCTCGAAGTTAAAATTGTGCAGTGCAGAATACTGTCAAATTGTCGTGCATATGTTTCCTGACGAAGAGTCGCATTGATAACCTGCACTGCACTGCAGCGCTATAACAAAACAAGCTCTCCTATGCCATTTCTAATTTTAGGGTCCTCAGACTGTTGACAACCGAGTTAAATATTTACGAAATACTACTTTGTAAAACTTTGTGATTGTGAGATAAAGTAGTTAGTTAGTTAGTTAGTTATTGGGGTTTTAGGGCACAAAACAGTAAAGTTAACGGAGTAAGTTCGATTTCAAAATATATGGGAGATCGCGTTTTGCTTTTTTTGTGAGAGGAAATAATGACTACTTTGTAAATGTGGTTGATGGCGCAGAACATTTTGTTTGTCCGATGTCCACCGACACGACAAGAACGAAAAACAAATCACATTTTCTTTTGATGTGTTGGACTGTATTTATTTATAATTTCATGGACAACAGGCTTATGGATTCAAGAGAGCCAACTGTCAACTCAAGTATATAAATTTAAAAAAAAAACATGTTTGCACAACAAAAATAACTAACGTAACAATGATATTATAAGCAATACCAACAACGACATACACAATACAAAGATAAACAAACTATTCAAAACAAAGTTCAACCAAATTTTGTAATGTGTGGTACAAAAATTAATATAATACCAAATAAGCAAAAAATAATCTAAAATAGTTTTTTTTTGTTTTGGCAAAGATTTGGGACTATATTATTTATTACTTTGTCCGGTGTTCCTTCTGTGTTTTAGAGTTGTTGTGGTTGTTCTATTGTTCGTATCAAACAGCATTGTGCATCTGTTGTATTGACCCAGTTGTATTGTTGTAATGCGGAATAAATTTACGAGGCAAACGTTTTAAAATAAGAAAAATGTTATATATTCGTAAAAATGATGACCACAAATTGCCTTCAAGGGTAATAGTGCAATTTAATATGTGTAGTAATTCTAAACATTTTAAACAGGTCTTAGGTATAACGAACATATGTTTTATTTATAGGTTAGTAAGAAGATACATGAACCGAATTTAAATAATAGCGTGTGCGTGTGTGTGTACGTGAAGGCTGTTGGTGGAAAGTTATGTGCACGAGGTCGCATTTTCATCCCAGTGACCGTCACCGCATGTTTATAAATCACACTTCAGTAGTTCACATCCCTTTTCACAGTGACCCGTAGCATGTTATAAATCAAAACTTAATGCACGATCGATCAATTCATCCACACGCATGTTTATAGAGTCACTTCGTATTCACTCGTTGATTACGAACGATATGCATGATAATTGAAGAGGTAAGGCTCAATAAATATTCTCAATGCAATTTGATGAAGTATTTCGATATGCGTGTGAAGTGACAGATGAAGAGAAGTACTGCATTCACATGAATACTCTCCACAAATTTCAATTTTAATATTATGAAATACCACATTCAATAATTGCATTAATTACAGTGGAAATGCTGTTAAGTGGTAATGGAATTCAAAGCACCACAGGCACTCATATTTAGCACATATTTGATGAGTAAAAACCTGTTCAGTGGAGTATTAATCAGAATCAGTTAAATGCATAGAAGTAGAGAGCAAGAAAATAATTGCATTTTAATCAAAAGTTTAGTCGCGTTGATTGAGGTAAATAGTGCAAATGTAAAATCGTCGAAACTCTTGGAAGCGTATTTGTAAATGTACAACTTGTATACGATACGCTGGTCAGATGCTCCGAAATCCGAATTAAAGTTGGGCTCGATGTTGCCAACCATGTGAGAATCCGTGTCCCTCATGTCCCATCGACCACCCACAATATATAATCGAAGAGCTTGAAATCACAAAAGTAAAAATAAAATAACTTTGTATACTCTTTCACTGTGGAGTATATTTTAATTGAATGAAACATTGTTCCAAATGAATAGAAGTTTGTATTGCATATGGTGACCCGTTCACTAATTGGCCAGCTATATTCTGTTGGTATTCTTTTAAATATCGAAGATATTCCTGAAGGACTTGCCTTGTTTTGATCCATTGATCGGTTGTCTTTACGAAGAAATGCTCCGTTGAACTGTTTTAATGTCATTACAAACAGGGTTACAAAGCTAATTTAATCAAGCGAAGTTAATTAAGGCCAACGCAACGATAAGTTAATTACTGAGAGCCAAGAAGAGGAAATATGAAAACAACTTTTTGGGGAATTTCAATTTGTCCACCAAACAATTACGACTTCGACGGTTTTCAATAAACTATTGGACGAGCATTACTCAGTTACATCAAAGTAGCGGTCTCAAATGCTGAAATAGGAAATAATTTTATTACTTATTGTATTCATTGCTTTCTGTAATTTATATATAATTCAAATTCGATGGATTGGATAAGGATAAATGTAAATTAAAATATCTTGAATCAACGCGAATTTGAACCCACAATTCCCTGTGTAATATACGTGTTGGACATGTGCCCTAATTGTACGAGCTAACTGCGGACACCTTGTCATTTTGTTTATTTGTTAACACACAATATGTAAGGCGTTATCTTTTGGTAGCACCGTTCAAATGGTTCCACTGACAGACAAATCAGTGCTTATAGACGACTCGTACCGCCACCCACGAATCACCCACTCATGCATCCATGTGTTCTACATTTAATTAAACGTTCTTCCACCGGTTTAAGACTAATCACTGTGATACCAAACAGTCCAAACACATTCTTCACTTTCTATTCCTGTGTTGGAAGACAGTTGCTGTCGAAATAAATTCCAACTTCTTTGAAGTGACGTCAATTGGATTTCAAATCCCCAAATATATATACAACATGCACCCAGCCAACACCCAAGGTACACGGCAAACATTCTAATCACACACGTAGTGAGTAGAGAATTAAGATTTTTGACAGGAAATATTCTTTGCAATAAATCTTGAAACAAGCTTGCGTGAACAAAGCTTAATAAATGGGGACGTTGCTATATAGCATCCACTCAGAATGAGCAATTTCCCTGCACGCAAACACAACACAAACAAATCATGTCCATTCCTCTTTCTCATCCTCACCCTCAATCCACACACCACTCCTCAAACGAGAACATTTAAATCCTGTATTTTTATTTTGCTTAGTTTCTTTTCATGCATGAAATTAGAAATATCACCTGGCAACCGATGCCATTTATCAAGTAACAAAGAGGTTGTGTAGACATATTACCCACATTGCATATTGTGCAACATTTGTTAAAACAGCGAGAAATCTAGACCAAGACCTATTCATGTAATTTACTGTGCAAATTTGTTAAATGGCCTTTTTCTTATCGTCGTTAAAATATAGGCAAAAGTTTGCAGATCTCGTAGGGATCATTGCAGGGAATTAGGTAGAAAGAGTTTCTTCAGAATGGTTTTATCTAACACGTAAAACTTATGTAGGTACGTCACATACTTAAAAAAGAATTGCTACTCTCGGAAATAAAACTGCGGCTTCAAAGCTTCTCGTAATTTTTACTGTGCGCTAAGTAGGTCACGTTTAATATTTCACGGCATCTTACAAAATCTTAACAAGGTTTTGAATTTTACACAGATGCTATAACAAAAGTTGTCCTCGCATTTGCGAAGTTTGCTCTGCAGATGTAGTGTACACGGCAAAGTGCATAAAAGACATTCAAAGTGTGCTTAAAATTAATTTGAGCTAAAAAGTCTTCTCTCTGTACCCTTCTTTATGGTTAACATTCTCGACACTCGGTTTGCATATAGGTGAAACCATACCGTGTTGTATCCGACTAACTGTGGACAGAAATGCCGTCAGTCACCTTCCAATCTTCTGTGTATACCTGATGGGGGTGTCCTTCCATTCTCGTAGGGAACATCGTACACGCAAAAACAACCAACAGAAATATAACTGATAAGTACACAGCTACTTCTAAAAGAAACATTGCTCAGGGGGCAGTATAAAATACCTAAAAGGGTTTTGACAACATTACAATTGCCTAATAATAACAAGAGAAAAGGGTTACGCATAGACCTACAAAGTATATGTATATAGCTATGATATTGATATGTAAATCAGATAACCTGGAATAATTCTTTACACTTGTCACCTTCACCAGACACGTATGAATCATTTCGGATACATCGATAATTACTAAACTTCCCATCTTTTGTATGTACCTAATTGTTAAGCCCCTAATAAAATTACTTCCACGATTGCTTTTATCGGTAATATCTTGTACAAGATAAAATACGACTAAAGTATCTACTTTCTAGTGTCAAAAACACACAGACTTACAGTTTTACTGAAATATACAATGATTACTATGTTTCACGGATATTAATTTTTTATATATTTTTCTATCGTACTGATCTTCTCCACACACGCGCAGATTGATTGCAATGAAAGTTTAACATTCTTTCTATTACAATTAAAATTACCATAATAATTTACAGTTAAATAAACACACACAATTATAATTTGATTTCAAAACTACAAAAATTGCATGAAAGTCTATCTTGCACAAAAATAATCAAATTAATTGTTATTGTTAACTCTTCCACCTTACTTTTTTATATTTTTATTTTACGGTTCTCTCTCTCTCTCTCTCTCTCTCTCTCTCTCTCTCTCTCTCTCTCTCTCTCTCTCTCTCTCTCTCTCTCTCTCTCGGGAAATTGAGAAATATTTGACTGAAATTCTAAACCAATAGCCTATTACGTTTTCCGTCTACTACCACGCTCTACTTTTCCAGCGTTACATTTTCAGTTCGTTTTATATTTATTTATTTGCAGGGAGTTACGAATTTGGATTGAATTTGTGTAGTCGATTTTATTTCTACTTTATATTTTTCGTTATATTGGGATTACCCAGATACACGGTTAAGGCAACAAAGGGATGTTTTTAGAGTCAACCTACTTTTACATTTATTTGCATTAGGTGTAATTCATCCAAAAAACACTATATTTTTGTTGGTGTTTTTGCTATTCTTTCGCTACCTATTTGTATAATTAGCTAGTTAGCCCGTTGTCAGTCTTTTTACTGGAGTTGTGATGTTGTGGCTGTTGTTGTTTTGTAACAATTATATTTGACTGTGAATCTTAGTGCGTGCGCACCCGCGCTCTGGCAACGTGAGCTACAGAAATGATCTTCGTCGAGTCAAGTTAGCTATTCCACCATGAATGGCTTAAGCCCTAGGATAATTTGTTGGTTGAAATGGAAGGCACGTGTCACCAAAATGTCTGCAGACAAAGCATTACCTCCCAGACAATTACTGTAGCCACAGTTTAACTGCAGTGGTCGGCATCGGCACTCCCTTGTGTTAATGTTCATTAAACAAGTAAATTACTTAACGCTAACAACCGATTGTCTGTGTGGAGCACGAGCATTTGCATCTCGTCTAGGCTAAAGGGTCATGAGGAGATTTTGTTCTATCTTCATGGCAGCTGTCAGTTATTGACTTAGCTGTCTATGAATAGAACCGCTCGAGTATTTCGATGTTATGCACTTTAAGGAAGTCGAGTATACATCGTTATGCTTTTAACATTTAACTCAGAACGTGACAATGCAATGGAGGTAGTATGTCTTCCACGGATTGGATTGGAGGAGAAACATCTACTAATGTGCCGGGGTCATATTGATTTGAGTTGGTATATGAATTCCTGCATTCCTTTTGGCCTGTCAAAGTTTTCTAAGAGCTAGAGAGAGAAATTACTTATATCATAAATTCAAGCCAGTCATCAGGCTGAGTGCAATATTAAGTAAAATATCCACGAGTCCTTAATATCAACGCCTGAAAAAGGAGACTATTCAGTTATTTATATAGCTATAGCCAGATCTCCATTTAATATTGACGAGTTTAAAATGTTGGTATCATCATTATCTAGCGAATAATGGAACAACTATCTGAAAAGAAGCCGAATAAACCCGCCATGCCAATTTCAAAATTCCTTCACATAAAAATTAAGCGCTGCAACTATTTTTTTCAACAACATTCCAGCACCTCCGAGTTTAGAATAAAAATATCGACAGGAAAGCGAAATTTTAAATTTAAATGTGGTAAATATCATAGCTACCGTGTTCGGAATTTGAAGTACAATTGATAAAGTTAGTCTAGGGGCCCGAAAAAGTGTGTAACAAAATAATAATATTAACATCGCAATGTAACAGAAAACTACAGCTAAATCTAGCTAAGAAACTCTAAAACGTACAACTACTGGCCTGTGACTGAAGAGGACTGAAAAAAAACACAGAAACGAAGAAGATGAAACTACAGGGTAAAAAGTCCTAAAACAAAACAAATGTTACGACTATAAAATCTACATAGTTTCCCGGGGGGCGGGGGGTGGGGGACACTTTTTAGTTTTAGAAGAAAAGAGTTTAATTAGAAAACAGACTTGTTAGACGAACTTTAAAACAACTGAAGCATGCATTTACATCCGACAATTCTCCGGGGTTCACGCATGTCTTTTATCTCGTGCGTGCTCCACGTTTACTGCGCTATCTGGCTTTAAAAGAAAACCGTCTTCAAATTGAAAATTATCTTTTAATTAGCATTCTCCGCCTTTGCCGCCATCAAAACGAAACCACAATACCCTTGTTACCACGCCCTGCTGGATTTATTGTTAGACAGTAGACACTGATGTTTGCTTTGATGGAATCTACCTGTTTTTGTTTACAATAATTCTCACAGAAGACGGAACTCTCTCACAATGCGGTCCGTCTCTTGCATCGCGTTCTTCTTGCGAATGTGTGTGAAATACATTGCGCTGACAAAAAATTGTTTTATTTTAATTTATACCACGGGCTGACTATTTGCGCCATTCCATTCACCGATCAAAAATGTGTGAGTTATTTTTTTCTTGAATGCGCACTGCAAATACAGAGAGTAATTTCAAATCACTTTATAACTCTGGTAAATTTACCGTATAGTATTGGAGCTGTGTTAACTAATTCAGATTCAGCGTTCTGTCGAAATAAGTGCATGCAGCCAAGGTTTCATCTAGCTTAAAATGTGTGCTCGAAGCTTTTATTATGTTCCTGAAATCGATGAGTGAAATTGCCGCGGATCTCCTCGTATACACATAATTTTTTATCAAGTTTCCGGGGTCTTTGTTCTGGCTCTTTGAAAAGCTTTACTCCGTGACGCCTGCTGCGAGATGGACTTGCACAACCACCCCTTCATTTATCAAATCTTTCTTGTGGCCCATGGCCTGATTGATGGTTCAATATCCGCCGGTTGATTCCTTCTTTACGTGCCATTAGACTTATTTCAGTCAAATTAACGTTTCAAAAATCAGCATTCTATACCAAAAACCATGGATAACCAAGTAGGCACGATTGTGTGCCAAATTGAGCTGAATGAGCTCGTGGTCGTCTTCTCCCCCTCTCTCTGTTCACTGGCTTCTCACTCTCGATGTATTGTTGACAAAAACAGCACAGCTACAGCACATCACGAATCAAGTCCCACTGACCATGCAAGTAAAATTCAAGAAATTGTAAACCCTTCGAGCCCTCGAAATGAAATATGTGGTGTGTGAGTGTGAGTGTGTGTGCGCGCAAAACCACCTCGCTGTCGAACACGCGCGCTTCCTCTACAACACACACGCCCATGCTTACGGTCCCACTTTACCGGCGTTTTACTTATTGAAGGCATTTGAGCTGGTGATTCTTCACAGATCCTTGAATGTTTGCAGGCGTTTTGTTTTGTTTTGTTTCGGCGCATTGATGTGGGCAGTTCGGCTCGACTCGGCACAGCTCGGCGGAGCACCCACTCAAGTTCCACCTGAGATTCGGCCGACCGATAAAGAGCGCGCCATAATTACCTACAGCCACGAAGGTGTAATTGTGGAGGGAAATTGAAACTTAATATAGGGTTACGAGGTGGATGTGGGGCCACTCATTTTCAAAATTGGTTGCTTCCCCATAGTTAAGGATAGTAAAAAAGAAGGATAGAGAATCATGTCGAGAGCAAAAAACTCGTGAAAAAACTAATTTGTAACAGGTTTTCAACAAGTTATAGGCCAAGGACTGAGGTGGTATCGAAGACGCCTGGCTAAGGCAAGTATTTCTTGCATCATTGGCTTTTCATTTGGAGGAAAAACACGGAAAACCTCAATAAGAGGGAAAACATTATGACCACTCAGAAGGGAGACAAAAGATATTACAAAACACGGCTCTATCCTATTCGAATTTTCTTTGGTAAGTAAAGAAAACTCCGATAAAAACTCTGGGAAGATGGACAAGCTAATTGCAAATTAAATGGACGTAAGCACAGTCATTGTTTATTATGAGAAGGTGCTCATTTTCTGGTAGCATTTTAGTTGAAGGATGGCGTCCGATTTAATTTATATGCAAGGTATGTACCCTGGCCGTTGCCGACGATGTGGGCCGGTGACTACAAACCAGTCTCGTATTGCGTGTATAATTCCTTACTAATTTGACTGACATTCAATTTAATCACAACTAATTTTAACAAGAACACTGGTAGGCTATCTTTTGTCGAGGATTTATGCAACCAACCGGTTAACTAAACTATTATAGAAAGACAATAGCACTCTTGCTAGCTACTGTTGAAAGAGTCATGGAATCAGCGGTGCGGGGTGCGGGGATAGTCTGCTCTGCTCTTGCACTAATCACACGCCTCGGCAATCACTAAAACAAATAGCAAATGGGAAAGAGCACCTGTCTATATGTGTAATTTCTCTGTTTTGTTTATCCATAGCGCACAGCTCAATAACTGGAGGGCTTTGACGGTTGTTTAGCGAACGTCCATGATAAATAATTAGAAATGTATGATATGCGAGTGTTGAATACTAAAAGGTATAAACCATTGATTCATCATACAAACATAACTCATAATAATATTTTTCTCGTTGTGAATTCAAACAAATTTGTTAGAAATATTTTTTCAATTGGGAAAAAATGATATCAAGTGGAAATTCGTTTTTGTGTAAGTACTCCAGACTGTTCAACGTCATTACCAAAGCGCGCTGAGCAAGTTTTAACGATTTTGTCTCATTATTAAGAATCCCCAAACTGTCTGATTGAATAAAATATGAAAAAAACATGCTCAGAATATAAATTACAAACTAGTGAAGGGGAAAGGCTGATGAAATCGAATTACAAATCAAATCGAATTTACTAATCTATACGGGCCACGGGAAAATTAAAAATTCAAATATTGTGTTGGTTTATTCGCATTGATAAAGGTAGAAAATAGATAGCAATGCGTTATACCCAAAGTAATGTTTATAAACAAATAATGTATGGGATGTAATGCGCTCAACGGCTCAATAATACACTATACATGGTATTGTTTATTAACATAGAGAAACATAATACATACATGCATACGTGTTGGGAGGGCAATCTCACCCACAAACATACTTTAAATTCAAATAACAGAGCAAATTTAGAAAAATATGCAAATCCATGAGTAATGTATAATGTGTGCATGTGATTTCTATTGGTAGCTCTAAATGCTGTATTTATGTCGTTTGAAACGTTCTCAGGACTATCGTTCTCGTCTCATTCCTTCTCGTTCTTTTTCACCTAAGCTAAGCGATATATTATACATTCATCCTGAGCTTTCGCTTAGCGCCATCCTCATGCTGGTTAACTACATATCATTAACCGAAGGAGATAAGTGATGAAATTAATAATGTTGATTGATAGTTTTTATGAGGCTCATCACTAAAGCCGTGGCTAGCGTGTGGGACTCGTACCCACAGCCGTCCCCGTCGGCGTGCAGGAGTAGACCTCACCAACGGTTTACGAACAACTATGTGGGATAAAACTACTCGGAATATTTCAAATCGAAAACTGAAAAAAGTAAATTGAATTTTCTACAAGAAAATTGACATAGTATATAACAACAGTGAGCTCGAATCACCCAATTCCTCATTGAAGACAGGTATAAATTTCTTTCAATAGATTCAATTCAATTTTGTGTGATCAGTCTTCAAAACCCAATTTTTTTTAAATGTTCAGCAAAAAACCACTTGGTTATAGAATCAAATGGAATGTCGAAACATTAATATAAGACTATTTGGTTATTGACTGCGTGTTAGAGAATGGTCCTCTTCAAGCATTGCGGGAAAGATAAAATACTAACACAACGAATTAACCTTACCGAATGAATTAGTAATGGTGCTATAAAATAAAACAAAATAACGGAAAAAGTAAATGCGAAACGTTTGTCGCTGCGTATGAAACATGTCCGTAAGCCCGAACAATCTTAATAGCCCTATTTTCATGAATGAGATATTTTCGCACATATGCAGTAAATTAAAAACACTGTAATCATATATTTTCACGCAGCTATTTTCCGTTGTGGGGCTGTAGTCTGGTTATGGGGGGGGGGGGGGGGGGGGGCATGGCTTACACCGATAAGCTCGCGTGTTGTGGACTAGGAACACAGCCATTGAGGTGGCTCAACGATTGCACACGACACTAAGATCGGAGTCACGGGGTCGACTTGCACCGCCATCAGAATCCATGCAGCGCTGAATATATTTTGTCTGGGATTGAGTTTGGGCATTCCTTCAGGAATCAAGACACTCTACCGAGTCTGAACAGTGATGTACATCGACCATTAAGTAGGTTGAGTACTATTCGTAGTAACTCACAATTTTATATTCCATTATCATCAACAATATATTTTACCACATTCGTATTTAAAGTACTCGCGGGAATATTATGGACTTTGGAGCTAATATTGAAACTTAGCTCGAAATGTTTGTGTAGATGCTTCTTTTTCCATTATTTTTTTGTTGTAAAATTGGATACAACACTTACTCTTCAAAACGATCTTTAACACCAGCCACCTCAATTATCTTCATTATAAGAACAAGATCACGCGTTCCATCGCTATGCTTAAGTCCGCCAACCTCTGTTATTTCATCTGTATTCTTTATGGGACCAAACTAATTTTTAACAGGGCCGTATCTCCGAAAGTATCCATATTTACCTGATATTTATCTACTCTCGCTCTTTTACACAAACATCAATCAAGTATACATTAGAATTTATTTCACTTCTTTTAGTAACCAAATAGTGGTGAAACATAGCTATGTATAAACTGTGGGGTCGGTAATGAATGCCGAAGGCCTGATATATGTAAAACCAAAGAAATCTACGAGAAAACTTCAATCAGGATTGCCGATGCCAGGAAATGTAGCCAAAATCTCCAGAAAAAAAATAGCCCAGAGAACTACCACGTGGGTACACGTCATGGGAAACCATGACGAGACCTACTAAATAGCTAAATGGATTTAGTTGATTACTTTTGTAAGAATATTTATGAGCGGAGCGGCCCAATAAGGCTTCCAGAGTAATCCATCGATCTGCCATTTTAGAAAAAAACAAAAATAATGTTCCATCATAAATCCCAGACGACTTCACGAAAAATACTTCCACCTTTCATGTCATCATCATCATTAATCTAATGGCCACACTCGGAATAAAATCTTGTTCAAATTATCGAACACTCCTGCGATTGTTAGCAATAGTGTATTGAAAAGACGCAAACATTGATGCCCTCATGTTGTCTTCTCCGCGCAACCGAAACGTTGACATCAAGGATAATTAATGTTGAATATATCTCAATTCTTTCAGTAGGTTACAGGGATTTACACCCGTCCTTCTCACACGTTTTATTATTGTTGAGAATATCCTGGGGTGGTGCTAGATCATATTTCTGCGGCACTTCTGTTCTATACCATTAGTCAAGGAAGGAATTATCGAAAAACAATAATTTATTTTTGTATTATTCTTGATATTTGGCACCTCCTCCACCAACAACGAGATTTGAAAGCTGCGAAGAAAATATGCATTATTTTATTTTTTGTATTTTTCTACGCCGAATTGTTGATCAAGTAGCTTCGCTCCCTCTTTTGGTTACTCCCGTATAGTATCCCGTGCTTACTAAAAATACAATATATACTGTTTTTATCATATACACCTTGTTATGACTCTTTGCATTATTATTGTTATGATTCTATCGCAACAAATTAATTACGACATAATGACCCAACTCATGGTATTATATAATATTATTCCACATAAAATAAATAAATTTCAGGAAGCAATTGAGAACTATTTAATCAACCCAACATTATATAGAGTAGAGGCCAAAAGCAATTGTGCTCAAAACCTGCGAGATTATGTTAATTTCTAATTCAATGATCGAGACAAGATTTCGAAACTTCGAAACAACGGCTTTTCTGATTGGTTTTCGTAGCTGCAGTCGTCTCGGTTTGCCACGAGAAATAAACAACCAGCGTAAACGTCGTCCAATCACAGACAGAACAATATAGTGTATTACATTTTTATTTTTACCTCGTAAGTACTTGAAATACTTGACATTTATGTCCGTACAACATGTTTTGAGTGAGTTTGTATTATGTACATCTCATAAAATAATTACGAATTAGTAGTCATAGTAAACAACAACAAAAATTATGTGTATTTATTTTTATTTGTCTCGAAAAAAGTTTCACTAACGACCCTGATTTACACGGGAGCACAATATTAATGATAGTGTTGGTTTTGTTTATGAACATAATTAATTATTGTTAAATGTTGGGGGAACATGGTTAGTGAGGATGTTCGGCGAAGTTATGTCTGCAATTCGAACAATCTCAATATTAGGATTGCTTTTAAATTTATTTTTGAACCTAGCTTTATACAGAAATTAAAATTGTATTTTTAAATTTTATGGAAATTGGTTGGAACAGCGGCAGTTGCCATAAATGTCCGAGAGGCATAGACAGCCAGGCAGCTAGCTGCTAGACAGACGGAGTCTGACGATACGATGTCGTTAATGACTTTGAAAGCCACTCGAAAACAGGATGTCATGCGTTCATGTTTTGTGGCCACTAAAACTCAACCTACGATTTCGAGTGTTTCGAACGCCTCACTTGCACGGTTGTGCTGCATTTAACAACCCTGACGCGCCGCGGCGCAGCCATGCCAAGCATTCAGCCCATTTTCTACATTGACACGCACACACCCCACCCCACCCCAACCCAACCTCGTGCACCAGGATGCTTGATAGAGATATAGAAAATAGAAATTACACGAGAGATTTTTAAAACACTGCAACAACCCCACCCTCCTTGCTCACTAAACGATGACAGTTCGATGGTGAGATAATTTATCGACTAGTTGATGGTTTATTTATTCATTCCGTCGTGTTACTGATTTATTGATTTATCCCAAAAACTGACCATTAGAAAATATGAAATGTTGACGAGGCGTAAACGAGGGGTTGTAGTTTTAAAACCACAATGTTTTGCAGGGCAACTCTTTCAATACATAGAAATTGCAGCAGGAACGATCTTAAAAACAAGGTTACTCGTAATTTATATAAGTAGACAATAAAACAAATGGCAACATTGCATTAAATTACACTCCATAAATAATTCACATTTTCATTTAAATGCTGTTGTATCGTCACCCTCAGACTGATTTCTTTAAAATCCACGAAATATATGGCTGCTTATTTAACGTCTATGCAATACTAGGCCTATTCTAATTTAATTTTAATTTCGATCAGTGATTGTTGTTTATATCTTGCTACAAAAGTTATGACAGAAAATAATTTGGGTTCTACCTAGGTTATAGAGGTGTTGACGCCATATCAAATAATTCAGTACTTAAAATGTAATTTTGCCCCTTACTAGTTGTTACCACTTTCAGCAATTTGAATACAATGAATGGTTGTGAGGTCCTAATGTCCCGTAAAAAAAAGGTTTTGCCTCTTTCATTAGGGCAACTTTTAAGAAAACTTTCTCGGACTTTTGAAGTCATTCAGTCGGAGGGCGATACTTGATGAATTATTTACATTGTTTCCCTTGATTTGTGTTTTACACCAAGTGACATACAAAGAGCAATCATGAACTTTGCTAGCTTCGGTTACATTAGGCACATTCATAGTGCTAACGTTCATCGATGCGTCACACATGTACTTTTTATACATGGTCGCTCACACCTCCTCTGGAGAAAACGTGTTATTTTCTTGATCATCTATAACCAATGACCTAGCCACGCGCTAAAGGGTGCAATCAATAGACAACATTAAAACCAGCGAGAGCGCGAAGCATGCTGGGAGTTATGTGTGATCGGTTTGGCCGACTAGATGACAGGTAGTCAATTCCAAAACCTTAGAGGATTGGTGGCTATTTACTATTTTGGAAGCTCTTACACCTTTTGCCACACATCCATTTAATTTGTGTGCAAGTTTTGTGTTTATATTTCAATTATTTGTTTTGGTGCTTAGTTTTGGCTTAGAAGACAATGACTTTTACTAGCTTAAAGTGGCACTGCAGTTGCAGCCTATAGGCTGAGCGAGATCACGCTATCTTTACACCTATCCTTGTCCTAGTGAGCGTACTATATGCCTATTTTGGCAATAAGTAAGCAGCTAAGGTAAACCAACTGTGCTATTAGAATTATTTACTAACTTTATACAATACATGGGTAGCTTTTTGTCACCACTTCACTTCTTGCTTCGGAGTAGCAATAAGTCAGCGGTGAAGATAACTAATTGTTAGCGACTGAATCATTTACCAACATACAATGATATTTTGTGCACCAAATATTAAGGGAATTATTAGCAAAATTCTTCATAATAATTACGTTTATCATGAAATTATTTTCTTTCTTCAATGCTTTGCGTAAGGAAAGTGCTAACTTCGAAATGCTGCTACATGTAAGAAATCAAGAAAGGACCTACATAATGCGCAAACACTAATTCATTTCTAAACAACAACGAATGACAAACACTAAATGTGACCGCTATTCATAGCAGACGAAGTTCCAAAATTGGTTACTATTGTAATCCTCTGTAGAGCTACCGTAGGCCACTTTAATACAAGTACCACGAACGAATTACCTTAAAAGCCCTCGAAAGCATGTAGCTCGTACTTTCAAGTGGGCCATAGAACATGGCTGGGGCGCAAGTACGCGGCCACAAAACCCATGAGTTTAACTCTGCATGACTAATGGATTTGCATCCGTATCTATCAATTAGTTATTGTCTATCCCAGCAATACAATCGTAAAACAAAAACTAACTGAGGAGGCAGGCATGCTCATGTTACCAGGTTTCAAATTTATCACTTAATTTTAGTTACAAATGTATATGATACATTAACTTGACATAAGTTAAGTACATAATTAAATAAAAAGGCGAACATCACAGTACTTTTACACAAATTGTTTCTACAAAATAACAATTGTTATTTGTTTAGAACCTCTCACTAAGGTGAAAAACACTCATAATTATGCGTACTCGGCACCTCCACCAAAGATTGCAATGGATTCAATTTGTGTGTTCTTCTTTTACGATATTATGTTGAGCTAAGTTTACTAATTTAGTTACTATCGTACCAATCCAAGTATTGAAGTACATAATTATGTGTTATTACAAAATCAAGATAGGTATACATACATGGGACCACAAGTGTGGGAAATAAGGTTGACTATCCACACCATTGAGCGTCGCACCGCAAGACTGAATATAGCCGTTGAAAATTCTTGAATTTAATACGTCTTGCTTTGAAATCAAAGGCAAAAATTTAAATCTCCAATAATGGGACTCTAGGACACAATGCTGAAAACGGGACTAACTATACTAAACCACCATTCTCACCATACTCACCATACTAAAAATGTGTATTTACTACAACAAGTCAACTGTTTGTGGGCCCAAGCAACGAAACAGTGCAGATTCATCCTAAATAATAACCGTGTCAGAGATTTGAGATGTTTCAAGGCTGAAATTACGTTTTCTAGAACAGTGGTTCTCAACCGGTGGTCCGGGGACCACTAGTGGTCCGCGGAGCTTTTACAGGTGGTCCGCGGTGGTAGAGGACAAATAACATTTTAATGCATGTTATAAATACATTATAAATTTATATTATTAATTTCATACATTTTTAACATCCTGTAATTTTCATTTTCTCTTTGCGCGTAATTTGCAAATTACAAACAGAAGGAAACATTGAATATTGTCAACTTAGCATAGCTCATAAGTTCTGCTTTGTAATAGGTTTGATACACACATAGTATGGCACAGATGAAAAATGAAAACCCTCCTTGTGCCAAACCACACCACGTATACCTCGTACCAGTATTTACTATATCATAGTTTTAGTTATTAAATAGTATTATTTTGTTTCAAGTAAAGAAAACATTAATAATCAATTTATTACAGTTTAAACAAAGTAAATAATGCGTTTGTATTCCCTCGTGTTGTGAGAAGAGAATCGTCACTAAAGGAAGGTGAAGGGGCTCATAGTAATCAGTAATAAAGAAATTATATAATATGCTGATGAAAAACTAAACAAAGAAAGTGCTAAAAGAAAAGAAAATCCTCTATATATGTCATATAACTTTTCATTTCCCTTGGGGACAGCAGGCACCAAATCCTCAAAGTATGATATTTGCAGGTGCAAACTTTTTTTGCAATGATTCTTACAAGGAAACCTGCAAAAATCATGAGGCATTAAGTTAGTAAAAGATGCACAAAATAAATAGGCCTAGTTTCAATAAAAAACAAACTCGGACCTGCCTGCTCACAATAATTATTAATAATTAATTTTTCACCTACTACTAATGCAGGTTACAGATAAAGTTTCATATTTTCTTGTAAGGGTACCAATACGTATATCAAAAAATAGTTTACAATGGGAGCAAGCCCTACCCTACTTTAACAAGAAAGAAAATTATTGTTCTCTTCATTATATGACCCCCCCCCCCCCCCCCCCCCCATAACTATCGGGATTCGGGACTAATTTTGAATATGGTGGTCCATCCTATTTATGATATTGTGAAGGTGGTCCGTGTGCACCAAAAGGTTGAGAAACACTGTTCTAGAAGATGTCAAACACTTCTTTTCCATCTCGCTTGAGTTTTGCAGCTAAGGAAACAACTGTATCACTCGAATAATAATTCCAGCGTCAAACGCACTCAATCCCCGAAGTACGGACGTCTAATGTAATTTGTTTTCTTAGATATAAGCACGATATAAGCGCGCTAAGCTCGTCTACTTACTGGGGCTTTAGACTCTTCGTATAATTCATTGCGGTGGCATTTGTTATCGGTTTTCTAACCACATTACACAACTGGGATAACATTCAACATTGCAAACGAATGTATTGCTTTATAAATATTCATTCTTTTAAAGAGCACGCAATACAAAATATGGGAAATATGGAGGTGCCGGGTATATAGAAATTCCACCTTTCTGAGGGAGTAGCCGCCTTCTGACTCCCAGAGGCATCAAACACATTCCGTATGAGCCTTGTTGGAGGGCAATGTCAACAACAATACGCTTGTCAATCGGAGGTCATGGTCAGTTTTTACCGTGAGAACTTGGCAAACAAAAAGACGTACGGACATAAAAGTAATGCATATAAGGGAGCAAAGCTACCTAATAGTCTCGCTGTATACTCGTGCTAGGGATATATCGCTAAAATATACAAATAAAAAGGTCGTGTAGAAAAAGAAAAACTATTATTCATAAAAGCTTCAAATTACATACAATCATAAATAACATGAGAGAACATACATGTTTTAGATTTTTTTTTAAAAAAGCATTGATGTCAGAGACGATTGAAATTTGACAAAAGGGATTTTAAGTTCGCCGACCTACTATACATAGTTTTTTCAAATGCAGCTCACGCAACCATTGGCAGCTTATAAGATGAAAACGAGGTATAAGTGAACGTCGGACCTGCGTGTTACGTTTGCTTTTTATTTGCTTTGATTCTACTGTTTTGGGTAAAATGTTATAAACGTTAAAACGGGCCTTATATTAGTCAAATAAATCCGTATTTAGAGTCTACCCACTCAGTCACACAACTGATTTTCAGTGGGGGACAGTAAACCAAAACGACCAAGCCAACCCTGTAGGCCCCGACGCATTCGACGAGTGAACGATAACCAACCAAAGATCGATATTTTTTTAATAGGAAATATAGCAATCAGTGGTATGGACAGTGCGAGCACCCACAGTACACGTACATGTAATACAAAACCCACCCATGTACATGTACATGTAATACAAAGCCACCCAAACAAGCCTTGTTGATGGGCAATGACAACAAAAATACGCTTGTCAATCGGAGACATGTTGCAGGTGGCAGACAACAGTCATTATGTATATAGTTATTGAGTAGATGTAGTAACACGTTCAAATGATGACGACGACGACGACTTATTTTATTATTTATTATTATTATTATTATTATTATTATTATTATTATTATTATTATTATTATTATTATTATTATTATTATTATTATTATTATTATTATTATTATTATTATTATTATTATTATTATGATGAAGTGAAACGTGATTATTACAAAAATAAATTTCCAAGTACATAAAGGTGATGTTAAACAAACATGGCAGGTGATTAATGAAGTAATAGGGAAATCAAAGCGTAACTCAGTTGACATGGTGATTAACAAATACTTACGAAATAAATACAGTGAGGAAGAAGTTGCTAACAGATTTGTTGATACTTTTGTTGATGAGATTAATATGATTCAACATAATTGCTCTATTGTAACTTCTAAGCTTTTGCCTCCTTTACCTCAGAGTCAATCTATGTACCTAGGGAAAGTAAGTGTAGCTACTGTGCTTAAAATTATCCGTAAATTAAGTGTAACCAAACAACCTGGAATTGATGGGATTAGGGTGATCGACTTGCAATACACGGCAGAGGATATTAGTCCCTTAATTGCCAAAATAATAAACCTGTCTTTAGAAAAGGGAGAAATACCAGATTTATTAAAAGTTTCTATTGTAAGACCGGTTTATAAAAAAGGCAGCCATATGGACTTTAGTAATTACAGGCCAATTGCCATTTTATCTGTTATTGAAAAAATAATGGAACGTGTAGTAGCTGACGCTTTATGCAACTATTTAGATAAATTTAAAATCATTACTAATAATCAGTTTGGATTTCAAAAAGGTAAGAGCACAACCGATCTTCTAGTGAAATTTGCGAACTTGGTTAATAACAAATTAAATGACAATATGCACATTGCGGCCATGTTTGTGGATTTAAGCAAGGCATTTGATACATTAAATCACGTCAAACTTTTAAAATGTCTTGAGCGAATCGGTATTCGTGGCCCAGTTTTAAATTGGTTTAAAAATTACTTAAGAACTAGGAGAATAAGAGTCAAGGTTGGTGATTTTTTAAGCCACGAACGTGATGTTATTTCAGGAGTTCCTCAGGGTTCTATTTTGGGCCCAATTCTTTTTTTAGTGTACGTAAATGATTTGGTTAAATGTTTTAAATATTGCTATGTATTTATTTATGCCGATGACATTTTAATTGTTTCAGTACATAAAAACTTTGAAATAGCACAGTTGTATTTACAAAAAGATTTTATTAACTTACTTAAAGAGATTAATGACAAAGATTTAGTAATTAATGCTAATAAAACAAAAATAATACATTTGTGTGCACCTCAAAACAGAGATTGTCTCCGAGAGGTCAGGGTGATCACTCATTCCAATGAATGTTTGCATAATCAAGTAGATCCACTGACGTGTGCATGTAGTGATTTTCTCGAGAATGTTGACTCTCATATGTATTTGGGATTGGTAATTGATAAACATTTCAACTGGGCACCTCATATTGACTCAATCTGTAAGCGCCTACGAGCCTGCCTTCCCCTTCGGCAGTGTTTTTTTCTTAAATACGTTTTACCGTTTTCAGTGTTGCGTAATGTTTATATCGCTCTTGCAGAATCCATTATATCTTATGGTCTACTTGCGTGAGGGTATTCCTCTGACTGCCACTTAAATAAAATTCGTGTGCTACAAAATAAGCTTTTACGCCAAATAAGACCTCGCCATGGTCAAACTCTATCGACTCCGGAGACATACCTCTTTTGCAACCTTCTTCCTGTTGATGGCTTTTTCACGTACCAACTTTTAATAAAATATTACTTTAAAAATGATTATAACATTCTTGTGCAGAGAAACAAATGCACACGTAATCAGGGAAAACAAAAATTTGCAATTCCGGGAAGTAATAATAAATACGGTCAAAGGCGCCTAGAGTGTTTACTGTTTAGTTCCCGAAGCTTTTAATGACTTACCTGATCAGTGATCAGTTATTAAATTTTACAAAAATTTCCTAGGTCAAGCAAGAAATAAAAATATATTTGTTGTCTCAATTGAGTGCTCTTGCCTAAATCTGTTTTGCTCTTACATTGTTTCGTACTCATCCTTTACCTATATTTCTGACAAGTTTCTGATATGTTTAAGAACAAAAGCCTTGAAGTTGTGTTGTGTTTCGTTTTTTTATTTTTAAGTTACGGTTAATCTACCTCAATTTGTTTATTTAATGTTTGTGATTTGTATATGTTTTTCATAATGATTCCTTCCTCTGTGGTTGTTTTTGCTTAGTTTATTTGATGTTGTTTATTCCACAGATGAGCCCGCATAATGGGCTTTGTGGGTTTCCTTGAGATGTAACAATGTAAATTTGTGTTTTTCGAAAATAAATAAATTATTTAAAAAAATTATTATTATTAATTATTATTATTATTATTATTATTATTATTATTATTATTATTATTTAATTTTAAGCTAACCCTTTAAGGACATAGTTATTGATTCATAGCAGTTGTCGAAAGTGCCCGACTGGGTTCGAACCGAACCTCGGCTTAATGCCAAGCCGATCTACAATTAGCTTTCGGGACCACAGAACAAACCTTTACTAAACTGCTATTTGTGTGATTGTTGATCTCCATGACATAAATCCAACAGAAGACGCAATGTAGCTGTCAATCTGAAAGATCACATGGATAAATCCAAACACATCTCATCTCCCATGAGTTGGGTAGTATGAATATAAGATTTTTAAGCATAAGCCCGCTTTAAGGACATAGTTATTGATTCATAGCAGTTGTCGAAAAAGTTTGCCCCGACTGGGATTTATCCATGTAATCTTTCAGATTTGACAGCTACATTGCAGTCTTCTGTTGGATTTATGTCATGGAGGTCAACAATCACAACAAATAGCAGTTTAGTAAAGGATTTGTTCTGTGGTCCCGGTAGCTCAATTGGTAGAGCTATGGCACGTTAAGCCGGAGGTTCTGGGTTCGAACCCCAGTCGGGGCAAACTTTTTCGACAACTGCTATGAATCAATAACTATGTCCTTAAAGCGGGCTTATGCTTAAAAATCTTATATTCATACTACCCAACTCATGGGAGATGAGATGCGTTTGGATTTATCCATGTGATCATTCAGATTTGACAGCTACATTGCAGTCTTCTGTTGGATTTATGTCATGGAGGTCAACAATCACAACAAATAGCAGTTTAGTAAAGGTTTGTTCTGTGGTCCCGGTAGCTCAATTGGTAGAGCTATGGCACGTTATGCCGGATGTTCTGGGTTCGAACCCCAGTCGGGGCAAACTTTTTCGACAACTGCTATGAATCAATAATAATATTATTATTATTATTATTATTTAAATTATTAAATTTGGAATAATAAGTGAAGTTCAGCATGGATTTCAAAAAGGGAAATGTACCCAGGATTTGTTACTAAAATTTTCTGATTTAATTAATAACAGCTTAAATAACAATTTGCATATAGTTGCAACTTTTGTCGACTTCTCCAAAGCATTTGACACTATAAATCATAGTAAACTTTTGGAATGCTTAGAGGTCATTGGCATACGAGGTACAGTTCTAAATTGGTTCCGCAGTTACCTAGAAAATAGAACGTATATGGTAAAAATAGGGAACACTTATAGTAAAACAAAAATGTCATTACTGGTGTACCACAAGGATCCATATTAGGACCGCAATTTTATATTATATACGTGAACGTCATTAATAAATATCTAGTTAAGTGTTTACTAATGATGTATGCTGACGACCTTGTACTACTAGCAATACGTAGGAACTTGAGAGTCGCAGCACAAAATATGAACACTGATTTTAGGAATCTACAGTGCTGGACTCATGATCGGGAACTAGTAATCAACGTTGAAAAAACCAAAATTGTTCACATATGCATGCCTTTAAATTCAAGTAGAAATGATGACGTTCAATTAATATTTCATGAGGCAAAGTGTATACATAATTTGAACTACAGTACCGACACCGCCTGTGAATGCGTACAACAAATTGAATCTGTGGCATACCATATGTATTTGGGTGTATTCATTGATCGTGAGTTTTCGTGGAAGCCACACGTGGACTACATTTGTTCGAAACTCCGCTCGTGTGCATATCAATTGTATAAACTAAAACCTGTATTGTCTGATGATATGCTAAGAATAGTTTATATTGCATTAGCTGAATCTATTATGTCGTATGCGTTGCTCTCATGGGGAAGCGCGTCTTTTCATATAATAAACACGATGAATCAAATTCAAAATACATTATTAAAAATAGTTTGCCCTAAAAGTATTAGCAATAGCATCAAAGAAAAAGATGACGTTTTTGTGAATTACTCTATACTGCCGTTAAAAGCCATGTTTAATTTATCGGTTGGTTTTAAAGTATTATTTTAATAATGAACATAAAGAACCATATTTACATAATAAGGGAACGAGACTTGTTAGTAAAGGAAAATTTGTTGTTCCAATGCCCGAAAACAAACATGGTGAGCGTTGTTTACATTATCTTATACCCAAAGTTTTTAATTCATTGCCGGCTGAAATATTATCATTGGACAAAATTTCATTAATAAAGAATAGAGTAAAATCGCACTACCTGAACAACCTTCCTTCATGCTCAATTTAAGTCATTTTCAGTCCTATTTTCTAGATATTTATGTTGTTGAAAACGAATCTGTGTCGTAGGTAAAGATATTATTAATTTATAATGAGTAATTCCTGTATAATCTATTTTTGTATGTTTTTGTAAAGGGTTGTAGTATTTATGTTTTGTAATTGATTACCTATGTAAGCACCGTATATTCATATAATAGTTTGAATGTTTTTGATGTTGATTTTATTGTATTAAGCCTTACGCTACGAATGAGATGTGTTAACATTAATAATTATGTGACCCACTGATGAGCCATTTGGCTTAGTGGGAGGAAATGTATGTGAATATTGTTCCAAATTAGTTTCTTGCTTCAATAAAAAAAAAAAATATATTATTATTTCTATTATCATTATTATTATTATTATTATTATTATTATTATTATTATTATTATTATTATTATTATTATTATTATTATTATTATTATTATTATTATTGTTGTCACTGAATTTTAGCAACTGTCATAAAAGTATGCCCCGACTGGGGTTCGAACCCAGAACCTCTGGCTTAATGCGCCTCGCCATAGCTCTAACCAATCGAGCTATCGATACACAAGACTAGAACCTTCGTTAAATTGCTATTTGTTGTGACTTGACAGCCATGATATGAATCGAACAGAAAACTGCAATGTAGCTGTCATTACTGAAAGAACACTGGAAAAATCCGATCACGTCTCATCTCCCATGAGTTGGGTAGTATGAATATAAGGTTTTAAGGATGTCAACAGTCACAACAAATAGAAATTTAATGAAGGCTCGAGTCTTGTGTATCGATAGCTCAATTGGTTTGATGGCGCGTTAAGCCAGAGGTTCCGGGTTCGATCCCCAGTCGGGGCATACTTTTATGATGACAATTGCTATCATTCAATATAAATGTCCTCAAAACGGGCTTATGCTTAAAAATCTTATATTATTATTATTTTTATTATAATTATTATTATTATTATTATTATTATTATTATTATTATTATTATTATTATTATTATTATTATTATTATTATTATTATTATTCATTTACGTTCTTAACATAATACCACAGCGGTGGAGAGAGAATTAAGTTATAATTAATTTAAAGGATTATTGAGCCAGCTTCAATCTGTTACACAAGTATATACGTTTCTTCCAGTAAAATGACATGTTGGTTGTTTTAATTAGCACACGTCTCAATTCTAAAGTAACAACATAACAAGTAGGCCTACTAATAATTTGACGAATAAGTTGCTGAACTGAACTGAAAGAAGTAGAACTCTAAAATCGGTTAGGCTGTCAACATTTTAGATTGGGAGAGTAAATTTTAACTGTCATTGTTCAAAAAGTCCTAAAATAAAATAAAGAATTCAAGGAGACTTTTATTCAAAAACGTGTTTTTATTGTCACTTCAGTTAATCTGCCTTCATTTACTGTATTCATTCATATATTTTCGTCCAGGTTTGCAGTCAAAACCCGATTACAAAGTATACTCAGAATTTGTCTTCTCTTAAAAACAACTCATTTAACGCAGTTCTCGTAAGAATAATAAAAATACATAACTTGCAAACCTCTCCCAGTACTTGTAGATGTTGAACACTCATTATAAAACACCAATTACAAAATAATTGCAGAAATTCTAAGCAATCCATTTATCTGTAATTCTTTAAATCCCATTATATTTTCCATGGCAGCTTTAGATCTTTCTCTGTGCATTAAAGTGGAGAATTTAACCCTAATAGATATTCCATTCTCAGCTCTTTGTCTTTGACTTTGACTGTTGCAATTTTTCAAAGAAAGTAGACTAATTGTGATATAGATGAGTGGTCATTAGTGAAAACACCGCTTCAAAGATCTCACAAAGCAAGGAGTCCTGATCTTGGCTTTATGTTGACAACATCAACATTTCCATGTTTCTAACAAAGCGGTTACCTAAAGCAGCTCCCTTGTAATTAAATTTACGTCCCACTTATACAAAATAGGTTTAATTTCCTACTTTAAAGAGTTTCTTTTTCAATTGCAAGAGCATGTCGTTGTCGGAGTAGTGGTTGTAGACTCTAGAGGTACGCGAAGCTGAGAGGGTGGTTGTAATCCAAGTGGAATTACTTCATTACTAATAGACTCAAGCCCAAGCGCAGAGAAAGAAGTGGCGACTTGGCATTGTCTCGAGTAGATGATATAAGTATAGGAACAATGGCTTGAGTTGCCTAACAGAATTTACTTGACTTAGTTGTCGATGTTGCTTTAGTGTGTATAAACTAAAGGATTGTACCGACAGTGACATGATTTGGTATCATAAGTGACGCGATTGGAGTGCTTCGACAATTATTATAGGTACAATAAGAACTGGATTTGAGTTCTTCGAGGAACAAGTACAACAATAACTGACTGGATTTGAGTTCTTCGAAGAACAAGCACAATAACTGATTAGATTTTAGTGCTTCGAGGAACAGGACAACAATAACTGATTAGATTTGAGTGCTTCGAGGAACAGGACAACAATAACTGATTAGATTTGAGTGCTTCGAGGAACAGGTACAACAATAACTGATTAGATTTTAGTGCTTCGAGGAACAAGACAACAATAACTGATTAGATTTTAGTGCTTCGAGGAACAGGTACCCTACAATAACACACAACAAGTGAAGTGATTTCAGTGCTTTATCATGAAGTGAGGGAAATATCAAGAAAGTGCCGTCAAAGTTGAGAAAACCAGTGTTCAGTTCAGATGACTTCTCAGAACGTGGTAATGTGTTTTTATTATATTACTTCAGAGAAAGATAAAATGATACTTATTAGTGAGTTTAAAAGTAAAAACATGAAACATGCAGTAAAGCACAACAAAAACTACTATAATATTTCGTTTTCAAAGACTTGAATCTACACCGATGACAAAGGAACTACCATTATCTTTGAAATTATAGCAAATTATCGTAGTGTATAAGAAAGTGAAAAAAGTCATGGACAAGCCCTCCGCGTCTAAACACACCTCTAACCCATCAGAGTAGCTCCTCCCTCCCCCCCACCCCTCCGCTCGCCTCAATAATCTTCCCTCCGGATATGTTTTCTTGATTTCCTTCATTCGTTTACATAAATTCCATTCAAATTACTATAAATGACTAACGTATAAGCAACCGTAAGCATAACCACAGCTCGAATTGACTTATACATATTTTAGCATCTTTCAATTCAGTTTCTAAATCACGGCGATGGTAATGATGAGGCATCATTATTCTGGTACATGTTTATGCAAAGAGTGTTATCGAGAGTCAGAGACGACGGTTGAGTAATGGCGTGAGTGTCGTCACCATTAATAGAAACTGTCTTGCTTGGAGTTCCCATTACCCAGCCGACACTTGAGAGGGAAAAGTTAGTCATGCTCAACAGGAAAGTGATAATGACGTGCAAGCAACCCCTAGTTTATATGCCTCTAGTCCAATCCAATGCAACGATACAAGATGTAACATTTGCCGATGTCGACTCCACCCCGGAGAAATGCTCTTGTCAACTTGTCAAGTATACCGATTGTCTCGCGAAGTTCACCCGAGTCAATATCGGTGTGAACTCGGAGCTCGATCTGGTTGACCCCTCTCACTAGAGAGATGGCCACGCAGCCAGGGAGGAACATGACAGAGTAATAAAACAATATCCCAGAGTCATCCATAACGCAGGGAACACACATCATCACCAAATTTTTATCTCCTCTACCCCAAAGCGACAGTTTGTCACGAAACCCTTAGATTCCCCTCTTTCTAAATTATGTTACGTCGCAACTATAACCAAAAGTCACCCCTCACGAGAAAAATGCACGTGCTTAGCCAATTTAAGACGGATGTTGCTACGCGATGGATAAAACATGTTAATTGCCTTCTTTATGGATAATAATTTATTTTTTACCTGTTTTATGGCACAATTTATAACTATAACCGCCATTTTGGTTTACATATTCCCAATAAAAATAACTATGTCACAAATTAGGAACGTCGTTCCCTTCCCCTCCGATTAACGCCACGTCGTAACAAAATATAGATCCCCTACCACAAAACTCTAATTTATGGACACCTCCCTAACTAGCATTCCGGTAGTCAAACGTGGAGGGACGATTCACACGACACGGAATCTCAACTTCCAAGAAAGTCAGAAGTAATCGTCGTAGAATGAGTTTTACCCAGATTCATAATAGGAACATGAGCCATAGCAGAGTCAACTAGCATGATTTAAATCCACCGTGTAGCCATGCCCAAATTTGGATGATAAGTGGCAACGTTATATTGATTTATGATAGCCAAGGATAAATCAATCAAAATGTGGGTAATATCTTACCATCGAATGGAGTGCCAAATACCAACGATACGAGAGCACAAATCTTATAGACAGTGTAACCGCCATAGCTTGCTTCCTTCACAGACTGAAGGCACCGCCTGAAACTCGGTGTAGCTTTATTCGGTCTACGTGTTTTGCTGCGTGTGCAGATATTTAACAGAATGGAGGTTAAATAGATATAAGCCCTTGGGTTTGTCTTTTTGCCTATGCATGCATGTAGAAAATTACGGTTTGTAATTTTAAATCTAAAATAACAAATTTAAATGTAATTCTGAACATCAGTGCAAATGTTGACTTTAGTACAGTGAGAGACAAGTGAAATAATGTTACAACATTAACATAAGCGCGAGGGAGTTTATGTGGGAATGATACGCAGATGAGAGACTGCCAATGTAGCTACAACCGGTGCACGCAAGACAGCGACTGAATTTCTCATCTTATTATCTTATTTACCTTATTATCTTTTTTTTATCAGTTCAATAAACATAACCTTTAATTCACCTACGTAATTAGTTCAAGCACAACTCAATTACCACCCCTTCCCCATTACAAAACTTGAAAACCTACCTACCGGAGAATGCAACGAATGTGACTGGTGGCTCATTTCTCACGTTGCCTGAGACGAGACCTATCAAGCATAGACCTGTCGTAAACGATTAAGTCACAGGCCACAAAACACTGTTAATTTAATCGTGCGTCTATTAGAGTTAATTTATAAATATGTTGTATTTAAAAAACGAGACTACCCAAAATAGGGAGCAAAGCTTACCGTTATTTTTGTTCTATTGTTCTAGCTAACATTAAAAATTGGAGATGACGAGAACATAAATTACAACATTCTGGGGGCCTCGCGTGATCTAGCTAACATTAATGGTGGAGGTGCCGGATCCATAAATATTTCAATTTTCTGTGGGATAGCCCCGATCCCTAACACTCGTGTTCACAAGAAATAGTTGTATCATCCTTGTTGAAGGGCAATGTCTAGTAAAAAAAAAACGCATCAATCGGACGTCGCATTAGTTTTTTTCCCATGAGTTACTGTAACACACAGATGTACGGACGAGCAAAGGAACGTGATGCATATAGGGAAGCTTAGCTCCCTAATTAATATCGGTAAGACAATGGTAAACGCTATGTTGACAACATACAACACATTCAAGCACTGAGTAAGGCAATGAATGAATGCCACAGTAGAAGTCGACATTAACATATTATATTCTACGTACTAATTGTAGTACAATGTCAGAGACTACGACAATTCATGCAGACACTGCGTAAAACAATATCCGATAAATGTACTAATGATTGCAACATCACGAGGCACGCTGGCGGAGGCAGAGACAATGGATGTACATCTGGCGCCGGAGAGCATGGTGGGTCGTACCGCGGACAGCCGGGGTTCTCTTGCCGGCGAGTAGGCCAGAGAAGACCCGCGCCGGGTGGAAGCATCAGCCATCACCGTCACTGATAAACCCAATGGGTGTACATCTTGCGCCGGAGAGCATGGTGGGTCGTACCGCGGACAGCCGGGGTTCTCTTGCCGGCGAGTAGACCAGAGAAGACCCGCGCCGGGTGGAAGCATCAGCCATCACCGTCACTGATAAACCGATCAGGCCTAATTTATCTTCTTCTCCTTTCTAAGACGTCAAGTCAATGTGCTCCTTATAGATTAGAATCGGATAAGAAAATATGAACACGCATCGCCAGTTCTGGGAATTGAATTTGCTATTGATATGGATGTAAAAGCAGTGCCGATACTTGGATGAAGTAGCAGAAATAAATGTTCAAACGGGTTTTTTCATCAATCATTATTTAAATTGCAATGTCCATCAAAGTTACGTGGTGGACAAATTACGATTTGTTTCAATTTGGTTATCATTTGTGTGTGATGAGACGTTTACACTGTACAAAATATACCACAATGTAATGGGCACGAGCATAAGATATCAAATCATATCAAAGTTAAACCACTTAAATTAAATTGGTCTGGTTTTTAGTTACAGTAATAAAATTAAAATATCTAATGGACTTGTTTATATATTTTCTGATTTGTATTAATCTTATACATGAAGGTCTTTGGCTTTGATATATTTAAGGTCAGTTGAGGCACAAAAAACATTACAACATATAAGCTCCAAGTATGAGAACCAAAAAACGTTAAGAATATAACATGGAATGATATCTCATTTCTCACCACATATTAAATTCTTGAAATTCCTGTTTTCACATAGGTACTACTACTTAGTTCTAATCTACGGAGAGAAATAAAAATAAATAAAACACGACTTTTTAAACTGGCCTTTCATCCGACCTTCAAGTAATCAATCAGGAATGATTAGGAACGAGTAACCACAATATTTGTTTTTGTTTATAAAATATGTTCTGAATTATATAAGTCAAAGATCTCAAACCGTATTGACTCATGTGTAAATTATTATTGCTATAGTAATATATAGTACTAAAATTATTGTTATTATTATTTCACACAGACACAGATTTTATACATCTAGAGCAGAATATGTGTCAGCAAAATAACACTGCCTATACAAAGTTCCCAAAATCCTTTTTTGTAAGATAAAGGTCTGGAAGGAAGATGGTATGTTGTGAATATAAATATTATAAAGAATAGCCTTGTAATTATTTAGCACTGCCATTAATTTATTATTAGTAGTATGCAATTGATATGCCGTATTCGGAATAGGATTTGCATAAAAATTATCATTGAAAGGTCCGATATAATCCGAAAACGATATAACTTATAAATATGTCACTCTTTTTAAATTACATTCTGTAGAGAAATATCTAGCCTTCCCCGTATTTTTATTTTCAATCGCATTCTCAAGCTACGATCGAAAAAATAACTTTCTTACATTTGTCATCTGTTGATGTCGTTTATGTCGTTTACTTTCCTAAGTTCTTACGGGTGAATGTAGGGAGTTATGGGAAGTGGACCATGTTTTATAAAGTGGTACGTTGCATGGTATTGCCAATAATATCCCCATTAGCACAACATACACCACAGGCAGTTATAAATGTGAATTAATTGTGGGCGTAGGCTATACAAACTGATTTTCAGTTAGGGACATAATATTAGATTATAATTAATTGTTTGACTATTGAAAATAATGTTCCCTTATCAATATTGTTTAGCCTCCTTGCGAAGTAAGTGTGTTACAAATGACGTAAATTTCAACTCTAGGCTTAAATTAGCCATTTTACTCTACCATCGCTTATTGCTGGCAGTGATACCGAAGTGTGAGTCCACGGGCGTTCCCTATTCAAATTAGAACTATTAGTGATTTTTTTATAGAAAGAATCTCACTGTCGCACATATTATAATTATACCCGAAGTTGTAAATATATATTGAACACTCAGTTGTTATTATTATGATGATGATTATTATCATTATACCGAGGCCACCAATTCCTATTGATCGCTGAAAATATTCGAAGTATCTTTTAGATAGACAAACCGAATAATTCGACCAACAAGACTCGTCCAATGTTTTTGTAAGGGCGTCAGATTCGCGTGAAATAGGGTGTCAATCCTGGCCAATTAAAACCGAGCGAGGGAGACGTCAACATGGGCTTGTATCGTATCGTCCCTTGTGAAAGAACGATAATCAAAATCGATGCACGTGAAACCGACAGACCCCCCCTCCTCCCTCGCTGAAGAATCAGTTAACATTACTCAGGTGTGCCGTAAATTAAGCTGTCTTTTTTCGGATAGCACAAATCGAACATTTTGTTCAGGATTGCTTCTCTTGTTCTGTAATATTGGTCTCTCCCCTACGTTTACGTCCAGTAGATGCGATCTTACTCGACACATCTACAATCTACATGGTATGCAGTTTAACACCTACATGATTGATCAATCTAGCATTGTAATAGAAGTGGCTAAGTGCTATAGCGCGTGCAACTCCCACCGTTCGATTCATACTAGTTTGACACATTGTTGGTGTTGGTTGATTTACGATCAGAGGACGTATCACACAATTCCATGCCTTATGCTGGACTCGAACCGACGTGCATGCCTCGGAACTGCGTCTCTCACGTGCGAGCCACCACAGACGCACGCATGTCACAGAAAACACATGGCAGTGTATAATTCAATTATCACCGTCCTTCGTCGAATGGAATCTCATTAACTTAAAACACTTTTAAAAAGTACGAATAATTTATCGTGAAACTGAAAGAGCTGCTTTACTATTTCCAGGTAGTATATTTTTAGAAGTCTCGACCTGCCAGGCTATATAACGCTAACGGTGTCACAGATTTTATTCAAATGAGGACATACTCGCATTTTAGGGACAAATTTGTTTTGCATTTTTTTTAAATGCTGGAGAGGAGGATTTATTAATATAACTTATAAAACTATAAATAACTTCTTAAAACAGCAATAACCCTTTTAACGTGTTTATACAGTTTAGGCGTATCGGTTTCCTGTATAATATACTGTCTTTACCACAACAATAAAATCAATGCCTTCTAATTTTGAAAACGTCTTCTGAGTTGGAACAAGCCAAGTTTTTCAGTTGCTATAAAAATGGCTATTTTCTTTCTTCCAGTAAATATAGCCTACAAAGCTACAGGTGTGTCCATCCCGTGCTTTAGGCCACACGGAAAATAACCCTTTTATCAAAGCACCTGGAAGCATGGGTTTGTCGTTCTCGTTCCATGTGTCACATTTATGTGACTACGGCACATAAAGTTAGCGTCTAATGCCTCCGAAACACTTTATTAAATTGACACTAGAGAACACACGAAACGACAATTATCATTAAACTGTGATGGCAACAGCAGGAGCCGTTGATTACAGTGAGTCACAGTCGTTCTAGTAGTTCGTTCGTCACACTTGGGGTTATTCTACAGCCTTTATTACTTTTTCTCTGACACGCATAAAACGGAACTAATACCGAATTTAGTAATTAAAGCTGGTCTCGTAAAAACAAAAACATATATTTGTGTGTGGGGGAGAAATATTTACGCTTTTCGTACCCCTTTTGAATCAACTCCGCAGCCGCTACACCGTACACGTTGTGTTTCCTGATGACGTTTGAGTTTGTGACTTCTAGTTCTAAGTCATCAGGTTTCAAACAGCTTTGTTATCAACTTTTTAACGGACAAACGTAAAAGTTAATATTTGTTTACATAGAAAATTGTTTGGCGGCTAAAAGTTTTTGAAAAAAATATGGGAATACCTCCACACTAATTAATCATGAAAATCAACCCACACAAAAAGATATTGGAAGGGTAAGTTGACGCTGTGTGCCGCCCTCCAAAAGAGGTGATATTTCTTACTTTATGACCCTTGATAAACATCGAACTCGGTTCATAAGACGTGTAATTAAGAAGCCATAAACTGCATGAAATCAATTCAGGGATTCACACAAACAGCCTAAATAGCCCCCGTAAAATTCATGCTTTATGAGTTGAATAAAATTATTTTATTCGCCGCCATGTGTCGTGGTGGATTTATTAGAAATTTGACACACACTCGATCTGTTGCGTATTATAAACAAGCTTGTTCAATTTTGTCGCAAAAATTCTACTCACATGTATGTGAAGCAAAGTTGCTAGATCAGCGTTTTTTACACACATCATTGCTCGTTGAGTTGGGTACACGGGGTATGGCACAAAGCGAAACCCACCCGAGGCAATTGTTTTGCATTTTTATGGATTGCCGCGAGAGTGATGTGCTAAATCGCCCAACATTTAACAACAAGACTGGCTGCCTTCTGCCGTGCCGTAGTTTCAAAATATCACCATAAATTCTTGTTTGCATCTGTCATGAAATTAGTGTACAACACTTGTTGCATTTTTATTTTGGGCAGGTGTACATGGACGGTAATTATAGTGGAAGGTGCACAAAAAAGTGCACTAAAACTTTCAAGGCAATAGAAACGTAGACATATTCAGCGAGAAGCAGAATGTAATGTTGTTTTCGTTTTACAGCTAACATAATAAATAACACGTTTGTAGGAATTAATATTTACTATAGCGTAAGTTAATTAATCGAAATGTTGATTTTTTTGTGTGTATGTTGGATAACACCATAGGTACACAATTTTAGATAAATGTATATGAAATTGTTTTGGCACAATATTTTGTAGTTTTCTACCATTTAAAAGAGTGTGTAAACTCAGATAATTTCAGCCACACAAAATCACATTTTAAACCCGATTTGTGAGTTCCAAACGCAAAAAATTATTTTGTAAGTATTTTCAATAAAAGTTCTCTTGTGAGTTTTTGCACACTGTGAAATCTTTGATGGGAAACACCCTATAGCTTGATGGAAGAAATTGTTGTTGTTGGAGGGGGGGGGGGGGGGGGGGGAAGAGAGACACCACTCCAACTCTCTCGTCGTGATCTCTTAGTCCAATGAAAAATTACTTGTATTGTGTCATCCAGCATAGAAATCAAAGCAAAGAAACCTTTCAAAGTTTTCAACAAGTACTACAGCGTACGTCACACGGCGCTTTTGTTTGGTGTTAATACATGACTGTTCTCTCTCTATACGACATCTAAAAATAATTTCAATTTTTTGAAGTGTTTCATGCTGCGGTTCCGAAACACATCATCGTTTAGATTTTCCTCTCATTGCGATTTTTCTTTACCGAACGTGCTTAAAAGTGTTGTTTTCTTCCTTTTCATTTCAATTAAAACGGCAACACAAACAAAAAAAGCTTTCAGGTAGAACCTTAACAAAAAGAAACCGTTCTCAAATCGAATCGGAACAAAACAGTTTAAATGGATTCACTCAATAAACTAGAAAAATAGTAACAAAATCAGTTAATTTCATGGTAATGTACGTGTCTTTGTTTTCTTTGTTTTTTAAGCATGTCGTTTGTTCTTTTAACAAGAAGCAATTTTAAATACAGCGTTGCCAATTATGAGCACAAAAATGGGAACTAGACCAATCCTTGCAATTTGTTTAGAATTAGTTTTCATTTCAATGGGCGAGCTAGACGAGTTATCTAGGTGTACTGTACCTGCACACAACCGTTTAACAATCAGGAGAATTTAACTCAACTCAAATCATTTCAAAATTAGGGAGCAGTTATAAAAACAATACCCATGAGTAGGTTCTTCGTGATCTTTTCTTTGTTCATTTATTAAAAAAATCAGTGAATCTTTTGCTTTTTTAATTTAGCGAATATAATTTCGATGATGTGAAGTTTTGAACCACGAAGGATATAAAAACAAATAAAACCCCAAATTATATATTCTCGTTCCAGTACTAACAAGTTTTGATATCCTATATTTTAGGTAAAATTAGTTTGAATATGATTTAAACTGTGTTTGTGTTCTACGTCTAC
This sequence comes from Sweltsa coloradensis, assembly GCA_024449915.1. Classification (NCBI taxonomy): domain Eukaryota; kingdom Metazoa; phylum Arthropoda; class Insecta; order Plecoptera; family Chloroperlidae; genus Sweltsa; species Sweltsa coloradensis. Next base: position 521,597 of record JAMZAV010000033.1, on the reverse strand, counting down.
GAGGTCCTTGATTTAGTCCTAGGCGCAACTTACCGCCTCGGCAGTGGCACTAACGTATCATCCGATAACGTGCGAGACATTTATTATTTAAAAAATGTAGCCAGGTGATTTTGATCAGTCATGTTTTTTAAGTTCCCATTACTCAAAGTCGTCCGTGATAAAGCTATCTCTTCGGACCGATGATGCGTGATACTTGATCTACCGTCTCGACTCGACTCAACCTAACCTTGTTGGGCCATCTTCTGCATTCAACGCCAGCTATACAAATTATTTTTAACTTGTTTTTTATTTTATTATATTATACGACAATAGGTTGAAATGTCAGACAACGAATTCTCTGGCGATTAGGCCTCTTATCGTCTCAATCGTAGAGTTAGACAACCACTCACTACAGGAATGATTAGCTCAATTGGCACTCTCAGTTATGAGTAGATAATAATATTGATTTAAATCAAATGTTTTTTAGATGCCATGGACGACATGCAGTAAACAATTGTGAATCTCGATGGATAGAGTTGAAGACAGAACAATAATTTAGATTGTGCTGTGCGCTCCGATGCGGATGTGGAAACAAAACGTTGTCTTTCATTTTTATTTTGTTGTTGCCAGGATAAATTCAATGAGAATCCCCACTAACTCTGACTCGTTCATTTAGTGCAGTTAATTACCAGAAATCACGCTTTCTTTGTGTAATGAATCCTTATGGTGCTGTCTACAGTTCTGCGTCTCCGGCATCCTGGAGTGTTTGTTCGTTTCCCTACACTCTTGTGACGTGTATTCTCATCGTTGTACTTATATCCTATATGCATCACTTTTCTGAATGTCCGTCTTGAAGTGTCACGTCTCACGGTAACAACCGAACATGACCTCCGATTCGAATGCATTTTTTGTGACCATGCACTTCAACAAGGATGATACAAATTGGTTTTGGTGGCACTGGGGTCATGGGGACGGGACGCTCCTCACTCTAAAGAGGAATGTTTTTAAGCCCGGCACCACCGTCAAAAGAGATCAACGCTGGGTAAAGTTTATTTGTGTACCCTTTCGTAAGTAGCTTGTTTGCTTGTTAAATATCATAGGGGTATATCCAGCCTCCAAATTTCTCACTCTACCGTTCACATGTAAGAATAACGGCTGAAGGAACGATAGAGGATGGAGTTACAAAAGTATACCGACTTAAACATTACTTATTGAAAATAATTACATGTTCGTAGACGATGGTTTCGATTTTTGAAAGTTGGATGAATTTTACAAACGTGTTCGCTAACTGCTCAGCGCTACCCTTGCTACACTTGGTGTCACACTAACGCAGACAGACGAACAAAACATATTTTATATTTCACCAACACAGTGCACATCCTTTGTCACGCAGAGTGCCGCACTCTTTTTTAGTTGAAACATTTTTATTTTATTTTTTTAACTTCTGTAACACACACGTTTCTCGAAAAAGAAATACATGAGAATTCACCTAGCTTCCTACATAAATTAATTTTAAAACACATCAGTTATAGTTAGTAATAGAGTATGTAATAAAAATATATAGAACAGAACAAATTTGATTAAAAACCTGCCAGAGCATTTCTTATTTTAAAAGAACTGGAAAAAATTGTGGATATGGAATATAGTAATAAATTAAAAGCAATGTGCGCTTTTTCCATTTATCTAATTATTAATTTTAGGGTATTTAGTAAGGTATGTGTATTAAAGTCTGGGAAACCAGCCATGGTTGTCCTTAAAGCAAGGTTAGGCCCTACACATTCGTATCAGTCCTGTCGCCCATATTTTTTGTTTGCATTATTAGCGTTTAACGTTTACCCCAAAACAGGCCTACAACAACATATAAACTTGTTAATTTTCGAATAATTCTCACATTTGAAGTTAAATGAAGGGTTGGGCTTTGCTCTTCTGAGCCTGGGTGTACGTGCTGGGACTGGGGCCTTGTTATCTACTACTGGCCTTATAACCCTACATCCGCGCCTGTCGCATGTACAGCCCAGATAACCTATGAAAAACGTGGACAAATGCTGATGAAATTACATATGGAATTATTAAAACACAGATACTATTCCCGGTAATACAAAAACATCATTTGTTCACAAGAACCAGCTAATGTTTGTAAGGTCCAACACTCATGAACTCAGGGGCGAAGATACGGAACATGTGATAGGTTATTAACTTTCATCTTTATGTATCATCTACTTACGATCTCGATTTGTGCAATTGCATAAACAAAAGGTAAAGGAACTCAAAACAAGAAATAAAAGGTTATTTCGTTTCACAGATTCAGGTTCGTTTCAATGATATTATACTTGAAATGAGGTTGACACAGGTGTACAAAACATTCTCATCGGCTATAAGCCTACAAGGATGATTGATTGCCCTACGGATGAAGAGAGATTGCTCAGTAAAAGGTAGATTTCAAAGACAGTTAGATCCATGTCAGTATGTCATTCAATTCAATTCCCAGTAGGCCTATCTTTGAATTCAATTTTCTAAAATGTATTTCTGAACATTTTTCACAAGATTTTGGTGTGACTTTAAGGAAATAAATAATCTCAAAGATATAAAAAAAGATTTAAAATATAAAACCTTCGTAGAGTATAGAATGACACGTTATTTTGGATTGTTCGTAAATTACACTTAGATTTATTAATATCTAGGGCGAGAGAGCTGACCATGTAAGTAAAGGAACTTGTTTTGTTAAGTTCCCAGGAGCATATAAATGTTTGAGTAACTTGTTTCCAATCCCTTGAAATAAAACTATCATTGAATAGTTCAATAGATACGGGTAACGAAACCTAAGAGTTCTACATCGACACGAGAATACAAATGAGGACACATCTGATTAGTGGTATGGGGCATGAAAGGCATCTAGAACAATTTGTATTCGATAGTTGACGAGTGGATTGTAGATTGAGATAAAGGACAATTACATGTTCTGCGCACTGACACCTTAGTCGTATTTTAACAAAAAAAAGAAACTGTTGGATGTGAATCTCAATGTAGGTATAATTTTAATTTGTCTGGATGAAATTGAGGATCAAAATTCACTGAAAATGAGAGAAGTGAAAAAAATCAATTACTCGTTTAAGGGAAGTTGTAACTATACTCAAACAATACCAAACAACTGTGATTGATTTTTTAAATGACTTTCATTTAGTTTTTAGTTAACTTTACCCGACATACGATACGTTGTTTTAGGTTTTAATGTCGCAATGCACAGCACTTTGTTTCCAAGCGAAACTCTACAAACTGAGTTCATTCATTCCAGGCGAGTCCTTCTCACCGCCATGCAGCGTCTATATGATGAATTCCCTTTTTATTTAGATTTTGTGATATCAGCAGAGTTGTTGCGTATGTTGAAAGATTACGCCACTGGTGGGCTAGGTCAGGTCTCTGGAGTCCTGTTCCTTAAGACCTAGGCCTACCTCAATTGCTTGCCAGCCTCACTGGCAGAGACACCGTCTGTTATCTTCAAACGATGTGGACGGAATTTTATTATTCCTGGTTTACTCCGACTGATATTTTGCATAGTCATCTTTCACTGCGAGGCATGACTTCGGTAGGGCATCCGTAGGCCTACATAATCCAACAACCCGGGAGTATCGTGACAATCTCTTCGATTGCAATATTTACGGTAAGTTGTTGCCAACCTGATCAGTCTTATATTGTACGTCAAATTCAATTGGGTACTTTCCTTCATAGTCAAGTCAATTGAACGACATAAATTGTTAGGTGCTAGAAGGAACACCAAGGGGACATCAGAGAATGTTTCATTAGGGCTATTGTATAACACACATAACAAAAACTTGTAGAAATACAGCCAAACCTTACACACTCAAAAGAAATGAGATCTAAAAAAAGGGCCAAGCTCATCTACCCTTCCACATTTGCGCATTCTTAATTCATAAACGTACAGTGTCCCATAACAGCATCCTCGAAAAGCTTGGCAAAATAGAATTTGCGATTATTAATTTAAACGTAATAGTTCATCCAAGTTCTTTTTTCTAATTAATTTAAACGTAATAACATGCAAATTTTATTTTGCCAAGCTTTTCGAGGATGCTGTTATGGGACACTGTACGTTTATGAATTAAGAATGCGCAAATGTGGAAGGGTAGATGAGCTTGGCCCTTTTTTAGATCTCATTTCTTTTGAGTGTGTAAGGTTTGGCTGTATTTCTACAAGTTTTTGTTATGTGTGTGATCTCATTACTTTTTCAAGTTCCATTGCAAAATTATTTGTTAAAATATAATAATTTTATCAAAGTTGATTTAATTTCTATGGTATTAGCAATAACAATAGGATGTAAAATATCTAGACCCGGATTCATGTACATGAAACTTTCCCATGCTACAACAAGCGCACAACTAATGTTATTTTATACCTTTCACTGCATCCACAGCCATGTAAATCAAATGATTATCAAAAGAACATCGAAAATTTGCACAGTTTTTGTTTTTGTTTTTATATAGTGACATGAGTTTTGCGTGAGATCATTGCAAGAAAAGAATAGGTGTATTATTTCCGTACATTTTTGTATAGCCTAGGTGGACAATCATACTATTGTTTATCTGAATTAGGCTTTTAGTAATCAAAACTAGTTATTTGTGCGGGAAGTGTGTCAGAACAAGGTTGTGCTGGCCTAGGGTTGGCTAGGCTTGTCAAACATGTAATGTAAGTATTTATTTTATCTAGTCCTATAGCCTAATGGAACTTTAGACCTACACTGTTGTATTATAAATAATTTTCTACATCTGGGCCTAGGCCAGGGACGGTTTCTGATTTATTTTATGAGAGTATAATGACACCTTTTCTCGTTCCACACAAAGAAGAAAAATTTAAAATGTCCGCTATTTGTTTACGTATCGCACTTTCCCGCCTAACTCTGCTTGTACCGTCAACAAGTGTCAAGTAACTATAGTTACTTGTTGATTGTATGCCTAGTGTATAAGGCTTATTTTAAAACCTTTATTTGGAAGCCTTCCAGCAAACTTTTTCAACTTTTTTTTCAAAAGAGACTATATTACTATAACCTTAATGTCCATGTAAAATATGAACATTGTAGCCCCACCCGTCTGGTCAGAATCGCGGGCCGATTGAAACTGACGAATTAGATGTAGTAGCAGTAGTAGCAGTAGCAGTAGTAGCAGTAGCTAACATCCTTAAAGTGATTTTGAGCATGTTTCAAGCCATTTTTTCACCAAGAAGGAATGGTCGTACCCCAATAAAATTTGGCATGTGTTGTCAGGTATCTAAATCCCCTCGATTGTGATAGTTTTCAAGTTCACATCACGTTACATGACGGCTAGGTAACACCTCGAAATCACCCCAACTCTGATTGCTGTATAAGGTGCTTGAGTGTGTAGCGCGCCACGGCTTGGCTGCGGCGCCCTAACGGGCACCTAGATTTATTAAGGCTATTACAATAATTTGAACCTCGAAGAAACAGCTGAATGAAAGAGAACCTTTAATATAATATCAACATATTCAAAACATTTTTGGGGGGCGGGACATAACCTCACAATCCAAATTATATTTCAATTTCGACAATATAGTATAGATTGCACCCCAAGTGCAAAAGTATAGTTTGAGCATCGATTTTTTTAATGTTGTTCAAAACTTCAAAATCATAAAGAGTTTAGTCTAACCCACAAGACACGACAACAACCAAAATAAAAGTTTAACGTCATCAAATTTTACGAATTTATTTTAAATTCTCTTTGAGAGTAAACAAACGAAATTTTGGTGGGCGTTTCATAATCGTTTCCCCCTACATAAAAAAAAAGTTAGTGTGTTTGTAGGTAACTTTGCAGAAACAATAATATAAACAAATTTACTCTCTGAGATTTACCTTCACACCCTATAAAACGTCCGCTGGCAGAAGTGAAAATAAGCTCATATCTCACCCAAACCACTTCAAACTTTGTGTCTAAAAAAGAAAGTATCTTCCATTCGCGAACTTTTTGGACTTCAGACCAAGGCCAATGATTATTGCTGCATTACAATAAAATAATTTAGTACTTGGAGCCAGAACACCTCTCACGAAACTCAGGGTTCGAAATACCGGCTCATCGCCGACCGTGAAACAGCCCGAGTTTATTAGCTAATTCGAGAGTTAAAGTCTTGTTTAGGTCTAATTCCCACCGTGCAACGTGCACACTTGGAACAATAAAGCCAAGAGGAATGCAGCCGGCAAGCACGCGCGAGTGCCATATACTTTTAGTGCGCTATGGTTTACCCTCAATTTGCGAGCGTCGACATACTCAATTCAATACATACATAAATTGTGATTTATTGCATCATTTCCGCTCACCAAGAAACTTACGCACTTCATTTTCTCATTTATATTGTAATAAATGTGCAAACTGGCGTGGTAGTTCTGGCACGAACCGTCTAGGCACGTATTACAATAAAACGGCAAGTACATTTTATCACCTACGAGTCACGGTAATTACCAGGCCAGTGAATCGGTCAAGTTATAGTGCCCCTCATAAGAAGAATACTAATAACACTACAGGGTGGCGGTGTGCACTGTGCAATGTGCACACTGCACTTTACCATCGGCTGTCTGATAGCACCAAGCTATAAAATTAAAGACGTTAACACCGCATTCTTAGTTTGGCCGATAAAGTTGAACGTTCGATAGTGTCACACAGTCACACCGATGGAAGGTCAGAAGGATTCACAATCACCAATCCCATCATTGACCAGGAATGGGAGGATTGGGATGAGATGGATGCGAACACGACAGTCAGTATCAGGTCAGAAGTGCCTAGTAGGGGCATTATTATTACGAGCAATATTATTTTCTGTATTTGTTGTTGTATTATTATATTACTGTTGTTAATGAAAAGCATATTAGAATATGGTAAATAGGCCAATTGTTTTTTTTTCAATTAGTTCGATCTCAATTACCAGGCTTATATTTATTTGTATTATTGTTTTTCGCTGTGTATATGTTTAATAATTGGGACAATTCAACCAACCCTGTAGCTTAGAGCCATTTTATCTTCGTAACATGTTTGAAATATACATAATGATATATTAATGAAAACATATTGTTGTTATTATCATCATCATACGTGTAAGAAGTAGGTATCTAAATGATATTGTTTTCATAATCATCAATTTACCACTGCAACTGAAATTGCAATTTTCTTTTGTATATTAATTTGTATTCTTGTAAATGAGTTGTTTTTTTAGTTTTACTGGGGTATAAGGTGTTTTCTTGTTAATGTGTGCTCACTGCTCATTATGAATAATGTGTATCATTCAGTACAGAAACATATGTGTGCCATGTTTATATTTATGGAAACTCCATTGCATGGGGCTTTATGGGATAAATTGCTATAAAAGGCCCTTAATGTATTCATTGAAGGTAATAAAGGAAATGTAAGCAACAAGAGTTTTATAAACCTAATTATTATTGTGAATGTGTGTTATTATTAGGTGTATTGATGTTTGGATTGCGTAGATACACAAAACCCAATCAAACGGAATTTCTTAAAATAATATCGGTGTTTGCTGAACAAAACGAGATTAGGAAAGTTCTTTTAGATTAAGAGGAGCATTTGCGACACATTACACTTTAGTTTCGAACTCTAGAACTCGAACAATACCGCCCCACGCTCGATGCTAAAGTTCGATTTGTACAAGAAGCAGTTACAAGAAAACCCGGATGTGAATTAGCGCTTCGTCTTTGAGATGAGAATAACGTCCCGGTGTAAAAATGTATTACCGGTAGGCGGTATTAACGACAATTCTGAAAGTGACATTAAAATACCCAAACCACGTTTGTCTGGAACTTTTATAATCCTCTGCCAGCTAGCTGATAAAACGTAATATGGCATTGAAGGAAAGTGGGTGGTTTGTACTTTAGACTAAGAAAAAATATGTTTCAACGTACTACTCAAAATTACCTGATTTTAGGAAAATGTCGCAAAGCCCTAAGTCAAATCGAATAAGTGATTTGTAGTTCCTACGTAGTTTCGTAAAAACTATTGTCTGCATGGACAAATATTAAAATATAATGTTAAGTACGACTTTTAATTGTGAAATTCATTAATTAATTTATTATGCAATTAAAAACCGTACTACATATAATATTTGATTGTTTTTTAAAAGAATGATAGAGATCTAATGAAGCTATCCTATAATGTTCGATTATGTTTAGCGTTTTGTAAAATATAATTACAATAAGGTAATTTCACGTGGTTTTAATATCGGCGATATTATAAAATAAATTAATAGCAAACTCCGAAGTAATAGTAACTCTTGAGAAGCATTGATGAAGCTGATTCTACGCCACTTATAAACTAGATCACAACTCATTTGTAAAGTCTGAACCAAAGCAAAGTTTTCAAATTCGGAAATAATTATTAATTATTTCTTAAGCTTGGGATTAAAGATCAACCTACGTCAGTCTATAGGGTGAGAAACAAACAGACCAGAGCATAACCCCATTACACTCCCATTACACACGTGCAGTACCCAGACCAGGAACAATAAACACCCATTCGAACTCATAAATCATCTTTATTACAGCAAAAATAGATCCCGCAATAGAATTAGGGACGAAGATAATAAAATGCATCAATGCTTGCACGTACAAGCATTGAATTCTTTTGCGAATGTAATCTATGCCATTTCAAACTTTGACGTCTCATTTAGACGCCGTGTTCCCCCATAAAACCAAGACATAAAAATATGCTTGCATGCAGTTTGCTTTTACTGGTGCAAAACATTACAACTCAGATATATCGGTAATTGTTAAACACAGGTGTTTTCCTATTGGGCTATTAAAATATATAAGCACATGCATACATGTTTCGGAAACGATAAACTTCGAGGTCTGACCACCGGTTGGTTTTTACACCCTAAGAGTTTGTATTTTCTTGTTTTGTCCAACAAACATTTAAGCTTCCATCGAGATAAATTTATATCTTATTGGAAATTCAACACTAAATGCAGTTTAGTTTCACAATAGAACAAAATGACATGCATGTCCATTGCAGTAAAAATTAAAGTGTAATGTATCTCCATTACGCTGTCAATATGAAAAATATATATATATATATATATATATCTGTTCACTGGTCTAGCAGGACTTCCTACGACAATACGTTCATATAACTTTCTCTATGGTAACCAAGTGGTTAGACGAAATATCATCTGTCCAGGGTCTTCTATGTGCATAACTGCTCTGACAGTCCGTCCGTCTGTGCGTGTGTCAAGTCTCACCATAAAAATCGAACACGACCTCTGATTAACAGGGTGTTTTTTGTTGACATTGCCCTTCAACAACGTGTTTTAGTGACCCTGAGGTCAAGGGGGCGGGGCTAGAGTCACCCAAACGAGACAAAGAAAATCTGGAACCTCCACTAACAACAAGACCTGAATGCCCGAACAGAATCGAATTTTAATTTTCTTTAATTTTAAATCCCCATTTATACCCGGCACCTCCACCAAAATCGAGAATGAAATGTTTTGTTTATTTTTTTCGACGATGTCTTGACAATTTATCTTCGCTCCCTCTTTTGGGCACTCTCGTATCTGTGCCTATCATTGAAATAAGCATGGTTTGACTGACTCAACTTCATTACCCATATAGAATTATATTGTGCAGGAGCCTCAAGTGACCGTATTTTCAATGTTTTACCGTTAACATGGTCTCTTATTCGCATCATTAGCTATAATGAGGCAATGGGAAACATTTTCCTCTTAAGAATTTATTCCCGCAGCCAAGAAGCACTGAGTTTAAAAACTCAAATTTCCTAAACAGGATGAAGGAGTAGGGGAAAAATGTTATTTAAACAAAATCAGAACCGTAATAATTGTCTTTCCTTTCGGCAACTTTTGCCTCGAAAACAGCAGGAGGAATTAAATGTATACTGGACATGGATACAAACAATCCTATTATCTATCTACTTTTAAATTAAAGCTATTACAGTTTAATGCTATTAGGAAATAGGAACTAATAGATATTTTAAAGATATCGATACACTTGGCATCTTTATAAACCTTGTGCTAATACATACATTTATGTTATTTGTTTAATTGTTGTGTGGCTACTTTTGATGGTGGTACTTTTAAAGAGCCAGAAATGTACAGGCTTCGCGGAATTAGTGATGCGTGTTATTTTAGTGAATGTACCGAATGATTCATCTTTTAAAGACGAATCATGTGAATCATGTGCCCAAAACAGTGAGAGAAGTTACATAATCAACATATTGCCAAAGAACAACTCACAAATGAAATCGTATCGTAGATTGGTGGTCTTGATGGAGGGGCCGGGTACGGGAAAATACCCATTTTAAAATGCTAGCCCCGACTTCTTGAACCCTTGTTGGAGGGCAGTCGGAGGTTGTGTTTGGTTATTAACGAAAGACGTGACACACACACACGGACGGACAGACAGAAAAGTGATGCTTGTAGGGGAGGAACTAAAAGGGACAAAGATGAGCAGCACGTAGTTCACTTCTACCCGAAGATTCACCAAGTATTATCAGATAGTTATACCTTCTTAAGAAGTACAACATTTTCCTTAGAGCCAGCATTTTCATTTCTAGCCAGGTTAATCTTGGGCTTCATCTCCAGAGCCAGAGAGAGAGAGAGAGAGAGAGAGAGAGAGAGACAACTGCTGGCGCGGTGTCTCGTCATTAGATAATATCATTCAAGTAATTAGAAGCTATAGCCACATGATCTGATATATCCCGGGCTCCGTCTCAAGGTTTCTCAAGCCTACCAATCCGTAGCTGGTTATTACCTAGGAAATGACAGGGTTCATGTACTGAATCACGGTCCTAGCACCAATCATATCCAAGCAGGATGGCCCTAGTCGTCATTCCATTTCCCTCATAGTTTCATGTCTGGTGAGTTGTTCGGGACGCCCTCTCAACAAGCAGCGCAGGGAGATATACCACATTTACCTCAAACCCGGATCTAACCGCAATATGCTTTCACTCACTCGATGATTGTAATATACCAAGAATCAAAAAACAGAATGGCGGCACTTGGCCATGATGGAAGCAAGGAAACACTTCAATGAAGACCGACAGCTGATGTAATGCTAGATACTCTGATTTGATTCGGGAGGTCTAGGTTCGAATCCCGTCACGACCGGCAATCCTGACTGAAGGTTTATCCCAAGTATTCTTCAGTCAATGCCCATGTCCGTCCATCCGTCTGCCTGTGCGTGCCACGTCTCAGGATAAAAACGAACACCACAACCGACTGACATGAGAGTTTTGTTGACGAGCGAAACAGAATGTTTTTGGTGACTCTTGAGATCAGGGGTGGGGCTAGCCTTTTTAAAATTGACATTTTTGTGTATACTCGGCACTTCAACAAAGGGATTTCAATGCTGGATTAATGAAATTAGGAGATTTCTTCGACAACCCGTGCTTGAACATAAAATCACTAATACTCGCTGGTCGCTATACAATATTCTTAACGCCATATTTCAATTTACAACTTTCAATGTCTAGTGTAATCGACTTCTATTGTCTAGCATTGATTGAATGAAGGTGTACGACTAACACAATAGGAACAGATTATTCACTCGGAACGTGTGCGTAATCAATTGCTCTTGGTCAGCGGCTAGGACGATAAAACAGGTGCCAGGTGCGAATTATGAACAAGCTCACAACTCAGCCATGTTTGGAATTTAGTTGCGTCATATTTGATCCCGGACATTGATGTATTCTACTTTAGTATGCTTAGTTCACTATACTACTTTCCATAAACAATCCTGAAGCAAAGAGTTTAGTATGGTCTTCATATTGTACGTTGCATGCATTTATTGTCAAAACTAAAAATCTTTGCTACAAACGATATATTTTTGAATAACATCAATTTACTGCTTGTGGGCAAAATAAATACAAACTTATTTTTATTTTCATCACAATAACCAGCGTGCTTCTAAATGTTAATATTCAAATCAAAGTTAAATTTTTTATTTTATTTTTTATGGTTAACAAAATCAAAGTCCAAAAATTCACAAAATTATCAGCGAAACAAACAACTTTATAGGCCTAAATGAAATTTTGAATTATTTTTACCACCACTAATTCACGCTTTTGGGCTGAACGAAAACGAACATTGTAGTTAATTATCACAACAAATGCCCGCCCCTGTGTATAGGCCTACATATAGCACGTGTCAAATACTGTTTCATATTTATAATAAACAACGTGTATGCCTAATTGTAAAACCCATTCTCTTCAGATTTAACATTTTTACACTCTCATTTGAATGGCTATAGTTATCGAACAAAAAAGCAATGACTCGCATAATTTTGTTTCATTAACAAGACACTGTCAAATAAAATAATGCCAATAAAATTTAACCTTCCAGCAATGGATAGGTAAAACTAATTAAGCATACTCTCAATAAATAATGTTTCGTGTGCATATCTGACCTAGATATGGACACAAAAAGACTAGTCACGAAGCTCAAGTTAAAGCTATGAAAGTTCGCAGGTATCAAATGTCAAGGGTCACCAATAAGAGCATGCAGTAATTGCTACCTATTGCCGGCTCACACTTCCATGCTAATTTAAACACCTCATTACTTTATAATATAATAATGCGCAGCGCAGGATATGTTTGATAAAATATTAATCTAAGAGATATAGTTAAAAGCACACAGTGTATAATTTTGTACATAATAACGTCCTACTTCTTAGTTATTAAAAATTATTTACTCAGGAGGGCAATAAATGTAACGACGTACACCGGTACACACTATAAAGAAACTAGCAAACAGTCTACTATATGAAACAAGAGGTTTTAAACGGCAGCTGTTCGTACTTATAGTTTACTGTTTATTGAGCTGCCAGCCTGTCATAATCTAATTGTAAGAGTTCAATGTATTTGAGCGTAGCTATACTTTTGTAAGAGCTAGACAGACCCAGTATTGATTCTGTGGTGTCGAAGGTCAAGAATGTGCATGGATATGCATATTACAGTTATAAATGTATGTAGTAATAACAAGAATCGTCACTACCATTATTTAAGTAATTGTGTGCAGGGATGAAAACATAATTTTGAGCTCACTGCGAATAAAATTTGTATGTTTTTATCTAACTTTTTAACTAATTCAGTATTGGCTTTATCATTAAATTTTCCGCTTAAGGCGTACCTGTATGTAATTATGTACAAATTAGCATTTTGCCGCAAGAATGAATAAATACGTCATCCAATTACTCAATAAGTGTAAAAGTAAAATAATAAATCAAAAAATTAAAAAAATGTTTCAATAATTATTTGTATTAAATTTGTATTTATTGATATTTTCCCGCCCAAGGGGCGGGAAGGCCGATATAGGGCAACAATTGTGGTGTATACTATGATAGGATTGATAATACTTGATTTGTGACAAAATGTATCTACGTGGCGATATTGCAAAACTCTTTCCTACAAAGTTCCCAACCGTCACCTTATTAATAAACTATATACTTCAACGCTAAAAGGAAAGGTAACACAATGAAAACTATAGACAAAGAAGAACACCGCTGACCCTAATTAAACCATGCTAGAGCTAATTAACATCATCGCTACTTCTAAACTTGACGTCTGGCCAAGTCTGGTCGAGTGTTGTGCCTTGGTGGCCATCTTGTACTCTTGTCTTGACTTGCTTTATAACATGGGTTGCAAACAAAACAACAAACTTTTAGCACGAGTTTAATATCATTATCTCATCTTATCATTTCTCCATAAACATTTTATCATTACATCCTGCATGCTGGATTATCTGTTAAACGAATTCCTATCTTGGTGTAATCTATCTTTCTGCAGCCACATATTATAATGTAAACCTGATAGAGAAAAATAGAAGTCATTACAAGAATAAACACACACTTATTATCATGGTATCTCAACCCTGTATAAGTATTTACTTTTTACATAGAATGGAGCATTACAATTTGTACGCAATCGTTACACCATAAAACTAACACAATACGCGTGAAAGTTTCCAAATGACGTAAAATATTTAAAACCCTAAATGTATTCAGAATTAACCGTACCACGAATTTGGTGGATATGACAAAATAGTAAACCAATTATTTATACAAACTATTACGTTATGAAAACACAACGAGAATGTACAGCAGAAACTACATAAATATCAAATTTTTCTCGCTTCGAATCTCCAAAAATGTGTGCGTTTTAAACCAGCTTCCATGCCAATGAACTATTTGATGTTATTACACTGTTTAATTCAATAGATCGTTTCTCACATGATCTTCAAAGCACCTATACTCATTTGTCACCACATTTATAAGGTATCTTTACATCTCGATGTAACACAAAATACATCGAATACATAATAAAATATATTCCATATTTCAGATGGATTCAGACATCGCAACGAACGGATCCATACGTCACATTTCAATACGCGTGTGACAATGAAACTAGCGACAAGTGAGGAATAAACAGTGGTGCATTGGGGCCGGAACGCGCCGGAACGACGTTCCTATTCCTTTTCTAGTATTTGAATGGTTCAAATGTGTTCACAAGATATACCAAATGTAATGTTTGTGCTAGGAAATATTGTAAATTGTAATCCTATTTTATGCTCTGCTCCTTCCTTTTAGTCATTTGATGCGTGTTTTGTGGTAAATGGGAATGTTTATATCTTTTTGGAAATATGTGGTGCTAAGCCTGTTAGCGCGGCGGGGCACTCCGTTACTCAATCAGTCGAACAGAGCAACGTGCATCCATTAACGGTACATAATTGTAAAAAAATGAGCACTCAAAGTCTTAATCACACATTAGCGCTGAAAACATTAGTGAGGGAGCTAAAGCACAATCAAATCAATAGATAAAATTTTAGAATCCGAAGTTGAGGCCACTAACAAGGTTTTTAGAAGTACATGCATACTAAAACATAGGAAATAGAACTAAACATTGTTGAGGGTAAGTCATAAGTAACATTTTTATCATTCATAAACGCAATACTGAACGTCAACTGTATTGGTTATTAGTTTCTTACTGACAACCATGCACCCCTTGGCTCCTGGACAATGTAAAACAAATCTGCCTATCATATTATGAACGTGTTTTTTTAAAAAACGATCGTACATGGTGCGTTCCGGCACTTCTTATTTTAGCAATACACCACTGGGAATAAACCAACAATAAATTGCTGAAAATAAGATAATTCGACACAACGCTACTGATTCACGCCACCACCTCTTTCTATGAGCAATAGTTCATGACTCACCCAACACCTTCAGATTATGGATCGAAGATTACCGACCGAGTGCAAGACGTTCATGACTTGAATCAAATCCCACGCGAAGCCAAGACGTAGGTGCACGTTCGCTTTACTCTGTCGACAGCGTTTCCATTATCACAATCTGAAATCAAAAGATTTTTTTTGTAAATAGAGTTCACTAATGTTTTACATACCTTTGGCTTGGTCGTGGAAAAAACAGTGATGTGCATTAATATAATCTTATATGCAATGGCAGAGAGAACATTACATATTATTAGTACATCAATGGATCATCAGGCCTTATTTGGCACTCCTGCTCCGCCATCTTGCTTGATGGAGCGCCGCCATGCTGGAACACCTAAACGTTCATCTTCATCTTGCTTCTGTCAGCTGCAATGACGAGGCGCCGCCATGTTGGAACACCTGCCGCCATCTTGCTTTCTCTCAGCTGCAATGACAAGGCGCCGCCATGTTGGAACACCTGACAGTTCATAATATTCTATCCGTTGGCTCTGTGAGCTGGAAGGCCGGGCGGACTACCTCTATCCGAGGGGTAACCCGCTCGGCATCTTGCACGCCTATAATATCAGCCCTAGCACGACGGAAACAAAGGGGTCGGCGAGATCAAAGGGAGACGTGTACCCTACGTGCACGTACGAGGACTCTTGAAGCTCTTCGCGTCCAACAGACCCAGTCAACCCACTCAACCACGAGCGCTCCTCTCTATTCTGCTATTATTTACGAAAGAAGGAAGTTCGTAGCTCTCAGTGTGTGTTTTCCTTGACTAGGACTGGGAAGGAAGGGTGTATGTCGCGCGGGACGATGCGATTTCAAAGGGATCCGCTAATGCTAATGAGCTCCTTTCTCGACTTGTCATTTCATAATTGCCTTCTAGGACGGGCGACGCGGGGGGAACCGATGCAGCCAGCGGTCAATCAGCAATGATGATGTTTTTTGTCTTACGGACACGACTACACCTAGCCCGGTCAGCCTTGACCCCATCCGACTTCTCGCCGATGTGATGATTGTGCGAATGCCCCTCTATAAAATAATCCACTACTAGCGCTCAGGCTCAACCTATGGTGGCTCGTGGCGTGCAAGGAGACAAATCGAAACGATTACATGTCAACGATGAATGATGGTGGGGCCCTATTAGTACAACCTACTCTTCAATACAAAGGGGCCACCCACCAGCTATATGCCTCGTAACTGAAACTGACAAATAAGCTCCACCAACCAGTTGTTAACAGTAAATTGCCTGCATGGCTGTGTACACAAGTATTTTATAATGAAAATATAACTTAGATTTATATGTGTATGTCGGTATTATGCCGGTGTATTATGCCTTCGTTGCAATTACTTCCTGAAATTATTACATTTCGGGCGAATAATCTAGGCCTACACCAAATTGGTGACAATATAATCAACACAAATTGGCTTTGGGGGCACACAGATATGTGCGCTCTGTGGACTGTGGATGGAGGTCGATCTCGGAACTCGGATACGATTCGAGTGAAAGAGCTAAAGGGCATAATATGTTACAGTGTCTGTTTAGTGTCAGCAGTGGAAATGCCAGCAAAGTATAGACTTTGTGACATTCGGATCGAACTGTCCAAACCAGGGATTATATTAAACTAAATTCAAAATTGAGAATAGTATATTATAATGTATGATTTCAAGGGAAATGAGTTCGGATCCCGCATAAAGCATAGCCTAATTTGTAATCGTTCTGAACCTCAACTATCAAAACTAGGGCATATCTCTTACACAAAAACTATAATCAATTGCTTCTATCTTGAATTGTTGCTTACAAGTCTTTCAACCCCTTGGCATACAATAATAATTTTTATAAAGAATATAAAGCGAAAAATATACACTTTTCAGTTCAGAACATTTTTATAATAAAGTGTATACATTATTGTAATCATTATTAAATTCATATTCGCCCTATTTGCATTTCATAAATTTATTTTCTTTGCTTCTAAACTTTTTCTTTCTAATTTTCCTTTTCTTTCGAAAGTTTTAAATATTATATGGCACACAATAGCTAATGCACGTTTTTATCATATTTATTTACATATTTTGTAACTTTTAAGTACTCTGCCCTCTGGCTTGAATTTGAATATCAATTTAGTTAAACGTAATCAATGCACTTACGGGCGGACATGATAATAACATATTTGCTTAAAATATTATGACAATTATATTTTGCTCTCTCATTGTTATCTCTTCGTTAGTATGAAATGATGTGCTTATTTTAACTGAGCACATACAATAAATACGCAAGGAACAAGTACATGGAACAGGGTTGGGAGGAAGAAGACATGCATATCTGCATTAATTTGTATATACGGTTCATGTTTTAGCTACGTTTGTATCTTAATGTTGTATCTACCCTAGAAGACACCGTTGTTTTGCGATTTTCAAGATTGAACATTGCTACATTGCTTTAGACTTCTTTGTACATTCTGGCATTCTGCATTTTGCACATTCTTTGTACATGTGCTTGGCTGAGAACTAGTACAATACCATAGATATACACACACATTAAGTAGAAATTTCATAAATTGATAGGCTGATTGATGTAAACAATCAAAGTCATAGACGGCTTTCAAATTCCCAAATTTTACGCTTTTATTTATAATCTAATTGAAAATCAAAGTTTTGGGAACACGCATAGTCAAATAATTGGATGAGCGTAGCGAGCTTAGCGAGCGAAGCGAAGATTTCATTTCACTACACTGGAGGAAAAAATCCGGAATGTTTTTTTTTCTTTCCTTCTTTTTTTCTGTATTTTTGTGTGTTTGTCAGCACGATTCCGGCTAAACCGATACTTTGTTTGCGATGAAATTTTATGGAGGCCTTCGAAATCTTTGAACTTAGAACTGCCACGTTTTTTGAGCGCAATCAAAAAATTATTTCTTATAAAAATCGCAATTTTACGATTTTTTTTCGATTTTTTGAAAATTTATTTTTCTTATAACGCCTACATGCTTAATCGGATTTTAATGATTTTTTCACAGAACCTTAATTTTATGAATTAAGATATCCGTGTGAAATTTGAGCGCAATCGAAAAATTATTTTTCATGAAAATAGAAATTTTGTTGTTTTTTTTCTTTTTTAGTACAATTTTTTTACTTATAACACCTACATGCTTTATTCTATTGTAATAATTTTTTCACAGAACCTTAATTTTATGAATTTATATATTCGTGTGAAATTTGAGCGCAATCAAATAATTATTTCTTATAAAAATCGCTATTTTTCTATTATTTTTTTAATTAGTACGATTAATTAAAAAAATTACAAATTTAAGTTTATTTTTTATTTAATTTAATTTAATTTTAAAAAAATCTTCAACTTAGTAATAATTTTTTCACAGAACAACAGAAAATCCGCATAACACATGGCAGCTCAATACACCAATTACGCTCATCCAACAACGCGGCGGGACTTAAGCGTTTTCCTAGTATGAATATCTATACATAATATTGCAATTGTTCTTAATATAGATGAAATCAGATATTAGTTTAAAATAATATTTCAACTGTTTAATATTTCCATCTACTACAAATCAATACATAAACCAAGGTAGTCAATGACGTCTATATTCTACTCATCTATCACGCCAGAATAATCCATCCGCGTTTTAACAGAAATCGATAATTCCAGAAATCTGCTAAGTTTAGCTCTTCTTATTGATCATTTGCATTTGGAACCATGTTGGGAAAGAAGAAAAAATATTGTATTATCTTTTCTGGGTTGATAATTTTTGGTGGTTGGGTAGGTCAATCATGTGTAATCTACAACTGTTTAGAAAAAATAATAACTGTGGTTATATTGGGAAAATTTAAAAAAAACAATAAAATTTTATTACTATCAACTTATGTGGTTGTACGAACAAATTGAATATTTTATCTCACACTGAAATCTTGCCTCCTCGATTTATCTATTATTTGTTCGGTTTTACCTAGAATTTCCTAACACGTATCAAAATGTAAATCATAATTAAGCAGCAATAAAATAAATTCATATAATTACTTGAATTTAGTGTTTCTCTAGCACCAACGCCGCCCTGCGCCCTGCCTCGAGCGCTAGCACGACTTGGAGGAAGGTTGCGATCCAGAGATATTCGGTGGCCGTTCGTAAACTGTGTGCATAATGCATAGTATCAGCGAGAAGAGAAACTTTCAGTTTCAACAAGAGTAAATTATCCGAACAATTTGCAATGCCGCAACTAAGGAAAAACAAGTAAATATTATTCTTAGAATACCCTACCTGCTAGAGTGTGCATTGTTACATTTTTCGGGAGGCCTAAACTATAAAGTATGAGTATTTGGGAAAAAAAATTTTTAGACTCAATGCCAGAATTTGCCTGTGATTGTAAAAAAAAAAAAAAAACAGTCACGTCCTTCAAGTAGAATTACAAGTGTCGGGATTCGAACCCAACACCTCATGATCAAATCAGCACTCAACAACGTAGCATCTCGTTATAAAGAACAATGGGGCCTCAATAATCCCACATGATATCTAACCGTGTTGAAAACAACCTTGCTACGGTTCTAAGGGTTATGGGCAACTCTCTATTATGCTGAAAATCTGTCACTTAGATATAGAAAATTGAAATAAATTAGAAAAAATCAGTAACGCCGAAAAGTGGTTTGATTCTGGACCACCCTGTATAAGCGAAGAATCACTTAAAAATTATGCAAATTTTAAATTATTTTCAAAGTCATCATTTATAAACGTGCCAATGGCTTTATAACCGATGAAAAATAACCAATTTTCTTTTAGCGCCATCTTAGATCCCAGAAAGGGTTATTATAAGTGCGAACCATATTTTAATAGCTAACTAAGCCACTTCAAGAGTGATTTTATATTTCTGTGGCACACGCATCTTTTTCAAAACCACACGCACACGCACCATGACGTGCTGTCGAATGTTATTCGAGTATGATTAGAAATTATTTGAATGAAAGTACCTCGAAACGTAAAGTAACCACAGTTACAAGCTACCTGAATGTGCACTAATATTACGGAGAAATGAAAACATTGACAATAAAATTTAAAATAAATAAAACCACAATAAAGCAGGTGATACTTATACTGGAAGTTTATAGTAATGAACTATTCGCTATTCTAAAAGAAACATATTTTTACGCAGGCAATATTTCGGAACGTTATCACATTTATTCAATTGGCTGCTAAATCATTTACAATAATGGTAATATTTACACAAAAACCAACTGTGCTATGTGAATGGTTAGTATCAAAACATTTTTGTTGTTGTAAACGAATTAGGCAAGAGAAAAAAACATGGTTCATTGGTCCTATATACTTACAAAGACAAAAATTGGATTGAGTGGATTGTACAAAACGAAACAATGTTAACGATTCAGGATAAGTCTAGTAAGTAGTAGTAATTATTGTTTGAAGGGCTTGTGTAAAAATGAAAAAAAAAAACACGAGCAAATAGTTAGTTGACAAACTTCCAACGTTCATGAATATGTTTTTGCACCATTGCATGCGGTTTGATAGCGCGATGACACCGGTGGTTGTGTTTCTCAGCTAAACACAAGTAGTTGTCGTGTTTTCTACAAGTATCGCTCACTGGATCAGCTGTATTCAACAATAGTGACTAATATGCAATTGATTCGGAAAGTGACCGTGCAGCTACCGCGCCTCGTTCCCGTTGACCAGTTTGGGCACTTGGAGTATGATGGCATTGACCGGCATCGGCACGGCGTTTCGACGCGACCAAAATGCATTTTTTACTACCGCTAAAGTGATTGGTTCCACATTATGTGAGAGCTCAAAGAAAAACCAGTGAATACGTGCCTGTGAGAATTCGCTGCCTAGCTCAGGAAAGTACACTATTTTCCCGAATAACAGTCAGCATTACCTCTCTTGGATGTGACTATGGTCTTATTAACAGCATAATTATTGTCAATGTTTTGTGTGTGTGTGTTTTTTTTTGTTATGAATGCAGATTTTTTTTCTTAGACTTTTAGTTATGCACAATTCTATGCAGATTTTTATTTTTTCGCTTGATGAATTTCAATCTCTTCCCTTTCATCTGTTATGTGCGTCTCTAGTATTAGCCCTTATTTCAGTACGTTGTAAGGCTCTGTGTGAACGTGATTGTGAGAGTGGTGGTGGGGGGGTGGGGGTAAGGAGTACTTTCCAAGCTACTTGCACACATCCTATGCCACCACGTATTGTGTTGCATCCAGTGTGCGAGTGCTCAAGCCATACATCCAACATTATTATTAGCATTTGATCATTAGTCTATACAGACTTGAAGAGGGCAAAGCCTTTTAGCCAATGAGCAGATTCTACCCAGCCTAGCACTTTCAATCCCCCTTTGCATGGACTATTGTTTTCTAGATGAAAAGAAACCATAATGGCGGCAAGCAGCTTTTCTTTCCTTCTTGCTACCTCAGAATGCAGCTTAACCCAGCAGGAGTTATGTCACATCACATGACCTAAAAGTTATTCGACCTAACTCAATTGTGCTGCGATAGCTTGGGAAATTATGACCCAAATACGGCGTGTAATGGTCTAAAACGATATCAATTTTGTTTCATAAACTGACAAAGAAGAAGAGAAATTGTAAAAGAGTCCGTTAGAGTTGAAGCAAACGTAATGGAAAGAAAACACAAGAAGGGGTTACTTTTTAAAACTCGTCCAATGGCGCCTTAGCAGCATAAAAACCAATAGCCTAATACTTTCTTCACTAAATTATTTAATGGATAAAATGTGTATGATACCAACCAACAAACGCTATTTATTTTTAGTTTTTTGTACATTAGCCCGTCCCGAGCGCCTACCGAGCGCGTGCACACTAATATCGCCACAATAGCCGACTTGCTTACTCCGAGCTGTTTAAAAGCCCTCATGAAATATGAATGGCGCCACTGCTTGGGCCTACAAATTCCGCACCCAATAAGATCCCCCCACACCTCCCTCCTACCGAGGTAGGTATCATGCCAGATAGGAGATTCAATTTGCCGCCTGCCGCCAGCCCTAAGCTGTTGGAGTAACTGTTTTCTTTCTTATTTTTGATTTATTAGACTGGGCCTACCGACAGGTCTGGAGTAATTATAAGGCTCAAGCAGTGTAGCCCTCTGATGGACACCGCCCGAGGCGAGACTCATACATGGTTTATAATCAATCATGAGAATCATCTGCGTCAGAACTGAAGAACAGGCCTACTTAACGCCAAAGCAAATTATTGAAATGTACAGCCCTCCCACGACATGGCACGCCGCCGCTGCAGGGCCAGTGCATTTCACTCACTTCAGTGTGTGCATCACTGTGTACATTGGCCAGCTTATTTCATAAGTTTCCATGATTAATTTATTTTGATTATATTAGTGTTGCGTGTATGCTTGATTAAAATTATAGTTCCTTTATATTTATTGCACTGAGCATTCCACAATTTTCCACATGTTTTCGATTCCTTTCACTCTCACAATGTTACGTCATGAAAGTGCGATGTGTTCCATTGACCTGTATTCGATGGGGTTTCCGTTTTACACTTTAACTTTACTATAAACTGCATGTGTATCCAATTTTTTCGATATATTATGATAAGAAAATTATATTATGACACTGAAATCAAGTAAATTTAAATAAATTATAATAATACATCAATTATGAGCAGTGTTGTGACTAGATAATTTATTTTTTTATCTAGATAAAGTGTAGAAAATTATCTCGATAAAAATAATTATTTAGGTAAATTTGATTAGATAAAAGATAATTGGATGAGCGTAGCGAGCGTAGCGAGCGAAGCGAAGATTCCATTTCACTACACTGGAGAAAAAAATCCGGAATGTTTTTTTTTTCTTTTCTTTTTTTTTTTTTGTATTTTTGTGTGTTTGTTAACACGATTCCGGCTAACCGACACTCCGATTGTGATGAAATTTTATGGGGGCCTTCGAAATCTCTGAACTTAGAACTGCCACGTTTTTTGAGCGCAATCGGAAATATTTTTCTCATAAAAAACGCAATTTTACGATTTTTTTCGAATTTTAAAAAATTTCTTCGACTTATAACTCCTACATGCTTTATCCGATTGTAATGATTTTTTCACAGAACCTTAATTTTATGAATTAAGATATTTGTGTAAAATTTGAGCGTAATCGAAAAAATATTTCTCATGAAAATCGAAATTTTACGAGTTTTTTCTTTTTTTAAACAATTCTTTGACTTATAACACCTACATGCTTTATCCTATTGTAATGATTTTTTCACAGAACCCTTATTGTATGAATTAATAGATAGGTGTTAAATTTGAGCGCAATCGGGAAATTATTTCTTATAAAAATCGCAATTTTACGATTTTTTTTTTTTTAACAATTACAATTAATTTAAAAAATTAAAAAATTAAAGTTAATTTTTTATTTAATTTAATTTAATTTAAAAAAAATTCAACTTAGTAATGATTTTTCCACAGAACAACAGAAAATCCGCATAACACATGGCAGCTCAATGCACCAATTACGCTCATCCAACAACGCGGCGGGACTTAAGCGTTTTCCTAGTAATTATTGAGATTGACGTGTTTTTTTATTTATTATTTTTTCCCGACAACAGTTTTTTTGTCAACCGTAATATTTGTCAGACTCGACAAGTTGACATTATGCACATTTAAACTAATGGAAGTATTTTTCATTTAAAAAAGTGATTAGGCTAGTTATTATATTTTTGTCTACAGTTTTCTTAATTATTTTGGATGAGCGTAGCGAGCGTAGCGAGCGAAGAGAAGATTCCATTTCACTACACTGGAGAAAAAACCCCGGAATGTTTTGTTTTTTTTCTTCTTTTTTTTTGTTTTTTTGTGTGTCTGTTAACACGATTCCGGCTAAACCGGTACTCCAATTGCGATGAAATTTTCTGGAGGCCTTCGAAATCTCTGAACTTAGAACTGCCACGTTTTTGAGCGCAATCGAAAAATTATTTCTTATAAAAATCGCAATTTTACGATGTATTTCGATTTTTAAAAAATTCTTCAACTTATAACACCTACATGCTTTATCCGATTGTAATGATTTTTTCACAGAACCTTTATTTTATGAATTAATATATTCGTGTGAAATTTGAGCATAATCGACAAATTATTTCTCATGAAAATCGCAGTTTTACGATATTTTTCTATTTTTAAAATTTCTTCGACTTATAACACCTACATGCTTTATCCGATTGTAATGATTTTTTTAGGGAACCTTAATTTTATGAATTGGTATATTTGTGTGGAATTTGAGCAGAATCAAAAACTGATTTCTCATGATAATCGCAATTTTTCAATTTTTTCGATTTTTCAAATTTCTTCGACTTATAACACCGACATGCTTTATCCGATTGTAATGATTTGTTTACAGAACCTTAATTTTATATATTAATATATTCGTGTGAAATTTGAGCGTAATCAAAAAAGTATTTCTCATGAAAATCACAATTTTACACTTTTTTCGTTTGTAAAAAATTACGCTCATCCAACAACGCGCCTGAAAAAGCGTTTGCGTAGCTTCCTAGTATCTACTAGGGAAACGCCAAAGTCGTTGTTAGACGAGTGAGTGAGCCATGTGTTGAGTACCCGGTAACATTACTTTTTTCCCCTACCTTAGGCCTATCTAGCCTATCTTAGGCTACAGTGGCGCATTATGGCCTTACAGTTGACGCGCCCAAATACCAACTAAACTTAAAAACCTATTATTTATACGAATATAATTATCAAACTTAAATATGCAAATGTTCCCGGGTGCTCAACACATGACTCGCTCATTCGTCTAACAACGACTTTTGCGTTTCCCTAGTCTAGTTGGCTAAGGCGCCCTTACTACCTCCCCGACGGCGACGACAATGACAACACGGACGGATGATGACACAGACGTAGACGACCACGACGTGGGGGAACCCTTGCCCTCCCCATGTGCTTGTGGCTGGTTCTGACCAGCACAGGCCTGTCCACCCCTTGTCCCCCCGCGTCATCCCTTACGTCCCTCCCTTCGTCTCGATTAGCCAAGTTGCATAAATATGAGACGTAAAGCAATATCCAAACAAAAAACCTTATAGCCGAAATGTGGGAGACGTGGGTTCAATCCCCTGGTCGGGAAAGATTTTGTAATTATTTCTGGATTGTATTTTAAAAATTATAAAACGTTTTGAAATGCATATAACGCAGTGTAGTCCATCATATGTGACAATACTAAGGAAAACATAGCCAGTACGAAATACGTGAAAATATTGCAAGGTTTACTCAATCTACGAGCGGAATTCGGGGGTACCTTGACGTTCAACATGCGATAGACCTAGCATGGGCACGGCATTTCACAGCCAGGTAAATAACAAACAAAAAATATTTTTTTCTAAATCAAAACCATTGTTTCTACACATTGGCTGCCTATTTTTCTGTTTATTATTTCTTGTAGGTTTAAATCGAAATGGATTGTGCTCATTTTGTTAGCAGTTCTCAGTTACCTGGTCACGGATGTCTGTTTAAAATTTCAGCTCAATCTATTTGGCCGTTCGGCCGTATGGGATCGGACAGACATACATACAAACATTTAACATACATACAATGCTCACGGCCAAGGCCCGATCGAGTAGCGTTATAAAAAGACTTCGTTTCGCTGCGCTCACTCGTCTAAAAAAGGTTATCAAAAAACTTAAAAAGTTTAGATAAGATAAACCTTATTTTATCTAGATAATAGATAACAACTAAAAACTTATCTAGATAAGATAAAAGATAACGGATTTTATCTAGATAAGTCACAACACTGATTATGGTGAGTCAATTCAAATGTTATAAGAGTGAATAACATATAATGGAGACAAAAACCAAATGCAATTCTTAATGACCGAAAATTAAAACTATTCAAAGCAAGAGTGCCAAAAAACGGAAATTCAAATTGTAAATGGTTTTATTGTTTAGAATCGTACTGAGTGAGTCTGTGGATTTATTGTATTCTAGCAGCAAACCTCCAGCTCCCTGATTCTAGATCAACAGTGTGAATAAATCTTTGTAAACTAGGGCATTCGCGTGCAAGCCCAAGGACGGGGAGCTCTCAGCTCTATCTCTCCACTCCACTACAAGCTGCAGATTATTTATTACCAATGCGAGCGGTGCATAAGTTTTTAAATAGTAAACAAGCAAAAAGTGATCTGGTTTGCCAATTTCCGGGGGCTTATTTGCTTGCAAATAGCATAAAAAGTTTTGAGTAGAGTTTGAATGCGTGGAGTACAATTGTCGGGGGAATGGTGAAATAATCAAGTCTTCATTGGGTAGAAAATGAATATCACATTTTGTATCATGAGAATACCAATCAAATATTAAACCACTTCATCATTGTTCCTCTATCTAGTATATTAAGTAATAATGCCGACTCAATCATGGAATAGGAAAACTAGTTTTGAAACTTTATTTGTGATAATTAATGTTTCCAGTGACGTTCTGAAACCATGCTGCTTGCTGGCTTTCTGGTAGATAATCTGGTTGAGAATCGGTGCAGAATTTTTAAAAAATTCTCCTATCCCTCCTCCCCCTTCTCCTTTCGACTAACTAAACCAAAGACCAGCCAGACCTCCCGAAAATTCAGAAGCATTCTCGTTTTATAGGATTTTGTTAGTGTCTAAAAAACTGTTATGTACCGGTTTTGAAAATGTACAATTTTAATGTTGATTTTAACAGATGTAGTGGCTTGACTTTGCACTTAAGAGTTGTAAGACGGTTCCCTTCCTTCAAAATTAAAATTTATGTGTACTTTTTGTTTTACCCTAATCGAGAAGTCTCCTTACTTTACTTGTTTTTAGAATTACGATTATTGTACGTGCAACATTATATACACATTTTCCAATCGATTCTAGAAGAATCGTTAACACGGTTATCGTACCACAAACGCTTTCAGTTCGCCCCTGATCAGTTACAGGTTATGCATGTACTTGTCCCGGATTGCGATTTCAAAATTCTAAATCGTACCCCCCCCCCCCGACACATTCCTCGTATGATATTTGCTTTGGTTTCTCAGTTATTGATTAAACATTACATGTGGTCTCAGTTTATTCTCTTATCATTTCTAGAGGAAGTCACCACTATAGAAAAGTTTTTTGATTACGAATTAACGTCAAATTATTTGTACAGGGCATAATGCATTTGGCCCCGGATTTTTTAATTGGGAAAAGCAAAAGTAGTGTCCATTATGCTATAGCAGTGGGCAAGCTGGAAAATATATTGGCAATACTCGTGGCTCAGTCTCTGTTGACGTGGAAGGCCGCGGAGCTTTTTCGTTTCCTGGGTCGGGGCTTGGCCCTAAGCCCTTTCCTTCCACACAAATTCAGATGCATTCCGATATTGATTCCCAGACACAATACTCATGCTGTAATGTTACGAGGCCGGATGAAAATCAAAAAATTATATATCAAATAAGAGACCATTTTGATTTATTTCTATTCAACAATAACAATCACAACAACACGAATCAGTCCCTAACGCGTAGGTGCAGGTTCGTATGTGTAGCAGTGTTTCTAAAATCACGAACACGTTGTTGAAAGACAGTTTGTATAATAATGGAAAATATATGCAATTACATAATATGTATAAAAATTTTGCATTTGAAATGTAATTCCAATTCGGTGATGTCCAAACAGCTGAAGGACGGGAGAGTGTCACTAAACCGGCTGCAGGTGTGAGCAGGACGAAGGCAAGGGATACGTGTTACGTGTAGACTGAGGATCAAGGAGTGTGCAGCGACCCCGACCAATCATCACTGATGAATGGAATAAGTCGTGAAAGTGTTAACAGTAAACCTAATTGCCATGGTGAGAACCGGACTATAATGGAAGTCGTAATAGTATTGGCAAATTGTCCAACACCACTTATTACCTCCTGAGCTCTGCAATGTAAATAAATTGATTGCCGAGTAATACAACGTACACGAGCATCGTTTTTAGCAAGTTTATTTGATATTTGATTTGAGCCCTTGAGCCAATCACACTTTTCGCATTCAACTCACGGAGCATTTTCGAGGGTGGCGAGTGAGTTGGGCGGCGTGGCCCTTACGTGATGGACAAACTAAAAGGGGCCTTCCTTTGTAGCAGCACAATAGCCTCATTTCGATTAGCTTTGAAATCACATTAATTTATGCAATTGCCAAAGTCCCGTGGCCTTCTCGTCAAAACCTAAAGGCGATGTGCCCGTTGTTCAGTCGGGCCGGGTTTTTAAGCTGCACTTTTTAATTGTTCACATTCCGATTTCACGAAGTGGCTCTTCTTTGTTTCTCGTTGTTTTTATTGCCACGGCACGACTCGACGCGAGGGAATGTAACACGGCTCCAGTGGACGGTGCTGTGTTCTTTTTAAATAAAATGAGAAATCTTTAAAGGCGAAGATATCTCGGGAACACTTTTCTTCTAATTAAGGAACAACTATTCGCATGGGATTTGAGCTGGCGGCCAACTTCTTAGGGCTTACCAAGGCACGCTAGTAGTAAAGATTATTTCAGTAAATGCACCATTAATCTCGCAACTACTTTAATTGAGATTATTTGATAAGCTCTGCTAGGGAGACGGAATCTATCTCTGTCTTCGGCACGGAGGTAAATCTGTTTGTGTTTGCACACTTTTTGGACCCGATGGAAAAGGAGATGGCGAGTGAGGATTTGGCGCAACTGCAATAATAGACCAACTGGTGCGAGGGGGAGACCAAGGAAAATGGGCTCCCCCCTCAGGCTTATGTTTGTGTATGAAACTGTTCCTCGAGTTGATCCAACGAGCGATTGAGGACGAACAGAATGAATAAATAAGAAGGGATAAGAGATGAGAGATTGAGCCAAGCGTAAGGCTGGTCAACGCGAACACAAGGCTAGAGATAGATCCACAGATCCGCAGCGGAGCTTGACAATATTCAAGTGGAACCTGACCCCATATTGCGCATTTTTCCTCTCATAAAACGGGCCGTTTTACGGGAAAACAAGATCGTAAAATAATGCCGATTTCATAGCTATTTATTGTTGGGAACCTAGCGCATGCTCCGATGCTAAACGTTTTGCAAACAAAGTGCAAACGTTACACGATATTATTTTATCGTGAGCAAATAAATTACTGTTTTCGATGAGCAGGCGATAGTAACAGAAATAAATCCCCGCCGCTGTAGCCTGTCGCTGTGCAGGGAACCTAGGCTCGGGTGCGTGGTGATACATTGTCTGCGAGCATTGAAAAAACACCTTTACCACCAACTAATCAAATATTGTTTGCGGCGCAACTAAAATTATATGATAAATCGCAAAACAGCGCACTTCTTGTCACGTTTATTTTTAAAAAGTATATTAATTTATGGGAGTTATGCACGAACCTGACAAAACACGTTTGAGAATTCCTGAAAGACCGCCACTTAGAACCTTCATGTCAAGGAGGGTTGAATATATTAATTGAACTATCTTGATCATTGCATACACATATTTGCATTACATTTATTTATATCGTTTGATGGTTTGCATATATTTTAAGAAACTAGCGTCAATTCACGAAAATTAAATGAATTAACATAGCGAAGACATTATTAAGAAAAGAAAAAAGCTCGCCTATTTTTATTCAATGTTAGTTGTACCTATTTTGATTAAATTTTCAGGGAACCTTCAAAATCTCTAAACTTACACCTGTACACCTGTCACTTTTGTTTTTTGCAATAAAATAAATATTTATCATGCGAATTGCATTTGTACGTAGATTATTTATTTAGAACTAACTTGGTTAATTTGAAAACGAAAATCGATTGGATATTTACGTTCATCCTTCAAAGTGACTCTTAATCTCACCCTCAAAAACTTAGTATTAAATAAAATAAATACTGTTCAAAAATTACATTTTCATCCGAGTCAGGGCCAAGATTACTGTGAATGTGACTGTACTATTCGTTTCGAAGGAGGTCAAACAATGAAGGGTTTACAGTGTTATGTCTGTTGAGCCCCTGAATGCCTAGCTCAGGTTAGCACCGACTGTAGACGGTAAGATTCGCTGCACACGCGAATACTCAGTACGCACCCGCAACATGACTTTTGTTGCTATACAATGATGTGCTTACTGCTCATGGCCTAGAGGTCCTATCTTTTGAATTTGCCTCCATCGATATACAAAAATTTACAAAAATTCGGCGTTACATGAATTAAAATTTCTTCTTTTGTACTGCGTAATTTTTGTGATAGGGGTGAGTATAATTCATTAACTAATATTTAAATAAACTCACTGACTGGTGTCCAATTATTTATATCCCCACATATTTTGAAGCTATATTTTTATATTGAGGCTCAAATTGATGTCCTTCTGCAGGTAGGCTTATAGTTGGGAGAGAATGTTCAAGGGTTAATGTTTATCGTACATGAACACGTCCTCATTTGGAAATTATTTTTACAACTGAATAGGATAGATGTTAAATAAATTTTAAAAGTTAATTAATACCAGCATTCGTGTTTTGACTGAAGAAAATCCTTGTAAAGGTAAGATTTGCGGTGTCGGATATCGAACCAGCGAACTCCCGTGTGAAACACACGAACTATCTCTATATAGCTAGTTTTACCATTACGTTGAACAAGAGCGATGAACACTTGTTTCTCCTATGGTTGCAATCCAATTATGTCAAGTCTCCTCGGAATCAAGCCCAACTACTGAGCAACTTACAACTTGCCAAATGCAATCTCAAACTCATTTAAATTGTTTCACGATTTACATTTCGTTAAAACTTAAAATTAGTCAACATGGCTCTAAAGTATGTATGTATGTTAGCTTATTGGAGCTATAACACATGTGTATACCCTGGAGACGGGAAACATGGGGGACATAATATTTTGAGGTTTCATGCTATAACAACGCTAGAGAGTGTACAATACTTCACTCGCTAAATTAATGTTGTGAACGTTTTGACTGGAATGCTCTTGAAAATAACTTTACATTAAATTTCCCGCCCCACCCCTCATCATATCTTTCGATACGAATCATGGCTGACTGTCGAATCAGCTACGGACGGATTTAGTCAGCGTAAGCTTGGCCCAATAATTGTTGTAGTCATTCAGTCACAGATAGCTTAAATTTCAATACAAGACTCAATTTTGGCTTTTGCGCAGTACCGTACAAGAAATATTTCAAACATTGGTTGGATGACTTTAAACGGAAAATTGCTACACAAGAACCATTCAAGAGCAGCGGGTTAGCACATCGTTACGTCAGTTTCGAATCACCTGTCATTATATAGCCCAGAGGGTAGCGCCATCTCAGGAAAATAACACTAAGTGAACAGCAATCAGTCAATTTTGGGATGTGCGAGTGACGGATCTACAGTTATGCAATTCGAGGCAGTGAGAGGATGATAACGGGAATGTCCAAAATTGGCAGCGAGGATACTAAATCAACAGATTGTTGATAAAGGATACAACAATAAAATAACCTCCAACATAGAAATGTCGTTGGTGGAGGTGCCGGGTTCCTTGAAATTCTCCGTTTGAATGAGGCCAGTGCAGGCCCCTGACCCAAGGTTCACCAAAAGCGTTGTATCAAAACATCGGGGGACATGTTTTGTTTTTATCGTAGGGTATAATCCACGCAGAGATGAATACACAAGTGATGCATATAGGGGGGCTTGACTCCCTCATTACAAAAATCCATTACGAACCCGTGTCTCTTAGTTCCATAACCCTCGGTCAAACAATTCAATAATATAATGAATGATGAATATATATGGCAATAATATAAAGAGAGAATATTGTATCTTCACATTTGTCAAATTTGTACATAACTTTATTTATTGTTATCTACGCCGTCCATGCACTTGGCGGTAGAGCAGACGGAAATATGTGCATCCGTGATGGGTTTACGACACAACATTTAGGAATATTTGCCGTTACAGTAAGTAGGCACACTGTAAGTTATCACATTTAAATGTGAATGACAGTTGAATGAACTGAGCCATGTTAACGCTTCTCAAGTATAATGTTAGGCTGGAATTAATACAGCTGCGTTCTTTGAGCCTGTCTAATAGCCTAGTTTTAATAGGCATGTCTTTCTTTATGCGTTCTCTCCATAGGCGTTGTCACTCTGCTTTCGTATGCGACACAGCCTCATTCACAAACAAGAAAAATAATAGTCATATGACATATCTAACCACTAATTAGTAATTAATCATTCAATCAAATACGAATTAAAATTGAAAAAATGCTGATATTGTTTTATAAATACACACATAAAGAAATATGTTCTCGTTAGATTAATTACGATATAATCACTAATGATGTAATGACACAAAATAGCAGTACTAACTCGAGTAATAATAAATAAACTTTTAGGGAAACGCCAAAGTCGTTGTTAGACGACTACGAGTGAGAGAGTCATGTGATAAGAACTAGGGAAACGCCAAAGTCGTTGTTAGACGAGTAAGTGAGCCAAGTGTTGAGTACCCGGGAACATCCCCTTTCCTCCAATATAGCTAAGGCTGGATCTAGCCCAGTATGGGGAATGATACCGGGCACTATACACATGACCAGGGCCGTATTAAGGCATAGGCTAAGTAGGCTGGAGCCTGGGGCGCCGGCATTTTGGGGCGCCAAAGCGCCCCCAAAATGCTCAAAACTCGGCTCCGTGGGCGAGGCGTCGAACTCCTTACAACCAACAACTAAAAACTTAAAATTATCGACAAAATCATGCCAAATCTAGTAAACTGCCCCCATTTGCAATGTCAAAAATCAAAATTTTCTGGGGCTATGCGCCCCAGATCCGCACTATCTGGGAGGCATCCCCGCCGGAGCCCCCATTGTACCAGGACATACTTTTTAAACCATTGTTTCATGGTTTCATGGCCAGTTCTACTTGGAAGCTTCGCAAACGCTTATTCAGGTGCGTTGTTGGATGAGCGTAATTTGTTAAAAACGAAAAAAGCGTAAAATTGCGATTTAATGAGAAATAATTTTTTGATTGCGCTCAAATTTCACACGAATGTATTCACAAAATTAAGGTTCCGTGAAAAAAATCATTACAAACGGATAAAGCATGTAGGTGTTAAAAGTCGAAGAATTTTTTTTTAAACGAAAAAGCGTAAAATTGTGATTTTCAGAAGCAATAATTGTTCAATTGCGCTCAAATTTCACACGAATATATTATTTCATAAAATTAAGGTTCTGTAAAAAAAAACATTACAATCTGATAAAGAATGTAGGTGTTATAAGCCGAAGAAATTTTTAAAATCGTAAAATTGCGATTTTCATGAGAAATACTTTTTCGATTGCGTTCAAAAACGTGGCAGTTCTAAGTTCAGCGATTTCGAAGGCTTCCAGAAAATTTCATCGCAATTGAAGTATTGGTTTAACCGGAATCGTGTTAACAAACACACAAAAATACAAACAGAAAAAAAGAAAGAAAAAAAAACATTCCGGATTTTTTTCTCCAGTGTAGTAGAATGGAACCTTCGCTTCGCTCGCTACGCTCCTCCAAAAAGTATTTTATTGACCCCCCCCCCCCCCCTACCAAAATGTACTTCTGACGCCACTAACAAATTTTTAAGTTTGAATTACGATCACATCATTGACACCTTTGCCAAGAAAAAGGAAAATAAAAGAACGCTTGCCAATGCCTGATTTGCGCGACTACAACGGACGAGTCTATAGGGCCAGGGAAATTATACAATGTGGTGATCGAGTTGAATTGCTAGTTACTAGTTACCTACTTTTTCTTTTTAAGCTTAAATTCATGCATATTATGTTTTTCAGCATGTTGAAATTGGGGGGGGGGGGGGGTTTTTTTTTTTTTGCCTTTGGGGGCCCAAATGTCTTAATCCGGCCTGCACATGACTCACTCACTCGTTTAACAACGACTTTGGCGTTTCCCTAGTTTAAATTGAACATTCAAAAAACGAATCGTGTTCAAAACGTATTAGCGTGAAACATTAACAAATTTCCAAGAAAAAACAAAATCACCTAATTTTTATTTCCCATTCAACACCCCTCAAAAATGACATGTGGGTGTAAAAATAAAAAAATTCTAACCAACGGGCATCGAACCCCGACCTTCCGTGCGGTTGGCTAAATGCTTACCACTATGCCATGCCAGCCACGCAGATCTCGTCCCGCAAGCTGCTATTAAACAAATGCTATCGATATTTAAAAAATCATATTTTTATTTATTGTAGGATTAAATCGCAATGGATCTAGCTGATTTTGTTAACAACTGTTCTCAGTAAACTCGTACCGGATGTCTGTTTAAAATTTCAGCAAAATCTGTTCAGCGGTTCGGCTGATTTTCGACGTACAGATAGACAGTCAGACAGACAGACACACAGAATCACAGAATGAGGGCCGTTTGAGTTGAACGGAGACATTCAGTCGCTTCGCTCCCTCGTTTAACCATGCCTAGTAGAATCACATTATATATCTAGGGAAACGCCAAAGTCGTTGTTAAACGAGTGAGTTAGCCAAGTGTTTTGACTTCTAAAACCGGACCGTCTGGTCACCTTACAGGAACTCACTCTGCTTGCCACAATAATTATTTAAATTGAACATTCAAAATGCGAATCGTATTCAAAACGTATTAGCGTGAAACATTAACAAATTTCCAAGATAAAACAAAATCACCTAATTTTTATTTCCCATTTAACACCCCTCAAAAATAATATGTGGGTGTAAAAATATAAAAAGGTTAGAACTGACGGGTATCGAACCCCATCCATCCGTGCGGTAGGCTAAATGGTTACCACTAGGCCATGCAGGCCTCGTCAACCTCGTCCCGCTAACTGCTACGAAACAAATGCCATTGATATTATTAAAAATCACATTTTTTTATTTATTGTAGGCTTAAATCGCAATAGATTAAGCTGATTTTGTTAACAGTTCTTAGTAAACTCGTACCGGATGTCTGTTTAAAATTTCAGCGCAATCAGTTCAGCGCTTCGGCTGATTTTCGACGTACAGACACACAGAATCACAGAATGGAGCCGTTTGAGTTGAATGGAGACACTCAGTCGCTCCGCTCCCTCGTTTAACTATACTAGGGAAACGCCAAAGTCGTTGTTGAACGAGTGAGTGAGCCAAGTGTGAGCCATGTGTATAGTACCCGGTATCATTCCTCATACTGGGCTAGATTCAGCCTTAGGTATATGGGAGGAAAGAAGATGATCCCGGGGACTCAACACTTGGCTCACTCACTCGTTTATCAAGACTTTGGCGTTTCCCTAGTTTAAATTGAACATTCAAAATGCGAATCGTGTTCAAAACGTATTAGCGTGAAATATTAACAAATTTCCCAGGTAAAACAAAATCAACTAATTTTTATTTCCCATTTAACACCCCTCAAAAATAATATGTGGGTGTAAAAATATAAAAAAGTTCAAACTAACTGGTATCGAACTCCAAACCTCCGTGCGGTAGGCTAAATGCTTACCAATAGGCCATGCCAGCCACGTGAATTTCGTCCCGCTATCTGCTACTGAACAAATGCTATCGATATTTAAAAAATCACATTTTTATTTATTGTAGAATTAAACCGCAATGGATCTAGCTGATTTTGTTAGCAGTTCTCAGTAAACTCGTACCGGATGTCTGTTTAAAATTTCAGCCCAATCTGTTCAGCGGTTCGGCTGATTTTCGACGTACAGACAGACAGACAGAATCACAGAATGAGAGCCGTTTGAGTTGAATGGAGACACTCAGTCGCTCCGCTTCCTCGTTTAATTATTTTTACCTTGTAAGTTGCTAATTTTAGTACGATGTGGCCTATATTTCAAAGAACGAACTTTACAAACCCATGTGTATCAGTGTACATCACCATTGCACGCAGTGGAATAATTCAATGAAATATAGCTACAATTTCCAATAAAGTGGGGCGCGCAATGAGGAATCCACATGAATCACACATTCTTAGTTTTTACGAACGTCTTGATGACATCAGCACAATGGCACTAACTGTCGGTACATGTTTCCATGGGAATGCCTCGACATGCAGGATGCTGCTAATCCGAACCTCGTTTCTTGGCTCGATCACTGCTAGAATACGGCATGTCATCAGATAATGTAATGGATTTCCCCTTTAATAAACGACCAAGACTTAAAACGTACAAATGTCGAGTTGCATGATACATATAATTGCGTGATGCATATTTCATTTGTGTAAAAATATTAATTAAAATATGTTTCAGAGAGATTTGCAACATGAATGCCAATCAAGCTAGTATATTGTAGTAAAAAGTGTTTGAATAGAATAGAAAATGCAAAATGTGTCTGATTTGGAACTAAACACTCGTGTAATTGTAAACAAAATGATGTGGAAATGGAATGAAAAACGAAAAACGCAAAACGTTCCGTATTTGGTCTAAAAACTCGTATAATTTGTGCAAAACGGTGCGAGCGACGCAAAACTCCCCGGAAATTGAAATTGAAAAAACACGAAGAAACTTTCCGGATGTTGATTTTTAAATACGAATTTTTGTACCAAACATGATTACAAAATAGCACGTTTACTGTAAGTTTAGTGAAGCATGAACTGTTGCGTCCGTGTTGAGGGGGCTGGGTAGTGCACGGGTGAGGAGTGGGGGGGGGGGGTTGGTGTGAGGGAGGTGGGGGTAATTACACTTGTTTAATGTTACTCACTATCAACTAGCACAGGTATACGGAATTGAGCGAAGCTTTAATCTACAAATCGTAGAAGAAGAATACAAAATAAAATAGTTGGTCATTTTGGTGGAGGCGCCGGGTACGGGTTCGTTGCCTGTTTGCGCGTACATGTGTGGTGGAGCTGGTGGGCCATGGGGGGCTTTACCCCAAGAGTCTCCAAAAACATTCTTGTTGACAGGCAATGTGGAAGGGCGTGAGACACACACACAGACGGACGGACAGAAAAGTGATGCTTGTATATACGGTTCCTCGCTCCCTAATTATATATTTTCGTTGGTTGGATCCTACCATTCTCCTTCTTAAAAGCAGATGTCAATGCAACATTAACAAAATAAGTAGATTATTAAGAACACCCATGAGGAATGTGCACTGTAATGTTTTATGTTCATTTACTTTAGTCAAATTATACTTTATTAATTTGTGTGTGTGCAAAGTGTACTTCAGCGTATCATAGCAAATTAAAAACGCGTTTTGATTTGAACATGCGGTATAATTATATGGAAGACGGCACATACACGAATAAAATTACAATTTACAATAGTTGCAGTAGCTAGTAAGTGAGTGAATTAAAAGATGTAATAAGCGAGAAGTCGCCGAGGCCCTGTCTACTTAAAGCTGCGCGGATACCATTAACTTTACTTGGAGGTTGGAAGTGCTCAGCTAAAGCACTTACTGTATACAGAAAAGTGTTTAGAACACGATTGCATTCAGTAATTTGAGCATGCATGAGTACGGGGGGGGTGTCGTCCAGCGTCGATTCTTTTGGCGCAGGTGCCGAGTTTAAATACACCCCCTTTGTAACGAGAGTCGACCTATACCCTGACCACCAGAATCACCAAATACATTTTGTATTATCCATGTTGAATGACAATGTCAACAAATGCATTCATGCCAGGCGGGCGCATGTTCGGTTTTCATCGTGCGACGTGACTCACGCAAAGATGGATACAGAGAGGGGACCGGGACCCTTTCTCCGTATTTTATGGTAACACGGTAACTTAGTGTTATGCTCGATGCAGTGCTATACAATTTTCCGTATCTACGCGATTTCTAATCTTCCTTCAGGAAAAAATGCATTTATGTTTCTATCGTTTCCATTCCACGGTACATTTATTTTGTGTGATGAATGAAAAATGAACAATGAACGTGCAAAAAGACAAATGTCCTCTTAAGGTTCGAGAGTTATAGGTTTAATCCAAAGAGATGCTTGTCTGTAAATAACTTGGGTAAGAAAGGGTGAACGTGAACAGTGCGAGAAGGAGATTGTAAATAATTGTTACCAACACAACTAGCAAAGAAGAGAAGTTTTCATTAAGACTCTTCGCAGATTTATCCCCACTCCACCCCCTCTAATTTCGTGTTTGGAATGAAACGGGGGGGGGGGGGGAGGAGAAGGTTGTCAGTAGGTCTGACTAATAGAGAGATCCTCAAATCAGCCAGCACACTCATCCCCAACGTCAATATGGCCACGACTCATTAATCGGGACCATGGATTTCGTAAATGACGAATGACAATATCACTGAATTGTCCCCCATTGAT
This sequence comes from Sweltsa coloradensis, assembly GCA_024449915.1. Classification (NCBI taxonomy): domain Eukaryota; kingdom Metazoa; phylum Arthropoda; class Insecta; order Plecoptera; family Chloroperlidae; genus Sweltsa; species Sweltsa coloradensis. The sequence continues at coordinate 483,188 of JAMZAV010000033.1, read as the reverse complement.
TCTAGTCAACACATGAACCTGAGTTGATCCATGCTAACAAGGATTGCCAAAAGCAAAGACGTGATTGAAAAGACCAAGAGTTGTGTTCATCATTGTACTTTACATGTGTGAAAGGTTTTTAAGAACTCGTGCGATTTAATTAATTATATAACATATTTTTACCCACAAATCTAAAATTTGCAATTAAACAATCATCTCGGAAGTACGATACCTCTTGGTTATTGTAACTGAGCCAAATGCCACTCGTTAGTAGGAAATTACATTTATGTAGACCACACGTAGGGCCAATGCTAAATTTCCTCATAGGTCAAAACGTATCGTTGGTATTGTCAATGGTAAAACTTTTTCGATGGGACCTATTTGAAAAAAAAACGAGTTTGGCAACATTTCCCGGTTCTTTGTGAAACAAATTATTTGTTTGCTTAGTAAATTCATTTCTAATGTACCTGATTGTAAACTGTAACATTTAGGATAGGTGAGAAAAAATATACATTTATATGTCTTCGGAATCCTCTTTGTGGGACGAACTAGAAATGTTAGGTATTTGAAGCATGTTAATTAATGGCTGAAGGAACGAGTGAGAAAATCCGGCGTTGGGGCTCGAGACCATGCAGAACCTGGTAATTAGGGTCGTGTACGCTATAACTCATAGGCGATGTGCTTGCTTCAACTTAGTACACGAAACGAAACTGAAATTCATTCAAGTTATCACTAAATTACAGTCGTAATGACAAAATGTCTGTCTAGCTGCTAACAAAGAGAAATCCATCGACTGCAAGAGGGTATTAAAAGATTAAACTCACTTCGGAATAAAACAGAATCCGCGCGACCAGCAGAAATTTCATTTCACAAACATAAAAGGAATTAGTTCGTTGTGTGTTGAGCATATTTAAAAATGCTCGTGCACTATTTTTTTAAAAGAATGATCGTTTTTTTTTTATAAAAAGAGTGTCGAGAGTTGAAGCAAAAAAATCTTCTATATCGAAATCGAAATCAAACATTTTTTTTATGACCGTACCACACGAAAGAAAATTAATCACCGTTGATTTAATTATGATTGTACGGTTGTACCGAACCGTAACCGAACCGAAAGAACTCAAACCGTAACAATTCCCTACCGTTCAATTCACTGAAATTAATATACATTTAATGGCCTTCAGTGGTTTCGGTGATATTGAATTCAATTATTTATTTGTCTTGGACAAGGATGGATGGCGCAACCAAAGTGTAATGGTCATTATTTTTTAGGTGTATAACTTGACATCATATACACTTTATGAGATATGTGGCCATCCGGGACAGGTGTATGTCCGCCCTATATAACATAGTTGTTCCATACCAACTTTGCTTTGTGTGTTCGACGGGTGGCACGTAGCTAACCAGCGATCAGTATTTTAAATTGGGGGCCGGTGATTGGTCACGATTCTTCCTGCACTCATGATGTCAGAGTAGGCAAAGTTGCTTCGGAGCAAGCGGGAGTGTTCAAGAGGCTGTGCGATACCAGCCACCGGCAATCTTTCCCCGAGTGTTGGGATTGAATCTTACACCCCTTGGCCACCCCCCCCCCCCCCCACTCCACATACACAAATGTCCTAGCTCGTCTACTGAAGACTGAAGAGTGTACCCTATACAACGCGAACATGTTTGAATTGTTTGTATTGTTTTCTGCTCTACAACAGGATAAAAGTACAACATGGACCGTGGGTTCGAATCCCGCAAACTTTCATAAACATGTATAATTCTCAATCGTCCTCGGTTCGGCTTACAATATCCAACACTCGTGTACAACAGCGTAATTAATATAATGTTTATATATGTTTTTGTGGGAAGCCTGCCCAGGATGCAATTCATGCCCCTCTTCCGGTGTCTTTAACTACTAACTAGGTATGTTGCGGACAGGACATCTGTGAAGATATGTCCGAGGACTTTTAAGAGGACTCATTCCCTTGCACTGAGGAAAACCTCGGAGAAAACCTTCAGTCAGGATTAGCGGTCTCAACGGGATTTGAACCCGATACCTCTCGAATCAGAGGCCCGAGACATTGCAACACTGTCGGTAACAGCGTAATTTCTAAAATAACGTAAATAATGATGGCGTAGTCGCCGAACAAAGAACTAAACGAAACTAGCGTAACGGCCAGAAGGTACTAAACCGCAACAGCAACACAGACTAGTCCTAGTCGTCTTCTCAATCATCTCTTTACATCGATTTAATATTAGATTATAAGGTAAAACTCTAAATATTGAACCATGATAGTTAGTTTAAATGTAATACAAATCTCTTGACATAAAAATGTTCATAATACTATAAAATTATAGCTCATCATGAACAAATTATAACTATATTAGTATGATATATTGTCTCTTAATTAATAAGAAACACAATGTCAAGTGTCAACGAATGCGATATTATAAAGCAGCGTTTAAAGTTGAATTGTTTTATGCGTTCTAAAAGTTGTGTTTACCAACTAGATATTTTGCGACTTCATTCTAAATTTGCATCTCGCCATTAACTACGCAGAAATAAATCCATATAACTTCCTCGTCCTCCATGTTCTTGCAAACAACAAGTTTATAATATACGCTATGTAAATATATAGATTGAAAACCGCTTCGTAAATTCCGTAACCATGCAATTTCGTAAATTTTTGTCGTCGCGCTTCTAATGGCAAAGAAATGAAATAATCGGCCTACTTAATTCGTAATATTGAACTCCCTCTCGTTTGAGAATCGTCTAGTATCAAAGCTGTATCAGCTGGAAAACTCACCCAGAAGAGATTCATTTTCCAATTCCAGCCGGCGAGCTATTGATGAAAACTCAGTCAGAACGCCCGGCTAGCCATAAATCAAGCACCCGGAGAGAGGAGCATTTCGAATTACAAAGTTCGAAAGAAGAAAAATGGTCGAATAGTAATACACGGAAAATGTTTTAGTATGGTTTGATCCCGATACTGATAAATTTCACACTGCAAAATATTGTTTTGTTTATAGAACAAAAGTGAAGATGCACTATGCCTCATGGTGGCTCGTAAGGTTAGGGTGCAGGCCTATACATCATGAGGACCCCCATATAATACCTATATAGAAGCGAGTTCGAACTCCCAAATCCCTCAAAAAGCACTGATATTAGAAATTACCCTTCATTGTTATCGTCTCGAATTGCATTACTGCATATGTTATAGAGACAGACAGAGAAATAACAAAAACAAATCGGAGGAAATATAAGTTTTTTATATAAATATGTATAAATTTGACTGTTCATCAGGATGACTCGTCAAGGAACCAATTGATCCCGATGAATGGAGGATAATAGATGTACTGAATATTGTCATCAGCGTTATTATATAATACCATAGATAGAGCTAGCTAGACAATCATAAATACAATCTAGTATAATAAACTGTCCTAAGCATGAGAAGATTGTGTGTAATTTCAGAAAGCAATGAAGAAGACAATTTTATAATATGACATAAAATGTATTTTCTTCGAAGTCCTCGTGAAATTGCTATTTTTTGTAAATGATGGCCACGAAAAGGCTCATAAACACTTACACATAAGTTACCCCCGAACCGTTTGAAAACTAACAGTTGGGCAGGTCGAATGAAAAATACATAACATATTTCGAGGAAATTATAACCATAAACCAATACTCGTATAACAATATGATTGAATAGAGTAAAAAAACACTACGATTGCAAAACCGTTAGGTATCCGCGCTATCATATTCTAGTCGTGCGTTTATGTATTGTAATGAGAGTGTTCTAAAATTGTCTACGAAACTGGTTTTCTGCTATCCGTCTAATAGCAGACTACTGATTATGAAATGTTTTACCGCTGTGTCATGGTAGTGCATAGTAGAGTAAGTACATCGCTTATGATTTCCCGCTACCGGCAATCCTGGCTGAACATTTTCCCCTGGGTGTTCTCATTCCTTTGCGAATGGTAAGTCTTACTAAGAAACAGACCCGTCCTTGGACATTCCTTCCAAACTTTATATTCCCTCTTTTAGTTCAATACCATAATGGTGTGAAAGTTGTCATACTTTGAAAACCGTTGTGTATACCTTCATCAGAGACTCCCAAACGAAAAACACCACAAGTCTCCGAATGAGACTGTTTTAACCGCACCGAACAACCTCTACACTGCATTTTTATTGATATACTGCTATCATTATTCATTAGCTACACTCTTAGACTATAACCCAACGCTTTTGTAAGGCATGTCTCTAAAATCGACTCCTTATAAATTCATTGGCCCGTAATAGTGCAATTAAGCGTTTAATAGTATTCTTGCCTAAACACATTTTGCAGTTTTATTGTGCACAATTATCCGATGCATATTTATAACCTTCGCTAATTAAAGCGAAGCACCACGCTCCTAGGTATTTTGGCACTTTGAAAACGTGCACCACACACTCAAGATTTAGCTGCGTGACCCGTGAATCTTCACTACCAAACTGGTTTTACAAACTATAATGGTATGGGCAATAAAATTACTTGTGAACATGGTAACTCATTATTTATATTTTAAGTCTAAGGCTATCAGAGTTTGGAAAACCAATGTCTTGGTAATAAAAGTTAGGGGGGGAAATCAATTTAAATTAATTAAAGCGTGAGCTATAATGACGTTGAGGGGTTTTAGTACCTCACGGGTGTTTTAAGTGACTGTGGCCGTAAGGCGTAAGGTTTGACTGATGTAACGGTTTCAGTTCTGATACTGTAAGTGTATGATTAATTTGAGTGACTGATTATTTCAGTCCTAGTCAGAGTTATTTGAGTGTATGGAAATTTGCCATGGTGATTTGAGAGTTTAGTATTAAGAGTGAATGCTAGTTCAGTGTATTTGGTAATTTTCCCTGGTGAGATTCACTTAGTATGTGCCTACATTTTAATTCCTTGCGATTCGATAGATAATTTAGTGCCTAGGTTATTTGAGTGTTAGATAATTTGAAAGATGATACGATGCATGTATAGTTTGAGTGTCCGGTAGTTTGCTGGGGGCTGGTCGTTTTAATGTGAGGGCGATTGAAAGATTAAATGTAATTGAATTGCGTGTACAGTGGAAATCGAATCCAGAGGTTTTCATTTGACACATCGAAAAAACTTGTAATTTAATATTTTGTTTCAATTTCTTAAGTGATTTATATTTTGTTGAATTAACTATGCTTGTACCTACAACGTGATCGACGTAGTGCTATCCTAATGGAAGATGAAAATCGAAGCAATTTCAACGCTTTCACATTGGATCAAAGTCAGGGCTCTTTATTGCTTCGATAAATTTGAATAATAACGTCAGACGTATCTAACTATAAATCTCGTTTTTCATTCCTTTATCCCCTTAGTTGCCATCCATTAATATTAAATAGCCCTTCCTATTGCAAAATGGTGGCAGGGAGGGAGAGTGGCTGAAGCCAATTTAGGGGAATGGAGGCATCATAGGACTGTCTTCAGTGTTCACAAATTTTATTTACGGCCTTGTCTTTGTTTACTCTCAGAAAATTATACTTTGCAAATAAGTGGGAATTGAAAGAGATTTTTCTCTCGTTTCTTTGTTTCCTAGGCTACTATGATACTTAGCCGTGAAGGGAAATGTGTGCGTACTTTACGTCTTCGCGAGCGCCCTTACCATGCAAGTGGCGATTCTATTTTTTGTTCGCTTTCCACAGACGTCTGCCCTTTTCGACTACAGAATGTAATTTTGCATACAAATAGAATAGAATAGCAGCAAGTTTCTGTAGCACTATTCCCTACACGGAAACAAGTTTAATAGGGTTGCATTTGGAGGGGTTGGTGGGAGAGGCAGCTGAAGCGGAAAGTTGGATCATAGTATTTACCTGACAAATTAATTAGGTTTGGACAGCCAAAGATTCATGGATAGTTAATGAACGTTATTTACCACTTTCGAGGCAACATAAAAACGGGCGTAATGTGGGAGTAAACAAAATTGATAAGAATGGAGGTTATCATTATATTCGATGAAAGTATATACTCACAATGTGAAAAAGTTTAAACTTTCATCATATTTTATACACCAACACCATATATTTTATTATGAATGAAATTATTTAATTTTGGTATACAGCTGTGCAACAGTATCATGTTCATTCAACTATGATACCCTACATTTACAACAACGTACAGGGTTGGGTTTTGAACGCATCTACCAACATTTGAAGGGGGGTATGTCTATGAGGGAACCATCATCAAGGCGCTTGGAAGCTGTCAGAAGGATGATTGCTTATTCATGAACGTAATTCGTTTTTAATCTGTATTTTATCGCATGTTCCCTCATTTAGGAAATACACATCTGCTTACCAGCTGATGTGCCATGCACTCGTGGTTTTGTGGATGGGTGGGAAGGAATGTCCAAGGGCTACGTAATAAATCCCAAGGTACTGACAGCTTAGTCTGATTACACTGGGCGTGTAAATGAGGAAATACAATTATTCATAAGTAGTGTAAAATTTAAAATTACTCTTAGTACTGTCAAACTGAATAAACTTGATTCTGCACCCAATTTAATTGACCGGAAAACACTCCCGTAGGTGTAATTGATTACATATAAATCAATCAAGAAATTACAAAATCCATCTCAGCGGGGTATCGAACCCCGGTCTGTTTCAATCTATAATGCATCAACCGATGAGACATTAATCGTCTCGGTAGTTTATAGGGGTAAAGCACTCGACTGGTAAACGGGAGACTGGGATTTGTATCCCCGCTATTACGTTTATTTTTATTTTTATTTATATATTCATTCTGTTCAATGCATAAAAAAGTACTGATCTCAATTTAGTATATGTATTGAAGTATCATATTATTGATCTTTATAATAGATTTGCATATAATGCAGAATAGTCTACTGTAAACAGTGATGTATTGCCCAAGCTTCCTGCCAGAATATATAATCCGAATTAACTATTTTCGGGTTCAATTTCAGCTTCGAGAAGACATCTCTGAATTAGATCCAACAAGATTATCAATGAAAACATTGAATGTTATTTTGTACAATCTGATATCATGTATGAATATCATTAAAAAAAGACTACAAATGGTGACATTTGGTAATTATATTAAAATATAATCACTTGCTTGTTCCCAAATCTCGTCCGGAATAATATGGATGTTAATTACTAGGGAAACGCCAAAGTCGTTGTTAAACGAGTGAGTTAGCCAAGTGTTTTGACTTCTAAAACCGGACCGTCTGGTCACCTTACAGGAACTCACTCTGCTTGCCACAATAATTATTTAAATTGAACATTCAAAATGCGAATCGTATTCAAAACGTATAAGCGTGAAACATTAACAAATTTCCAGGATAAAACAAAATCACCTAATTTTTATTTCCCATTTAACACCCCTCAAAAATAATATGTGGGTGTAAAAATATAAAAAAAGTTAGAACTGACGGGTATCGAACCCCATCCATCCGTGTGGTAGGCTAAATGGTTACTACTAGGCCATGCAGGCCACGTCAACCTTGTCCCGCTAACTGCTACTAAACAAATGCCATCGATATTTTTAAAATCACATTTTTATTTATTGTAGGATTAAATCGCAATGGATCTAGCTGATTTTTGTCTGTTTAAAATTTCAGCCCAATCTGTTCAGCGGTACGGCTGATTTTCGACGTACAGACAGACAGACAGACAGACAGAATCACAGAATAAGAGCCGTTTGAGTTGAATGGAGACACTCAGTCGCTCTGCTCCCTCGTTTAATTAAAATACAATCCAGAAACTTAAAAAATCAAATTCATTATACTACAGCAATATCAACTTATATCTATAATGAACAAATAATAATAAACAATAAACAACAGCGGTCCGCGGTGGCGTATTCGGTTAGGCCGTAGGTCTGAAGGATAGTAAACTAGGTCCAGGGGACGTGGGTTCGAATCTCATTCGAGATGTTTTTTTTTTTTTTTGGATTGTATTAAATATAATCAATTCCACCTACGGGAGTGTTTCCCGACCAACCAAACCAATATATGTTGTTCTTTACAAACAGAGTTAATTTGTTTTCTTTTCTGTTATAGACGGCGCAAAGTTTCAGCGTGATTGCGACCATGTTGTTACTGTTCTGTTTGTGAAGAAGTGCAACCAACCTAACCGATGTGACGTGAAGCTCCGACACAATCAAGTCCGGGAGTTTATAATTTTAAAAACATGGAACTATACTTCTAAGAATGGGGCGCAGCGCAACACTTCTGTCACGCTGGTAACGACTGTCTGTGGACGACAGCTAGCACGTGTCATAAACTTTTACAAAAGCTCGCTGACAGAACAAAACACCAACTAGCCGTGGCGTGGTGCCACACGCATATACTGGCTACAAAAAGAAGCAACACAAGCTGGTATTAAAATCTTGTTTTTCAATGCTTCCTCAGCGTTTCATAAAATAATATACTTAAATGTTGAAAAATTGAAAAGTCATTGTGTAATACTTTAGTGCCCAAACCGATTATCCTACTCTTACGAGGTGGTTTTAAAAATTAGCTCTGTAATGTTTGCCATTGCAAAACTGCCTCCAGGAAGACGTTTTATTAAGTAAAAACTACAAATGCCGAGAGAAGCAATAATCCAAGGAAATGACCTCTAGCAAAGGATATGTACAATTGTATTCTTTTTTATTATTTATCTTCTCATGTAAGTCCATCACTCAAGAACATGACATCAGCACTCTTTGAAATCTACTTACAATGAGAGCCCATTAGTTGAAATTGTCGTTTAAATTGCAGTTGGCTGGCAGTAAAATAGGCCTGCAGTTATGTGAAAACGATGAGCAATGACATGGTAAACACACCAAGCATGTAACTGTGGCATGCAACGTTTTCTGTGAAATAACTTGAAGTAAAAGAAAGTGGCGGATTTGGCACTCCTGACGCGATTTTTATTTTTGTTCGCTTGATCAAAATACTAAAGGTTAGTTAAAAATACTTGTGGTCCCAATTATTACGGTTTATATATTTGAAGCAACGAAATTTACCCTTGCTTCAGTGTAAACTTATTATGATGACGCTGAAAGTTTAACTAATTTAGTGACGATAATAATAAAAAACAATAATAGTAATCATTAATATAATTAGAATATCTACTATACAACACAAGAATGTCAGATGTGACCCAGGAATTAGAAAAGTATTAAAGCGTTTTGGAGGCAACGGATTATTTTCTAAGCGGCAATTATTCATCACTTTGAATTAGAGAAAATTTACATAATGATAAATTGAACATGTTTGTAGCAAACTTTGGTGTTCAGATAAAGGTGGGGTTTTAGAGTAAAGTTAGAAGCTAGACCTGCCAACATCTACTAATCTGCACGGGCTTGTGAGTTTTTGCAGCAATCCGATCAATTTAAAGCGGTTTCAAAAGTGTTGTAATATATGGGATTATAGTAACGCAGGCATTTTAAAGCGGAGAGTTCATATAACCCTACTCGAAATATACTTTTGAAACATCATCGCGAGTCTTGTTGGCGAATAGATATTAATATATAATTTAGATTAAAATAGTATTTATATATTGAGAAAACTCAATTAAAAGATAGTAAAAGGGGTGATGCTTGATAGTTCCGAATCCCAACATTAACCGTACGCGTTGGTGAAAATGTTTAATTTTCAAAGTAATGGTTATGGTTTCGAAACACACATCAGGCACAAGTTTTGTTATTTGTCCTTAATTCTAATCAATCACCACTCATCGTCTCGAATAGCACAATAGCATTAATGAAGATGTTCAACCACAAACGTATTCACTTTTTGGTGTCACTGCCAACTACAGGCTTCTGGATTCAATGATTGAGTTGGTTTGACTCTCGTGCACGACCTGAGTGACCGTGACCGTGACCGTGTGACGGTCACAGTGAACCTTGTGTTACGCTACACATTATTTGCATCATATGCATCACTTTTTGTCCGACCGTATTTGCGACCACGTCTCAACATAAAAACCCAACATGCCAGATAGACAAGTTTTCTTTTGTTGACATTGCGTTTCAACAATAAAATCGACTGTTTTTGGTGACCATGGGCTTTTCTATACTCGGCACATCCACCATTGGTTAAGCCTGGAATAAGCGAGGAACACAATGAATTTTGTATCCCTGTTCATACCCGGCACCTCCACCAACAACGAGATTTGATAGCTGGGAAGAAACGTATTATATTTTTCTTCTTCTTCGGCGATCTGTTTCCCTGCCTCTTTTGGGTACACCCGTACCCGTACCCGTACCCGTACCCGTACCCGTACCCGTACCCGTACCCGTACCCGTACCCGTGCTTGTCTATTGTTACTAATTTGTAGTTATTATGTTTTGAAAACACATTCTTGAAATAGGCGTGTTGTGGATGGTGATGACCCCACAAGGGTCACCAAAATCATTCTGCATCATCCTTGCTGAAGGACAATACCAAAACGCATACAATCGGATGTCATGTTCTGTTTTATTGCGAGTCGTGAGTCGTGACACACACACGGACGGGTGAACGGACAGACAAGTGATACATAAGAATATTCGATCATCAATAAACTCGTGTGACACTTTCAGTGAGTGTGAAGTTCAAAAGCTAATTATCGAGGGATGGATTCATCTCACATCGGTCCCTGTAATTCATTTCCGCACCGTCCGTCCGACAATTCCGTAAACTGTGTTGCCCTCTCTGCCGGCTTGAATAGCGTCGCATGGCATGGCTCCATGCCCCAGCCCCCTTGAGGCAATGAATTAGAATGTCTCTGTGAACATACAGGCCCCATCAATTCAACGCCGCTAAAGCCTTCAACGCCAGTGCAAAGCGATGCATGGACGCCTACCCTAAGTAGAACCACCATTGAAAAGTAAGCCTAACTTTATTACTCGATTTGAAAGCCACACTTAAATAGGGTTAATATCGTTTTAAAGGGGGGAGGGGGAATAAATCGATCGAGAGTATATTACGTCAAAATATGGTTTCATAGAGGGATAGAGTTAATTCAGCAAAGATACAATTACTTATTCCCAAATTACACTATTTATCAATCCCAGGATAAAAATATACCATTGGATTTTAGAGAAATATTATTTCTGAAATATCATTTTCTTGTTATCATCTACTTTTAAAACTGTAAAACATAAACAACATGAAAATGAATTAGGAAGACCTCATGGCATGAACTAAAATTAGCATCTATCCAAGTGAAGAGGTTAAAACAATTTGGTTGCTTCCAATCAAAAATGAATTGCTCAAAATTAGCTTCATTTGTGACAATAATAAGACGAAGACATTTTGCAACAGTTTCTTCATACGCTTGTCAATGGGCAATATGGCTAGACAAGCAGCCATTGAAGATCTATAATTACAAAAGAGTGGAAGTTCGTCATGTCGCAAATTAAAAGGATTCTGATTTCTAAGGCTATTTAAGACGATGGGTGGTGATAGATGACGTTGCGGCCAAATTAAAAATACTCAATCAAGGGTATGAAGGAAAACTTACTTAGTCATACTCACTGCCTAATCCAATACGGGACTGATTGTATGTACTCATCTTCGAATGTAATATATTGATTCATAGATTGGGTTGGGACTATAAAATAACAAGGAAACTGTGAAAGAAATGTTTGGGTTAGTTAATGTTATAATACACGTTTTTATGTCCAAATATTGATATTATTACGCAACGCAAGGGGGTATATATCCAATGATACTATCATGTGTTTAAAATTCACTCTCAAATGTCGGGTTAACAAATTAATTCAGTACTTTTTACAAATATAAACATGTTCGTTGGAAGACATCCCATCCCAGGGACAAAATGGACCTCTTTAGGTGGCTAAGAGATATACTGCAATCCAAGCATTCGTTTATGGGCGGTACATAACCTCACAATGAGTAATTCATTATGTAATAATTGAAAGCAGCTTTACTAGAGCAAAATTAAATTTTGACCAGTGATGTTTTTTACATTGTGACTAATACTATATTCTACTACAATCTAATTTTGAATATGTATATTTATGAAACGTTCGATGCTTACTTATAGGGTACGTACAACTAAAATTACAGGCATCTTAGGATTTTTGATCCGCGTACGACAAAAATCTTGCTTAGAAAGTTTTTTCGATACCATTTCTCTTTATCTAGTCAAAAGTTTGAAATAAAAGTGTATTGAAACATTATAATAAAAATCAAGGTAAAATTTAATTTCACACTTGATAATCTGTTTCCAATCATTTTAATAGAATGAGTGACTCATTGTGATTTGTGGGGGTTCCGACCCAACATTTAAAACATGTCCTTGACTGCTAGATAAACGAGCGACTTTCATAAAACCATATCAAGCGAAGCGTCTACTACGAACAGTATTTACTTTCTTTCAGACAAATTTCGTGGATTGTTTTAACAATCGGGTTTATAGGAGGAACAGCTCTAGGACATTCCCTCCCAAGTATCCTTCACACCCGAGAACAAGTAAGTCACCCTTCAGAGCAGAATGTTGTCTAGGAAGATTTTCAACGAAAAAATACTGTATGATTTAATTTATTTCTATATTTTGCTTTTTTTGTGGAATCACTAAGCACTCAAAACTTTATAGCACGGTTTATATATTTTATTGCTGTGTAATAATTATTGTACGTTTTTCTGACTTGGGAGTCAAAGTTGGTTTTGAGGATCTTCAGGTTCTCATAAATTTTGCTACATTATAAATGTCTCCATACTTAATAGTAGTTACTTCAATAAATTGCTCTGTCGATGCCTTGCATCCGAATATTTTACAAATTGTACATTTAGTACACCATTATTCTATTTATCGTGTCAGTCCCATGCGTAACTCATGCTGTATTGGGTCATCGCTGTAATATGAGACTTCAATTTGGCAAGATGCATCGAATCCAAATCATTTATGTTGTTCTTGGCAACACGCTTCGTGATTGCGATCTTTCTTATGATGGCATTAGTTCACAAAATAACATTCGAGTAAAATATCAGAGGCGAAGGCACACGGATTTACTTGAAATGATCACTACTAGATGGTGACCGCATTTATGTCATGTTTTATTCAAGGAATTATTTATGTTTGTAAAATGGCTCGTTTATATTTCGTAAGTTAGAAGAAGACTACGAAAAGTCTCGTTTGGGTCATTTAGATAATTTATGTCATAACAGTGCCGTCAAACCAGTAATGCGGTGGAAAGAATCCGACGAGATTTATATGAAAACACACATTTGAATTTCTGTAAATTCTGCTGTCATGTCTGTACATTTTCAATAAATCTACTTGTGTACTCAATAAGAGGCCAAGTCTAGGCTACTATTTCATTTCACATGCATTCATACGCCACATAACACATTTTAAAGTCACTTTAAACTACAGACATGAGTATTTTTATGGATTTAGAATTTTAAAACTTACAGGAAACTTGAAAGATATTTATTAATCTACATGTATTTGCGAGGTATAATGCGGCAGGGCATTCAGCAGTGTCAATTCCTATTCCCGGGAATCTAAAAGTGTCTATATCCATTTCAATGTGCAACATTTTGCCTAGGGGGATATCGTCACTACTTTTGCATCTTGGTTCTAGAAGAGCCCGAGACGGTAGAGATTCTTATAGGAGGTAAATATTTATTTTCCTACTCCACTTTTTTCACACGTCATAATTTGACATAAAAGGACAAGTGACTGTCAAGTAGTTGACAATGTTCATGTCACATCCTGGTGTATTGACACCTTGGGTCTCTGTGTTTGTATTATAAAGCGCGGTACAGATTTTCTTATTTACCAGCTTATGTTACGAGAAGTTTTCGTTTATTTGTGATTAGAGGAATTAACATCAATTGCAGGCAAAACAAGTTTTAGTATACCAAACAGACATTCCTTCTGTGAGCCATTGCAAGTTGTAATTTTTAGCATAAGATTTATATGAATATAGGTTTAGGAAGAAATATTCAATAGCTATTTTCCAGGCGAAACCCCACGCAAAACAAGAAATAGGGTGGTAAAATTGAAATAAGAAAAGAAAGTGAGGTTGAAACAGTAACATTTGTCATTGGAAAGAGTTTGATTTCTTCTCGTAGTTTTGCTTCACCGTTGATAATTGGATGAGCGTAGCGAGCGAAGCGAAGCTTCCATTTCACTACACTGGAGAAAAAAATCCGGAATGTTTATCTTTTTTTTCTTTTTTTTTCTGTATGTATTTTTGTGTTTGTTAACACGATTCCGGCTAAACCGATACTCCAATTACAATGAAATTTTATAGAGGCCTTCGAAATCTCTGAACTTAGAACTGCCACGTTTTTGAGCGCAATCGGAAAATTATTTCTCATTAAAATTGCAACTTTACGATTTTTTTCGAATTTTAAAAAAATTCTTCAGCTTATAACACCTACATGCTTTATCCTATTGGAATGATTTTTTCACAGAACCTTAATTTTATGAATATATACATTCGTGTAAAATTTGTGCGCAATCGAATAATTATTTCTCATGAAAATTTCAAAATTACGACTTTTTCCTTTTTTAAAATTACGATTAACTAAAAAAAATTAAAATTTAAGTTAATTTTTTATTTAATTTAATATAATTTTAAAAAAATCTTCAACTAAGTAATGATTTTTTCACAGAACAACTGAAAATCCGCATAACGCATGGCAGCTCAATGCACCAATTACGCTCATCCAACAACGCGGCGGGACTTAAGCGTTTTCCTAGTAATGATAATTTCACTTACATTTAACGTTTATCTTCGAAAAAGAAAGTACGTATACATTTAAATTGTAAATACATATGAAGTTAATACATGTAGACCTACACATCAGATGTTCGCCCCATTTTTAGACCCTTCGAAAAATAAATGAATATATTTCGTCCACTAAGCGTGTATGCCAGGAACCAATTAATTAAGATTAAAATTACTATTATCAACGAAACTAATCTTTCCAGGCAGGCACCACAGCAAAAGTAAAACGCTTCCGTTCCGTCATTGTGTGAAACGGTATCGGATATCGGCTCGGGTCCCACCGGAGATAGCGCGCGTCATAACTCATGTCAAGATATCACCGGGCCGTCGTCGTCATAATTGCCTCGATCCAAAAACAATCATCACCACTCACCAGCCGTGAATGTGTGATTACTTTAATGGATTTCAATTTCTATTTGCATGGCTCAGTTCGATTAACATAATTTTCAATTTACACAATTCTATTATATGCTTATGTTAGAAAAAAAAAGTCCAAGCTAGCTGGTTAAATAAAGAGCAACGTTTGAAGACGGGTCCAGTCCTCTTACGCCATCAATAATAGTCCCCTACCACAGCCCTGCAGCTGGGGTACTGGAGTGAAAATTGTGATTGATTTGGTTTTAACCAAGTTTGCATGCAACACGGACTGATTGATTGCCGGCGAGCCAGACGGTATAGGCCACGTCTGTGTGTGTCCTGTCTAACCCTTCACATTTAAAACCGGGGGCTCGTTTCTATAACCAACGTTTAACATTAATGAATGACGTTTATATATAATATATTAATATTCATTTTAACTTCAATTTCCTTACTGCAAATTGTAACTTCCCTCGACCCTCTCATCATATTCCCTTGCCGCGAACGGAAATCATAGCCAAGCCATGCCACGCATGGTTTGGTAAATCTGCGGGAAAGTAAATTATTATCATTTGCCAGAGGCGCTACTTTTAACTTTAAGCTGATTTACTTCTTCATTTCGTAATCTCGTTTAAAATGTGGAAACGAGGTTAGGTGGTTTACCTACTTCTAGAAGGGAAATACACTTACAAAACAAAGTAAGAAACACGTATTTTATGTGATGGAGAGGCAATTACAATGCACACTAAACGTAATGATGAGTTTAACACAAACTATACTAGAAACTTTGTAACAACTTTGGTCTTAATTCGTATTTTAAAGTGATAATGAAAATACAAGTAGCTTGCTAAATATTATAAGTCAAGCACAGATACGAGATTCCGCAACATAGGAATTGCGAAGCTTTCCGTTTTATTTACACTGAGTACGGTTGGTGGAGGTGCCGGGTTTGAAACTTCTCTTGGGTAGAACTATAGCCCCTCTCCACTTAACTACCATGGGCCGTGCATCGAAAACGTTCTGAATCATCTTTGTTGAAGGGCAATGTAAACCAAAAAACCGCATGTCAGTCGGTGGTCAGGTTGAGTTGTTTTTTATGGTGAGATGTAACACATGACGAACAGAAAAGTGATACATATAGCAGATACACATATAGCAGAAGCTTCGCTACGAAAGGGTTTTACCATTTTATTAAATTTTCTTAAAATAAGGCAATGACGAATTTTATAAACTGAAGTCGTACCACTGAGATTTTGTGCCTTGAACACTGGACATACATACCGAGACTAAATTCCGAACAGAGCCTGTGTGAAAACTTCAATTCTGCTTTGGATATGAGTCAAACCATTTATCATCATGTATTCAAGTTAAACTTTATGCCTGTAATGAAAACTTAAATTACACATTAAGTATGTTCATTATCACCATTACGTTCGTTATGGTCTCCATGAGCAAAAGGTGCATGGCAGCATACAAATCGTTAAATTTCAACTATTCTATTTCTTAAACAAATTTCATCTGCTCCGCGAAACTTGTAAATATTTCTCTTGCGAGTAGAGAAAAGTTCATGTAAAACCTAACACATAGAAACATTAAAATATAACGAAACGGAATACATTTTAGGAGAGTACTTGTGTTGATGCTTGAATTAACACATGCACCGTATAATACAGCATTTCACAGACCGTTCATAAAGCTCACTTTGAAAAGAGACGTAAAGCTCAAAGATTTGAAGCTTCAAAGCATACCCTGTAGAATCATATAAATGCTAATGTCGTTTTTATATTTTTAGCTTACAAGCAATATTACAGATTTGAACGGAGTGGAGGCTATAACAATAATATTATAAATAATAACAATCAACTTTGTCACAAACAGAGCATGCGGTCAGACTTGTTGAAGAAAAGTGAAAGCTAAGGAGGTATTTAACTAAAATTGCAAACTCAATCTCTCTTGAGAGTAGACGTGTATAAAACACAAGATCGAGTAATGGTTGATGGTTGTTAAATTTGTGCACTAATGAAATGGATAAAATAAGAAATGTTGCTTGCATGTTTATTGCGGCTGCCCTCTGCTTTTAAATGTTGAAACATAAACTAAATATGCCATTACCTACATGAATCAATTACCATGCTATTGGTGCTCAGATTCGCAACGTATTTCACTATTTCGAAAAATAAATTAAACAAATGGTTACGAGGATACTCCCATTTCGAACCCCTTCAGCCTAACGTGGAAGTAATTTTTTAACAACTAGATACATAAGAATAAGAATCATGAGCAACATAAAGTAATTAGGCAAGTTATCTCTGAGCAGAACAAAACTCTTCTTATCTCGGCTCTCCAGCGGAATTCGCAACCTTGCTATCCAAATAATATCTAAAATACGAGCTCTTTTGATCGGAATGTACCGCGGCCGGGGCGGTGAAATAGATTGATGCTCCACGTTTCAAAAGTCAAGTCAACTTCTTCGTCAGGATTGATGATGATTTAATGAATTATGATTCCACTGATTGAGTTAATTTAGTTCTGCTACGAAGACGAGCACTCAACTAACACATCTCCTCTGGCACATGTTCCATCTGAATTTTGTTTTTATTGGTCCAGAATAGCGGGTTGTTGACATACCGTCTGGCTTTTGTTTACTTTCCATTCTCTTCTCTTTCATTCTCTTATCTTCCCGAGGAACGCGACTACGGGTCGCAAAAGTCTTACAATTTCATCTATGAGATTCTCTATAGACTTTGTAAAGTTCCCTTATGCTTTTTTAGAAAATAAAAATACGGATCTAACATTCAATAACTAAAAACTCGGGTGTTTTATAAAGGAACAAAATTAAGAAAAGTATTGCTCGTTGAAGCACATTTTCAATCATTTCCATTGTGCTTCAAGTACTTACAGTAAGTACTTTCAGATGATTGTAAGAGTTTATACGAATCTCTAGCGTAGAGTCATCTCCATATCCCGTTCTTTTCAAAAGCAGCCGTTATCAGCAATACATTTGAATGAATTTGCTGCTACGTTTGTCGTCACAGTGGAGGTAGAAGAAGTATCTACCTTCAAATTATAGTACAATTTTTATCCTTTTCCTCAGTGCACCACTTGTAGAACCATAAGCAGACGAATCAAACACCATATTACACGAATCACCGAGAGCAATTGTAAATAAAATCTATATTGGGGTAGTTCATACTTCTAAAAGTGTCTAACTAAAAAGTAAAATTAGCTTAAAGATATTTCTACTTTTTTGGAGGTCTTTATAACGTTATTATATAGTATATATACATAAACCTTCCAAGTTTCTGGGGCGCTATCGCCACCCCCTAGCGGCCTAGCCCACAGAGTCACCAAAAACATTCTGTATCATCCTTCTTGAAGAGCAATGTCTAACAAAACATGATCTGTTTTTATCGTGAGGACGGTCACATAAGTGAATAATGTGATACAAACAAGGACGCTTCGCTCCCTAATAAAAAGTACGTATACTTTGAAATAACGTGTTCAAACGGAGACATAGGAAGCCAAATGCTTCGTAAATCAGTTATATGACTGAGTCTAAAGACTAGAGAGACTAGACTCTAAATACGAGTTTATTTTTATTTATTTATTTAGTTGTCAAGAAAAAGGTATATAAAATATGGCATGCGATATGCACGTCAATGCAAATTGTGTTTTACAATAACCGTACCTCCTCACTATAGTTACTGTATACGGTATTTTAGGCGTATAGTACGTGTTTGAAACAATTACGCTTTGGACATAGGGACATAGTCTGCAATCGGCACAAGGCACTTTTGAGCTAGAGCACCGTCATTTATGTTTCTATGTTATTCATTTGTTTGAATGTAAAATATACGAGTTTGTTCTGCAATAGGTTGCTGAATAAGTTCTTTCACGAGTTTTATACGAAACGTATGTTATGTACATGCACAAGGACTTATGTTGTCAAGCTCATGTTTTGTCTGAATAGCTCTTAGTGGCGAGTGTAACTTGCAACCGTTCCGTTACTTGAAATGTTCTAAAAATACTTTTACTTACATAAGAAAATCTCGTGTAAGTACAATGCAGGTAATAAAATAGAACATTGTTGCCACATACTAACTAGCTTTGCATAATGTTATATTCAATTATTCACCGAAAAGAATACTGAAGTGTGCTAAGCCAGACTGAGCACAGTTTGTAGATGCTACACGTGATTTATGGTGTCAATGTCGAGCCCTTTATCTCCAGGACGATAAACGTGATAGATTCTTTCTCATTCAGACCAGGCGTCCATTATAATAAACAGAACCATTTTGAATTTTTTTAAATGTGAATAACAGTTTTTTCAATTTGGCGAAAAAAAATGTAGAATTCAAATTCACATGATTTTTATCTCATTTTTATAGGACGAATAGTACCTTTTTGTTTTTAGAGAAGATGAAAATAGAAATCTGCAAAAACGGTCAAAAAAGTTTTTGTTTTTTGTTTTTCCCGGAAATTTAATATCTATCTAATATTGCTGGTATTTGAGATTCAGACAATCCAAAATATGCCAAAAATTCGAGAAAAAATCTCGTTAAGTTATGTACTTATGATTATCATTTAAACATAAAACGTTGCTTTTATTCAAAATCCAAAATTTCACATATACTTCTTTAAATATTACAATGAAATATATGTGTATTAGTACTTTAGATAGAAATTAAAAAAGTAACTAGGTACACCGGGGATCGAACCCGGGACCTTAGCTGTCCAGGCTATGCTCTTACCAACTGAGCTATGCAGCCATAAATTTAAAACTGTCTAATTTATAAATATTAAAAAATCTCACAAAAAGATACGGGGTGCTAATTTTTAGCTTAAAATAACCAAATTTTTAGCGAATCTAATTCTGGTCTGAATGAGTTAAAAAAGGTTATGTGGTGATCGTTCCCATTACGGACTCAAGGTTTTAAAAATCGTCATGTGTTGGAAATGTCATCTTCATTTAGTCTGTATAAAATTCACCTTTGTGATAACGGTTAAGGGGTGATGAAGCTCCACTACGAAACACTTTTATGTTCGTCTGCGCGTGTCACGTCTCACGATGAAAACAGAGAAGACCTCTGATTGGCATGCGGTTTTTTGTTGATATTTTCCTTCAACAAGGATAAAACATGACCCTGGGGGTAAGGGGGCGTGTCTAGCCCGCCATCCCCCGAAAGTTTGAATATGTATATTTAGTCGACACCTCCGCCAACGGAATTTGAATTCGGCAATGGGCATGGTATGATAACGCCAAGCTTTGGTACTAATTTTGGGTTCTCCCGTATAACAGTGTTTATTTATACATATTATTATAAGTCCTTTGAAAAGTAGTATACTTATCACCATTTCAATCAGTAACATCGCTATGATTTCTATGTGTCAGCTGCGAATTAAAAAATAAATGAGTATTTATTGTCTTCCCCTCCCCTCGCTTATAATAATTGATTTTCCGTGGGGGAAATAATACGATTTATGATGTGCTTCGTTGCTGTGACGGCTCAAAACTCACTGCTTACATTAATGCTAATATGGTGGGGGTTTCCGCTAACTCATTTCTAGTGTGTAAAAACTGTAAATAGCGGTGCAGTGGACGGAAAACAACAAAACCTAGCACCTATTGCATCGAAGCCGAAATTGACTCACAACACCAATCAAGACTATTAGCTTAGCATGTTAGCCAGCGACACCAGACTTGGTTGTGCATACGCTCTCTTCTCAAGAATCGATCATTGCCATTATCATCACCAGAAACACCAGCTTACCACTTCAAATCAAGATCAATATCATCGCAAACCTCATACAGTACACTAACCAATATTATAATTTTCCTCGTCGCCGTGCCATCAGCATAACAAACTTCATAATCACCGCCGATCACGTGGCATGATGACGTTGAAAAGGCGGGCTCTAGTATATAATGGAAACCTTACTGAAAGCAACAGAACAATTGTTGCTCAGCAAAAACTCGAACACTAGAATGAACTTTTAACGGATTTGTCAAAAGCCTAGACGTCTAAAAAACAAAACAAAGCAAATTAATCAACCTATAGGATTGTAGTGCAGATGAAAGTTCGGTCTACCCCCCCGACTCTGTACAACTCACTTCGGAACGGCGTGTGATTGCCTTCCATTCCAAGCCTTTAGATTGATTGCTTGAGAAAATAGAATTGTATTCTAACCCTCAACTAAAAATGTTTTAAGCATGCAACGGGATGAAAAGTGTTTGAGGCGTCGACTTCCCTAGCCAGAGCCCTGTACAATACATGTGTCACAAACAATGACCGCCATCAAACAATGTCTTGTGTGCCTAATGTATGACTTGGCTTACAATGGCCGCTTGCCATTGTGAAGGAAACAGTGACTGAATGTGAGACCCCTTCTCACTAATCCAATTAGTCGTACGATTGTGGACACATGGAATCCGAATCCGAGAAGTTGGGAGTTGCGCTTCCAAACATCGTCGCCGATTATTATTTGTGGCTCAAGCTTGTACAACGAAGACGAAACACATTGGATCAAGAATAATTGGATTTGAAAGTGGAAGCAATCTTGTGGAAGATCATGAGAGGCTGTGTATGTTGACTGCATGGTTGAGTTGCTCCTTCAACGGAAACGGACCCAATGTTCATGATTACGTTATCAACACTCCATGCACGTGTGATAATGTACTTCCTTAGTTCTGATTACCTTGCACTTGCATACAATAATAAAACCATGATAGTTCTATACTACAGGGTCCACCGCGTCGATGCAGTGGCTGTGGGCTTCGTCGTAAATAAGTTCGATGGAGTCGCCTGTAATCGTTAAAATTTCAATCGGTTCAACTCCAGACGATACAATTTCAGTCGGTACAATTTTGGTAGGTACAAACTGTCAGTACAACCACAGTGGGTACAATTGACGACTAGAATTTTACCCGCCTCCTGACGTCACGAGGCAACATGGCGGAATGAGTTGGGATAAATCCTCATTTCCCAAGTTTACGTCTGTTGAACGGCGCAACACTAATTACGCTCTAACTCTTATTCTATTCATTATTTGGACAAAACTTAAGAGGAATATTATTTAGCAAACATATCATTGCTTATAATAGCGATTATTGCGAATTTTTTGACACAGCCGTTAACTTGTTATTACAATGTACGCATCATACATAAAAAATAATCAAAACGACTATAAACTTTCTCAACTTCAATTGACAAAAAACTACTGACCGGATTTTGACAAGACCTCCTTCAAAAAATGCATCTGGCTGTTTAGACAAGAAATAAATCAACTTTCTAGATAGAAAGTGCACTGAACGAAATTTTATAGCATAGTTTCATATGCAGTGTATGTGTTTTTATTACAAATACGCACTTTTGACGTGCGGATGAGCCGTGAAAAACTGCACGCTGCATATTAACCCATGCTGTAAATTTTCGTTCAGTGCACTTTGTGACTAGAAAGTTTATTTATTTCTTGTCTAAACAGTCTGATGAATTTTTTGAAAGAGGCCTTGTCGAAATCCGATAAGCAGTTTTTTGTCAATTGAAGTTGAGAAAGTTTATAGTCGTTTTGATTATTTTTTATGTATGATGCGTACATTGTAATAACAAGTTAACGGCTGTGTCAAAAAATTCACAATAATCGCTATTATAAGCAATGATATGTTTGCTAAATAATATTCCTCTTAAGTTTTGTCCAAATAATGAATAGAATAAGAGTTAGAGCGTGATTAGTGTTGCGCCGTTCAACAGACGTAAACTTGGGAAATGAGAATCTATCCCAACTCTCGACACTTGGCCTATCGATCGTTTTAAGCTCCGCCCATAACCAGTCGTCCATTCCTCAGAGGGTAAACTAACGCGTTTTCTAAGGAGAGTACTTCAGTAAGATTGAACTTATATGGAAAGAAAGTGCGTAGTGTAAACATATGGACAGGGTAATTCATAAGCACGGTTGTGATTGGTTGACAAGGTCTATGATAGAGTTTCAATCAAGTCGTGTTATATGTGTTAATTTATTTATTTAGCGATGCTACTTAATCAACAGATTGTCGATGAAGACCACACAAATGAAATTATAATATTATATTTTCGATATCTTTTGGTGGAGGTGCCGGGTACGGAAAATGCCGATTATATAAATGCCGAAACGGACAGAAAAGTGATGCTTACATGTAAGTTTCGGCCTTGATTTTCTTATTAAAACTAAAATAAAATCATGTTTTGGCTTTTTTATGAACTTTCCAAATCGGTCGTCAGAGTGCGTTGATGATGGGGTTGGCCAAGGGTCGTCGACTCGCACATACGTTTAAAGAGGGAGCGAAGCTACTTAGCACTAAATCAACCGAACGTCGAAGAAGACAAACAAAACAGAATTCTACGTGAGTTGATCTTTTTGAAGGCGGCGCCGGGTTCAGACAAAGCTTACAGTTTTAAATTATTCAAGACTTGTTCTTTTGTTAATTACTTGTTGTGGCACCGAGCACACGAATTTTCAAACTTTCTGGAGGGTAGCAACCCCCCCCCCCCTCCTTCACTTCCAGAAGGTCACCAAAACCATTCTGTATCATCCTTGTTAAAGGGCATTGCCAAAAACCGCATGTTTGGTTGTATCGTGCTACATGACACACGCACAGACGGACGGACGGACAGAAAAGTCATGCATATATAAAAGTTATAGACAGTGCCAAGAAATAAATACAAACTATGATTGTTCAAATACAATAAAATACACAGTGCGTAGGCCTATTTCTTGTTATGAAATATATTGATCGAGCGCATTACAATATTGTAATAAATTGGTCATGTTTTGCTACAGTTTGTAAATTCTTACACATATTACGTGTAATTTTTTTTTTCTCTCGTAAAATCGTTTTATAGGCTCAAAACCACCCTTGATATTGTGTCAGTTCGTATAGGTCAAGTCCAACATTGAAGTTGGTAGAAGTATTGTCTCTTACGTCCCTACAATTAAAACAATACTATATATAGTATTCGAGACGATGAGTAATTGACTAGATGTGGATTGAGGACGAATCCCAAACAATAAAAACTAATTTCTCATGTGGGATTCGAATTCGGGACCAATGCCAAGCAATTGTCCTATAACTTATACAGCTCTCGGGCACAAAGAGTGGACACCGAATCGACCCCCCCCCCCCACTCACCACCCGCCATTGCGATGATTGCTTGTGAACGGGTGCCGTAAGTGCTAGTTTAAATTGTACAATTATTGGTAATGCAATTAGTCTCATTCAAAAGTAACTGCAAAACGAAATTATAGAACATAAATTTCAAATCGTAATTGTCTGATTGCCAATTCAATTAGGCTTCGTCGACTTGAATAATTTGATTAGTATTTGGGTTTAACTTTCCTTAATGTCATGAGGCTAATCGTGACAATCAAGGATGAAGAGTTATATTTGAATGATGATGAGTTTATTCAATGGTATTGTGCGAGTTTTGTTTGTTTATCGCTTTGCTCCCTACGTTATGCAATAGCAATAAAGTGCAAGGTAAGCTACTGTCCAAGGCATATTATTTGTAGGACTCAATTCTAAACTTCACCACATAAACGAGGAAATGTGTCCTGTCTGTGTAATTTAAATTTTGTAGCGCTGATTTACAAAGGAAAACAGTAAATACAACTTCATTACATACAAAAAGGTAAAGCAATATGAACTTCCATTTACAACAAAACTCGTGACTTTTCTAACCAGTGATATTGGGACGAACAGGAAGAAGCCACACTTCCAGATCTATGCCGGCAATGCCCAGCCGCAGTTGACTCGAGGTGTGCGTGATGTGTGGCCACCAAGCGACAAGAAACATTCAAGTTATGAAAAATAGTGTGAAATTTGGAATACATGGTAAACAAAAAATAAATAAATTTGATTAAAGTTTTTGGTATGGAAACACAAGACGAGGTGAACAAAACATGTATGCGCTATGTTTTTATGTTTCCAAGTAAACCTAATTAATTTTGTTACACCCAGGTGTATAGGTACTGTATACATTCCTCATTATTGGCTCGCTTGAAACGAATTGTAAGTGGAAAAGCCGAATATAACTTGCACTCTAAACAGATACTTCTTTCATCTTACCGCTTGCCAATTATTCTTTTATTTGCACAAAAATTTGAAGTAATTAAATGAATGCAATTGCCCAGAAAAGCATAATTTCATATCGTTTGCTATAAGTGAAATCTTAAAAAATGCTAGTGTGAAGTTAGTGTGAATAGCTTTTATCACGAGCACTAGTGGTGTGCGAGAGAATAGCACATGGGCTGGACAAAAGGCGGTCTACGAATTAGTGAAAATCACTTTTGCCAATATGTATGACATTTCGCAGGATGAATGCTTGAATTGTTTGCTAAAGTAACATATATTCGATAGGTATATAAATCATTCCACTTTTATGATTGAATTTGGGAATTTGGAACATAAAGAGTTGACATCACAACATAACACCGGTACACAAATGTGGAACACAATCGTCATGGCCGCAGGTCTCTCTCTTCTGCATTATGTTGACCAGCTGTGGTCGATACTAGAGCCATCTCTATACCAGTTGTTGTCAAGACTGTGCCCCTAGGAAGTGACATAATTTCTATTACATGGCAATACAACGACCATCAGTGAATGACAGAATTGTATCGTTTCAGCAATACATCACACACAGGTATTGGTTTAACAATTTAATATAAATTTGTTGAAATAATGCGACTAAATGGGCTCCTGTCCTACTCCATTTTTTTTTGTAATAACTGTTTTCAGAGAAAAAACGCAAAATGTTTACTTTTAAATTTCAACGAAATCCGACTCTTATGATATCAAAGATGAAATTTAAAGATAGGTAGTAAACCTAAAACGAATAGCATTGCATTACAAATTGAAAGACACGAGGTCCTTGAGCATGTGTTTTTATTAGTCAATTCGTCATGACTCGTGAGGCCATAAAGTTAGTGGAAGGTTTCTTTGTTGTGTAAAAAGTTATACACTATATATGCTACTAGCGTGGTTTCGTCGTCGGGAATTTAAAGGGGTATTTAACCGCAAAACTCAAAAAATATATTTCATTCAGGCTAACTGGGTGATGAATTTAGCAATCAACAGAAAAATTATTGGGGCCACCATGACCCCCCAAAAAATTGTCAAACATGACATTTTTCGAGCTAAGTCCCATCGGCAAAAATCTCTCATAAGAAATAACATGGGGACGATCTTTATGCCCCGTAACCTTGGAGGATTTTGATCCAAAAAAATATTGGCCACTATTGACGTACTCTACAGCTTTTTCTGTAAATCCTATATATTTTGATTTGTAATTTGGGCAAGTAGTTCGGTCAAAATATGCAGATTACCAAGATGGGGTGTGATTTTGGAATCCATATTTTTGCGTGTTTGAGGGTATATTTGGACACAGTTTCAAGAAAAGATGTTATAAAGGGGCATTTTAGATTGGTACTATGCTCTAGTATCTATGTGGACCAAAAAAGAACCTGGTTAAAGCCGATTTAAGAAATTTCCCAAAACACCAATTTTCGCAAATTTCTGGATCAAAAAAATTAAAAAATCTTGTTAAATCACAGTTAAAAGATATAATTTTTTAAACGGTCATTTTAGAGTAGTATTGTGCTATAGATCACGTGGTAAAAAAAATAATTTTTCGGGTTTTTAGCCCCTTTAAGAAATTAGATCCCTTCTTTAAAAATAAATATGCTAGTTTCCATATTGGTCACCAGAATGCCAGTTGATATTAGGCCATGCGCACAAACTATTTTGTTATTTTTATAACAATACCATATTATACCATACTACAACGATGTTTATTTGAACACAAAACAAATAACAGGCCTTCCAAAGAAAGGTGAGACAAATGTACCACCAATGAAATAACTTCGTCATTATTAATTTGGTTATTCCTTCTTACTTCATGTTTTTTTCAATTAATATTATTATTACCATCATTGCTGCAAACTTTGAGATCTGTTTGGTCTATTGGAGGGGTAATTTTCGTTCAGGGTAACATAGACTTGGCGGTCACATCACCGACGAGTACGACCGACTGTAGGCTATCTCCGGAACTTTGTTCTGTTATGGATAAATAAATAAACAAACAAACGTACGAGTCATCTAAGACCACGGGGCATAAAGAACGTCAATGTTATAGATTTTTACCGAAGTGACCTATGTGACGCCATGTTTTGCGTCACTAAATATACACTGAATTATGTGCCAAGGACTATACATCTGGTTACGGAATCTACTGATAAGAACCAGGTGAGGGTAGGAACAACCCGCGTCAGTGATTGCAGATTCACTACGCGGACAGGTCGCTGTGATAGCCGGCGATTTCCACGAGACGGAGAAGACGAGGACTCAAAAGTACAGTGTATAGTGAGGAGTAGGTTCAAGTATTCAATACATTACAATGTGATCGATGATAAAGTTTCGGATAAATTGAGAATATTCCACGTCGCATACAGCCGCCGATTATCTAGCCCATCTTTTTGAAGAAGGTAAGACCTGTCACTTGATTTACTAAGGTTATCAAAGTTTGGTGTGCATATAGATCTTGCCCTGCACTGAAAACACCTTTTTATGGTTTTTACAGTGCTAAATATCAGAAGACCAGCACTTCTTCTGTCAGGACAACTAACTTCCGGGTCATGGTGAGCCATTTTTTCTTTCACTGAACAATTTAATTAATAATTAGCCTTTTTCAAATATTTCTTTCTGGCGCCCCATTTATATATCTTGTGAACTTATGGTCCAACACGAACATGTATTTGTATATATATATATTATGCATTTTGTGTGATACCGGTACGGCAAACAGACCAAGCCGACAAACCACGTTCTCAATAAGGGTGTGCAGAAACACCAGCATATTATCTATTGTCTTCCCTTAAAAGTTTCTACCATATTTCTGCTCAAAGTAAGGCAATGCCAATAACGCATTCTTCTTTGAAGACTCTGTTCTCCTGATCGTAAACCTCACAGCTCTTGTATTCCTAGAGAAACTTCATTGCGACTCACGATTACTCATAACGTTGAAATCTATTATGCACTCGGTTGTGCGGGTTAACCAAAGCCTTTAGCTTCAACTTATGAAATGTTATCTGTTCTTTGCTAGGAATCCTAGTTGTAAATGGGTTGTATATAGTTCGTTATTTCTTTATAGTTATGGGCGTGATATTATAATTTGCGACGTAAGCATCGTGTTGTTTTCAACGAGATTTGTGTCGAGAACTTCACATCTTTGCTCTTTAATAATAATAGTTTATCGCACGAACTTATTCAAAATTTGTTGAAAGAGGTTTATAAGTTATGACATAAACGTATTTGTTCTAAAGATAGTGGATAAGCAGACCTATCTTCCTCGAGAATTTGTCTAAAGATAGTGGATAAGCAGACCTATCTTCCTCGAGAATTTGAACACATTAATAATTAAAGTTGTAATTGGCTTTGGCTGCCCTGCCCCAAAAGTTTAATTGGGAATTATGAAGAAACCTATTACAGTTTTTTTAAGTTGGGAACAAAATGGGTTTGTTCATTGTTCATACTAGACATTCCTTTGTGTATACTTAGAAAAAGTAGTACGAATGTGTTAGGACGTTCATAGTTTTAATAATTGATTGCAATTAAATTACCTCCTTTCTCATTTTCGAATAACTATGGTTTTTACTTCGTTTGCAATGCAGCATCTACTATTGTATGTATATATATATATATTGATTCATAGCAGTTGTCGAAAAAGTTTGCCCGATGGGTTCGAACCAGAACCTCCGCCGGCTCGGCATCGGGCAAACTTTTTCGACAACTGCTATGAATCAATAACTATGTCCTTAAAGCGGGCTTATGCTTAAAAACCATATATTCATATATATATATATTGTGCGAGTAATGTAAGCTCTTATATATTTTTATATTTCGTTTATTTATTTAACGTCTATATCCTATTCAGTTATAAAAAAATGATTTACAAAGAACAACTAAATAAATCTAATTTCATAGATGCAGACACAACAATGAACTACAGTTAGGCCTAAGTAAATATTTGAAATAGTAATATTACTACAACTAGGAAGCTTCGCAAACGCTTTTTCAGGCGCGTTGTTGGATGAGCGTAATTTTTTAAAAACGATAAAAAGCGTAAAATTGCGATTTTCATGAGAAATAATTTTTCGATTACGCTCAAATTTTACACGAATATATTAATTCATAAAATTAAGGTTCTGTGAAAAAATCATTACAAACGGATAAAGCATGTCGGTGTTAAAAGTCGAAGATTAAAAAATTGAAAAAAATTGAAAAATTGTGATTATCATGAGAAAATATTTTTCTATTCTGCTCAAATTCCACACGAATATATCAATTCATAAAATTAAGGTTCTGTTTAAAAATCATTACAATCGGATAAAGCATGTAGGTGCTATAAGTCGAAGAAATTTAAAAAATAGAAAAAATATCGTAAAACTGCGATTTTCACGAGAAATAATTTTTCGATTACGCTCAAATTTCACACGAATATATATATTCATAAAATAAAGGTCCTGTGAAAAAATCATTACAATCGGATAAAGCATGTAGGTGTTATAAGTCGAAGATTTTTTTTAATCGAAAAAATCGAAAAATTGCGATTTTTATGAGAAATAATTTTTCGATTGCGCTCAAAAACGTTGCAGTTCTAAGTTCAGAGATTTCGAAGGCCTCCAGAAAATTTCATCGCAATTGGAGTATCGGTTTAGCCGGAATCGTGTTAACAAACAAGCAAAAATCCCCCCCAAAAAAAAGAAAAGGAAAAAAACATTCCGGATTTTTTTCTCCAGTGTAGTGAAATGGAATCTTCGCTACGCTCATCCAACAATGCATTAAAACACAACAATTTTGGTAACAAATAAAAAGGATATTAAATTAGCAGCTACTGTTTGAAAATTGTATAAGTTAATGAATTCAGAATAAACTCGTTCCTATGTATGATTCGTATCTCTCCCAGTTCACATTTCACGTGATGTAAGTCTGTTCTCACTATTGGTATAAGCCTCTAATTGCATACAGTGTTTCTTATTTTAATGCCATCAAATTCGAGTATTTCATTTAAGAATGGGTTCCGCTACTTTTTATCAGTGTGGTGTTATGATTTTTATTTCATATTCTTCACAAATTTGTTATAGAATCTCCAGCCATCTGAACTGTACTATATAGTCAAGTCGAGGTCATATACATTTGTTAATTGTTTGGAAAATCCGCTCAGTGTGATCTAATAGGAGAGTTCCCCTTTCTTCTATCATCATCTGAAGAATAAGTTTAAACGTGCTATGTCACATCCTACAAGAGGCCGACCGAGTACGCCTGCACATAGCTTTCTAAATTTTCACATTTTCTACGTGCTCCCGTAAGCTGAGTATCCAACGCACAAATACTAATCCCACCTCCCTCCCTCTACCAATCACCCATCGCCCACAAAATATACACATTTCGCTAATTTCCGGCAAAGCTGAAAAGCTGACTTTTGAGAGGCACATTGACCGGCTAAATTACATCGCTGAAGCAGACTCGTTCGTATTTCCATCGCGGCTTATCAATTCCCTGGAGGATTCTTGCTTGCTGTTTGGCAATGCACTTCCATGTGGAAATATGCTCCCAGTAAATGGGACAGTTACATATAGATTTAGCTAATGGATGCGGCAAACAGGCAGCATGCATTAGCTTGTATTTACATTTTTGCTTGGTATTACAGCGTTCTTTAATATCCGTCTTCGAATTATTTTAATAAAAAACTCATTCCAGCTAAAACAACAACGTAAGCCGCTAATGCATTTGCATCCTTTATGTACGTACACGATTAAAAAAATACCTTTGCCATGCACCATAACATGCAATCGGGTAATGAATAAATTACCTTCACTCTATTAAGCTCACAACTACTTTTAATTTCCTTATTCCCTTTACAAATGTTTAAAATGGTGCTCAGAGCCAGAGCTGTGGTGCTCATGGGTAGACGAATAATCGTCGAATCGTGATGAAGAAGAAATATATTAAATCAAACAATGCCGCAAGTAGTCACGAGTTCGTACAAGCAACGAGAGTATGACTGACAGGGTAGAATCTGTCTCTTCGGGGTGTAGGCTCCGAGTTTCAGAATACATAACCAAAGTCAGAAGGAAATTGTGTACTAGGTCCACGAAATTAGGCTCAGACTACTTACAATTGCGATGCGTTGTAGTGTTGCCGTAGTTCAACTGTAAAATTACGAGACGATTGTCAGATTGTGTGTGTTTTTAGATTCAATTAATGAAAGACGTAGAATTGCTACCTACTTTCGCCAAAAATGTCCCATACATTATTAAGCGAGCGAAGCGAGCGTTTCCATTTGACTTTGCCGGAAAATTAGTCACTGGTTTTGTTTTGTTTTTTGTTTGTTTGTATGTCTCGCCATAACGTTCGAACGGAGGCTCGGATCGAGTTGAAATTTTGACCATCCGCAAGCTTTGTTCTCGATTGAATGCCATTAGTTTTGTGGCAAAATCGTTCAAAAAGTTCGAAAGTTATCAAAGAATCTAAAGTTTTTTCTAAAACTTAACGGGGACAAAATCTGAGATAGCCAAATCATTTAGAATGTCCGTCCGGTCACGAATATGTTAATTTTATTTTGATCCGATAAGTAGTGTAGATGGAAATTACATTATAACAAAAGTAACGTTGCCATGGCAACGAAAAGACGCGCGTAGTTTTCTAATGCACTGCCACCTAGAAGTAATCAATATACTTTCGAGGAAGCAGTCTATTATTTGTCAACAAAGAGTTTAAATAGTTTTCCCAAGGAGTCAAGGTCCTCTAGATGGCGGTGGATTTTATTCACAAAGTAAAGGTTTACACACGGGTTTACCCAAATACCTTGGCAATAATAAATAATATTGGAAACATGGCCCTATGGACAGCGAACGTCGCAAATTTTAAAATTTAAAAAATGTGCAATGTGGGTCTAGCTATAGCACGTGCTCGCTTATCAACGCGTCCAACTGAGCGTTTCCTAGTTATTTTAATGTAACATTTTTGAAAAATTAGTCAAATTGACTCCCTTTTTATAAAGGCGTAAAATTCGCTCTCGCTTGACGTGGACAATAAGTTTTTGGAGGGCAGAACACAACACAAACATACAGACGCCAGCTTTCATTGAAAGAGGTGCTAAATGAACAAGTAGTATAACTATTATATTCACCTACCACGACCATTCTAATTTCTAATAAATAAATTAGGTTGTATTGCGTTCCAATACAACGATTGATTGGTGCTCATGAGTCGATCATTACATCCACTGTGTCCACCCTCCCCTGGACTTGGAGTCGACTTGACAAGAACCGGCACCTACGTGGTTAATTACAGACTCGATACGGTTATATTTTCAGTAGGACTTGACCGATCCGTTGCTGGATGAGCGAAATCCTTTAGATTGTGAATATCTAGTAAATGTTGCTATACTTTCAATCCAGCCAGTGTCCAGTCTTCAGAATATTGCTTCTCTAAAACGTGTTCGCATAAAAAGTGGTGGCCATTCCATCGGCCCAGTATAGCACTTTATCAGTACCGATAATAACAGTGGGGAACGTAATGATTTTTAACACAACACATATTTTGCGTATGGTTGATTGATCCAGGAAATATTTGAATGGTGTCATGGACTTTTTAATATAGATAGTACTGCTCGTTATTTTGCGATTTTCTATATTTTACTAAGATCGATCCCAAATTCAATGATTTTACATGTATTACTAAATTCAAGTATGCAAGGTATTAGAAGTTCATAGATCCACTCTCGTGGCTTAGGAGGACGAAATCGAAGTCAGAATTGAAATTTTTTCCATTCCGGTACAAAACCATGGTCCTTTGTGATATGGTCCTGAAAACGGGAATATTCTAGATTTTTTGAACTTCTAGTACCACAAATAAAATGCATTATGTATCAAATCAATAAGCAGTTAGGCCTACTTACATTACATCTACGATATGACGTTAGCGCCAATTTCCCTTCGCATGTCAAGTGACGCCCCACTCAGTAGTCTAGAAGCCAACCCTTTCATTTGTGCATACCATTACTTCACCCCATAATCCAGGGGAGGTGCGCAACAATCAAACAATCAGTACACGCGGGGCAAAAAGTTACGACGAGATTCATTCACACAATACGCGAAAGGGAGTGAAAACATGTGATGGGCTGGAAAAGGGTGCACAAATTTGAAAATAATATAGACCTAACACATAGTTTTTTTTATTAGGGGGAAAGTGCACATTGATATACGCCTGTACTGTAACTGTACAAACCTTTTATGACACGTTCTTGTTGAGTTCTTACATATTAATTTATTATATATGTATTTGTGTGTTTATTGTTTATTCTATTCAGCTAATTAAACTTATTTACATAAGCTATGAGTATGACAGTAAAACCGGGGGGGGGGGGGGGGTAACTAGCTGTTAAGAGAAGGTATGATGAGACGGAACTTCGCGGGCTACGCAAATATTTTCCTCCCGGACATATTCTCTCCCTAAAATCTAAAGAGGCATTGCACCCTCCGTGCACAGCACACAGGTGTGTAGGGCCTATGATGTACACGAGTTCGGTGTACCATCCAAGCCGGGCACAATGCTCAACGGCAACGCTAGAATACGAGTCTTCTTCAGGAGGTTGCCGATTCAATCCCCGTCATCGATACTCAATGGATGCGTTTGCCACTTATAGGCGAATGGTCGTATCGTATATTATAGTCTTACTACAACAGCCCATTTCTTAACTTATCGAAAAACTAATTATCTATTGTTTAGTCCTTGAAGAGGGTCACACCGGGTAAACTGATGTAATTACTATACCATGTGGGTATTTCTACGGAAATAAAGCATACTTATAATATATAGTTTGGGTTCAGTGTAGCATCGAATTAGAAACCTTGATTGTTTTATATTGGTAATATCAAGATATAGACGGGTTATCTTGAAGCTAACGGTTGTAAAATTAATCATGGATAGATTAAACTGAAAAAAAAATTAAAACAGTCTAAATACGTGGGATGAAACTTATTAGAGATTAATAATTTTCTACATTAATTTTCCAAGCGGAGTTTCCCTCCTTTTCTTTCTTTTTTTCCTGGGGAAACTTGTGAGAAATAGGAGTGTTGATGAAGAAGAGCCGGTGAGTTTTGAACAGCACATCTTCAGGGCGGGATCCTGGCTATCAGAAGGCTGCAGCATGATGCCGCCCACCTGCTGTAAGCCCCCCGCAGTTTACTAACAAGCTTCAGGTATTTGGATCGCTGGGAATGTATGTCCGAGGGCTTTTTTATGAACTCAGTCCTAGAATTCGCTGTATGATATAGGCATGGCTGAAGAAAGCTCTTAGTCAGGATTGCCGATGACTGAGGTCGAGCTCTCTAAATCTCGAGGTGTGCTAGCACTGAGCCAACGTTGTCGGTAATTAAAGGCTCACTGAGGGCCTTTGGGGTGGGAGGGAAAGGGATTTTATTTAACCTACAACTACATACATCCCATACAGATATTTTCGGAAACCAAAAAGTGACCCAGATTAGGTATTGCATAATATTAGGGTATTAGTATAAGATAAACAAAGGAAATTAAATTCAACCGAACTTGAAAATAATAATAATAATACACATTTCGGAATACGCAAGAGGTGGCTAAATGATAACATTTAATAAATAATTGAACAATCCAGAATAAGTTAGCAGCTTGGTGGTCTACCCGCCACGCAAGAGACCCGGGTTCAAATCCGATCGAGTTTATGGATTGTTTTGTATAAATAAGATATTGTTCTTTCCTCCATATTATTGTAGTCTAAACAAATGTCGTAGTCTTCCACCTTCCTTGAAACGCCATTGAGCCTCATCACTGCGAGTACCCCTCTAATGGGACATTGAGGGCTCAGTGTTTTGTCGGAAACGGCTGTTATTATTAAAATATACCCTCGCGTTTTCTATAAAGTAGAAACTGAGATGCAAAGAGACATTTATGACAAAAACACGTTAAATGAAGATGTTTTGGGGGAAACGAGCGTGTAAAATATCACAGAATGCTTTCTCAGATTCAAAAAATGTTCTTCAAGTAAGTAAGCTTACGGACCCTCCAATTTTGAAAGGGGAAACTAAGAGCTGTGCTAAGAGTTTGACGTAAGGAAAAGAATGATGAAAAGTTTGAATGCCTAAGTGCGGGGCTTTGAATACGCCTTGCCGAACAACTACGATGTGTTTGGAACATTTTATTCGTTTGCCAACCAACAGAGACAAAATGAAACGAAAATTGCCAGTGATCGCTAACCAGCGTTTCCTGTCATTAATTACGATAAGTCACATTCGTTGTAACTGTTGGCCATCACTGACGAGAACCGAAACGGATCATCAGTGATAGAGATTGATAGATCGATACCTATTGGAGCTGAACGTTTCTATTTATGTAGAGAAGATTAATCGAGACGATGAGTGATGGGAGGTGATAAGCGAATGATGATGGAATGAACACACACTAACAACGGGAAGCAGCTTATGCTGCTAGACTCAGCCACAGGCGAGACAATTGCAACGTTGTGCGCGAGCGAGTACCTATAGTTCATTTCTAGACTATAATAAGTAAATGTGGGAAAACAAGAGAGGATGGGCGGTTTATAACAAAAAGGTTTGTAGTATTATATTGATAAAGAAGAGTATACAAAACAAAAATGTTTTAACACCTCAAAACGAACAGACAAGTAAGAAATAGGATATGCTTTGGCCACTTGCGTGCACCGGTCACTACTTGGATTCCTACTGCGAAAAATCTATTAAACACCATAGTTGTGCAGCGCTTATACAAGAAATAAATATAAAATACAGTGATCGAGGCCAGCCATTTATCTCCTTGTGCCAGAGCCATTCTGCAGAGAATGCTTCACGCGGTGTTATTAAAAACGCTGCTCCTTCCCTTAGAACTCAGTGGTTGTGTTGTGGGGCAACATTAATTATCAAGAGCATACGTTATATTTCATTATTTTTTTGATGTATTCTCAACATCCATGTATTGTCTACAGCAATTTCTGACACAAGTACTAACGCGCACCGTGCTGCATAATACGAAACAAGACAAATAAGTAGTATTATGGTGAGATAAGAGCAATGCGATATTATGGCCGTGTCGTTATCGTCCCATCTCGCCTACCAAGCAAATGGACAACGAGCATCATAATATTCATCTCTAAGGCACGCTGTATGTATGTATTCTATTCTAATTTGATGGTGTTGAGACGCTACACGCCACACGCCATATCTGCTCTCATTACAGCTAATTCAAATGGAAAATCTAGATAATAGAAACAGTAATGCCATCATTATTCATGGTTATATGTGAACGATTATTGTAGCTATTGTTCGTATACTAGCATAAGCTTCGAACCAGAATGTTGTTAAAACTTAGCGAGGGAGTGCGATTAATGTGCCCCGTGCACAGTCTATACACGCATGCATGCACTATAGACCTACCCCACACAATTCATTCCGAATAGAGTTCAGTTAGTTCATTAATATTGGTCTCTTGGCTAATCATGAACCACAAGCTATTGTAGTGGAAGGTGTGGTATTGCGCAGGTACCCCGTGGAGGAAAACACCAATCATATACGACAGGTCGTTTAAATCATGTAGGTATAGTGAGTGCATGGTCTACTTTGATGCTGCTGCTTTGATGCGAGGGCCCACAGGTAGGGGGGCTCGGCCCCCGGTTTAAAGCAGATTCGTTATATTGTTGATTTCCTAAATTTGCTGTATTTTATGCTAACGAGAAATGGTCAATACATTTAAATTAAATGGGCATAGTAAGTAGTTTGAATAGGACCTGCCAAAAACAGACATAGTTTCGTGAAGGAAAATAATTTTTCGGGGAGTGCTAAAGCACGTGGGACGTTTGTAACATACTGTTGTTAAAGACGTGAAATTTTATGCATGAGTTAATTTTTAAATTTTTAATACAATCCAGAAATTAATAAATTCATCCCGACCGGGGAAGATAGAAAAGATTTCTTAATTTATGGATTGTATTAAAAAAGAACAAATACACCTATGGGAGGGAGTGTTTCCCGATTAATGAAACTGAGAAACAACGAAGTAAACAATTCTCCCGACAGCCGTAGTTGCCTCTAGGAAAAGTGAAACAAAAGCATGAAATACAAACTCCTTGGCGATGAAAATGCTGCACGAGTAAAGTTCATTGGCGTAATCAAAATCGCAATTAGATTTTGGATCTATTAGAATGAACTCGACACTTTCTCAAAATGACTTCCTTGCTGCTAATAATGCTCGTGCATGATGTGGGCAATGCAATTAAAGATATAATTGGTAGAGAAATACTCCCTTGGGCACAAGGATTGTGTGCATGGTGAACACCCCATGCAGTATAGAGGTTTGTTTTTCAACCTCTGGCTTTTAGTTTAAAAGTAAAACCGCGCAATATGGACAATATATTTCAGTTGTGTAATAGGAATAGGCTTAATACTTATGCGTGTAATGAATCGGAAACCGGATATAATTCCCGTTTAATTGAAAAATAACCAAGCGGCACAGCAGCAAATCAACGAACACCGATATAGAAACAAGCGTTTGATCGATGCACATAAAAGTTAATAAATACATTTAAAACTGAAATTGCATTTAGAGTTGTTGAATATGAATGGTATTGCTATTTAAAAAATTGAAAGCTTGAAATACGACCGCACGAAAAACACTCGCTACCCTGCGTGTATAAAAGCTAGCTAATAACTACGTGTGTGTTTGGAGGGGGGGGGGAGGGGGAGGAGGCACACACATGTAGATTGTAGAGAACGTTGAATGGAATTTGTTGCCCCTCAAAAATGTTCTGAAGTTGCCACAAAACAGTTATATATAGACCTTTTCAATACAAACCAGTGGTTATAATGAGTTACAGCATTTAGACATTTCAACTGAATTTTCATATTTCCATACTTTTTTTAAATTTTTTATGTATAGTATAAAATAATGGGGTTTAGGCCTAAATCCTAATCTTCTAAACAAAGCTTCGATTCAGCATCAGTATTTGATGTTCACGATAGGTAGGTCCTACTAGTCAAAATAAATAAAATTACTTAACTCATAGAAAACAGCACAGCATTCCAATTAAACATTCACCGAAATGGTAGGCAGATCATTGTAGTTTCCGAATAACTTAGGCAAGCAATATAACTAGTAATATTTACCGATTTGCGATGCTTTGTGTGTATATATATATATATTATATATATATAATAATATATATTTATATAATAAATACAAAAAAATAATTATTATAATAAAATAATAATAAATAAATAAAAATATAAATAAACATATATATAAATAAATAAATAAATAAATAAATAAATAAATAAATAAATAGTTTAAAAAATACACTTGAATACATATAAACCATAACCACGCATACACAGTGGCGTATCCAGGAATTTACAATGAGGGGGGGGGTGACATTCCAAACAGGGGAGGGGTCTTTGTTATCATATTTGACGTTTTGAACGTCAGTAAACAAGATATAGAATCAAACAATAGCAAGAAAATTTTAGAATTTTTCTCATATATTTGACGTTTTTTAACGAATCAAATCAAATTCTAAGTGCATGAGGGGGGGTGAACCCCATAACCCCCCCCCCCCGGGATACACTACTGCGCATACACATACAAAACACCTGCTTGCCTTTCGGTATGCTACTGTCGTCGGTAAGGGCGCCAAACAGAAAAACTCCGACTTGACGTTTCATTACTCGTCCCTCTATTTTATCTGCCGCTAAAACGTTCTAACTGATTGATAACTATTTGATATGGGGAAATATTATACTTGGTATGAATGTGTCTAGCTTTTGAAAAATGAAAAGTATATTCCAATTTGTTGGCTCATTGTGTATACGCCACGCGGTGGTCGCTCTATCTCTGACAGCTGGTCCGCCAAGTCGCTGGCTGCCAGGACACTAATTATTAATAATATCGTATACCCTACGGATTCCGCAGCAAACAGCAATTTTTCATGTTGAACGCTTGCAAATATCCAAAGGCATTGTGAGACACCCCGCCTACTACGATACAATTCATTAGCAGTCATCCTCTTCGTTCTTCACTCAACCCTATGCAAATCAAAGAGATTAATGGCCGTGCCCCCCCCCCCCGTTCCCTCGTCCTAAAATACGTAAATCCGCTATATTTCATAAAAACAGAGTTATGGCGGGCACGCTGTCATATTTGCCAAGACGATCGCATGGTTGGCCTATAGGGCCATAGAGAAACCTACAATAAATACTCCTTTTGTTGGTACGAGACGGGAAGCAGTTTCGATTTAAGCGACTTTTTACATAGCTCGCCGATTTGCCTTTCGACTTCTTGATGTAAACAATGGATATGTTCAACGGCGCGCTAACAGCACGGCTCTAACGCGCGTTTCTTGCCTTGGGATGTTTTCTCAACATTTCACACATCAATCAAACTAATAATTATAGTATTAAATTCCCATTACTTAGTAATATCGCTTGATTCCATCCAAGGTTTCCAGCGAGTAGGCCTACACGGCCAGAGAAGCGTATCAACATCAACTCATCTGTGGGAGATGTTTTGGAAACATTAACATACTTAATACATCGAGTAACTAGACAATAGCGTGTACGGTTGGCTGGAACGTTATTGCGGATTCAGACCCATTTGGACGATGGTACGAAAAACAAATAGATTA
Organism: Sweltsa coloradensis; assembly: GCA_024449915.1. Taxonomy (NCBI): domain Eukaryota; kingdom Metazoa; phylum Arthropoda; class Insecta; order Plecoptera; family Chloroperlidae; genus Sweltsa; species Sweltsa coloradensis. The sequence continues at coordinate 443,359 of JAMZAV010000033.1, read as the reverse complement.
ATACCATACACTAAAATTATACAATTGCAATACATTACTCCCGACAGTAGAGGGTGTGGAAACAAATAGATGTTCGAAATTATTCAAACTTCCAAGTCATTAATAAAATAAATAATTCCAAGAGGGAACAAGGAAAATGAAATGAATTAATTACTGTTATGTCCCTCTCACGAAATGGGTCTTCACGCTAATGTATGAACGAATTAATTTAATTCTTTCTTATCTACAATATTGTTTAAAATTACGTCTCAGCTTGGATCAGGTTTCACATTTAATACCAGGCCACAGTCGTAATGTACTGGCGACATCTACTAGACACAGATTTATTTCGAAAGTATACATTTTTCATCAATGACTGGTGCAGTATTTTAAATCACAAATCATTTCCTGCTGTTTTTAACTTTGAAATAATAGCAAAATAATATATTTTAATACAATCCATAAAATACAAAATCCAACTCAATTGAACCATTATAAACTGCGTGTTTTGCTGCACAATTATTAATCCCCGATCAAGTTGAATATTATCATTTCTAGATTGTATTAAAATATTATCAATTCCCCTACGGGGCTGTTTCCCGACTAATTACATTGAAAAATAATAATAAAATAACTAAACTAGTTAGTTTAGCCATAATCCTGTACAAATTAGTCCGATAAAGACTTGTATTGAGCGTTAATCCGAAAACACACGCTAAAATCATGTGTACGGGTGCACGAAAATTCATTTGACACAGTAGTCTAGCCCATTGGCCCTTTCAATTGCCTTTTAGAGCTGATTCGATATCGTGCCAGATTATTACTGGTCATGAATACAAACTCATAGGACTGCCATCAATAATTAATAATCATTTATTATGCATCGCATGTGTATGCAAATTGCAAATGCATATGCTATTATAAATAGGCAATCATTCCATAATAACTGTTTTAAAACATAAAGTCATAAAAATGAGTTGGCATATTTGTTTCGTGTTCGATTTTCGTAAGCGGACGCATACTATACGCAAAGCTCTCTGTCACACGTAGCAAATATGCCACCATATCTACCCTTTATCCTAATTTTAACACAATCTGTAAATGATAAAGTTACAGGCTCGACCGCCTGGCGAGCAAGTGACCTGAGTTCGATCCCCAGATACAAAAAAAAAATTGTAGATTGTATTCAATATACCTATACGAGTATTCCCAGACAAACCAAATCGAGAAATATACCCTTGATACTTTGTTTGAAACTAAAAAAACTGGACGGAATGGACCTTCTTAATCTAGTACGAGTCACTAAAAAACAAGAGTAAGACAAAGTTCGTATCGTGTCTGCACCAAATTAACGGCGAATCACTGACTAATAACGAAAGGTAAAATTTTGGCGCTACTTGTAGTGGCTCATGGTTGGGGCGTGGATTCGCATCGCACGACTTCGAGGTACACAGGTTCGAATCTCGCAAGAAGACATCATTATTGTATTCATCCTCTACCAGACATCGTCTCGCATAACACAGGTACGTACTCGTTCGGAGTCGCTCATCAATGTATCAGCTATTCTGTCTGTAGAGCCAGAGTCCAGTGTTCAAATCAAGCGCAAAGCGCGAGGCAGATTCAGATGGTGACGGGTTCGAAGCCCGCCGCGGTGGCAATCCTGACTGAAGGCCTTTTATAGGTTTTCCTCAGTCGTGAATGCAAATGGATGGTGTCCTCTTAAACAACCCTTGGACATTCCCTTCACAATTTTTTTTTTATTTGCGCCTTCCTTACCATGAATCATGATTGATACACGGCATCAAAAATCGCTGTTATCGCATTGGAAAGTGAATTTCTTGTGACTTACAAGTTTCAACAAAGCATAACGATACTGTCAGTACAACCACTGTAGGCAGGTGTATATTCTTTGGTTCTATTCTATACCATGGCAAGATCAGTGGACGTGGATTGTGGAAGGACAGAACACAAGTATATTCACACACCCAATCGTATAAAATAAAATATACAGTTACCCACAGAAGTATCTGAGCGCTTGTGGCATGGGTTATACATTCCAGCGACCGGCAATCCCGACTAACGGCTGCACATACACAGATGCTCGGATATACAAGTTTGTGTTTTTAATTATGGGTATTCTATACTAAGAGCATCATTTGATCAATTACATAACAATATTGAATTCTATTTACGTTTGAATGAAAGGAGTAACGTCTGTAGTAGGCCTACACATGTAAAAAACTGCAGTAAAGCCTACAAGAAATGTCGACATTACCGGTACGTTAAAATAAAACAAAGTTTAATTCAAGTTGCCGCCATCTTTTCACCGCGCACCAACCTCTGGAGCGGTGTTATATACCGCGGTTTACAGTCAGGCATTGCCGCATTGGGAGTTGGTGTTTTTGAGGAACTGTTACTTTCACTGATCTAGGAACATCAAAAGACCCAGAAGTGTACCAAAAATATCTATCCATACTATGACAACGGCGGACAATAACGAAGGAAAATGTGTATTGGCCGATAGACTTTTTGAAATGAACTTTGAATACTCATGGGAATGAACGAAAGTTATTATTATTATTATTATTATTATTATTATTATTATTATTATTATTATTATTATTATTATTATTATTATTATTATTATTATTATTATATTATTATTATTATTATTAATATTAGACGGTTTCGGGACATTGTACCGCGTTATTAAGAGTGTAATAACACATACCTGTGTTATTGCGCGCTTGACGTTTCGCAGCCTACTGTGAGCCGCATTGTCCAAAGACTGAAGAGATTCCTGCTTTGCTCCTGGTTTGAGCCCTCGTTTTCATCCCATGTGTGCCTGCGGTGGAAGATGATATTGGCCACATTGCCTGTTGTGTGTGTGGGGTGGAGGGGGCGGGGGATGGCGCAACGATGGTCTGTCTGTCCGACTCTGGTTGCTGTTTTACTATTCCACTCTTCGTACGTTCCAGTGTCGGACCCCAAGATGGACTTAATTTGAATCCATCTCCTGGAGGAGATGGATTCAAATTAAGTCCATCTTGGGGTCCGACACTGGAACGTACGAAGAGTGGAATAGTAAAACAGCAACCAGAGTCGGACAGACAGACCATCGTTGCGCCATCCCCCGCCCCTCCACCCCCACACACAACAGGCAATGTGGCCAATATCATCTTCCACCGCAGGTACACATGGGATGAAAACGAGGGCTCAAACCAGGAGCAAAGCAGGAATCTCTTCAGTCTTTGGACAATGCGGCTCACAGTAGGCTGCGAAACGTCAAGCGCGCAATAACACAGGTATGTGTTATTACACTCTTAATAACGCGGTTTCAATGTCCCGAAAACCGTCTAATATTAATATAACGGTCCGCGAAAGTCTTCAATCCTTCATTATTATTATTATTATTATTATTATTATTATTATTATTATTATTATTATTATTTTGTAACTTACATTCAACCCATCTACAGGCTATCAAATTAAATACGATACGTGGTGCAGATAAAAGAGAATTTCTACAAAAATGCGAGCTTCAGAAATCAGGATCACGTCCTGCAAACCCAACACGCTTCAGAGTTCAGCCGTCAGACCCACATCCCAACAGTGTGAGCTACCACAGGATCACGTCCTGCAAACCCAACACGCTTCAGAGTTCAGCCGTCAGACCCACATCCCAACAGTATGAGCTACCACGAATGGAAAATGAACAAGGGGTTATGTTTAGGTGATTTTTAGGAACAACCTCTACTCGTCCATAAATTATTTCCAATCACATGGGGAGGTGGCTTAACACCGCAAGCATCAGCAACATACAGGGGGCTAGACGTCTCGGTTTGTTGTTTGTTCCCAATCCCGATAGTGATTACCTTGTCAATTATTTTCAAACTTCTTATTTAAATACATGCTATGGCACAGAATTGTGTTTCGTTGTACTATTGCCTATTGGCCCACACACAAACGAGTAACCTTTTCAATTTTAGGACGGGTTGGTTTGTTTTAATATTTATTTCAAAGTTGAGGAAAATTAAATACGCAGCATTTTGTAATAAAACCCCACTTATTATCAATATAAAAAATTACTCGCACGGTAATCAGCATAAGATATTTTGTTAGGTTTATAGTCAAATGTTATGTTAATCTGCAGCATCGTTGTACAATAAAGGATTACATATTGTCACCGGCACTAGAGCTTCGGTACAGATTCGTTCCATTGGTTGTCCAAAAAATAGACAAAAACTCGTAATTTTTTTGCCCCCCCCCCCAAGTTTATCAATTTTGCTTTGTTTGTTTTAGATAACAAGTACAAGCACGAGAACATCCTAAATAGGGAGCGAAGCTTATCGTAATGTTCCACGCTTGTTTCAGTCTGCACTAATGGTAGGGGTGCAGAGTACGTGAATGAATATATTCAAACGTTCAGGGGGGCTAGCCCCGACCCCTAACCCCCAGGTTCTTGGTCCTTGTTGAAGGGCAATGCCAACAACAAAAACTCATCAAAGTCACATCAAGTCTGGTAAACCCGACAGTCAGGGAAATTTAAAATTTCCAGACATTTCTGTAATTTTCCTAAATTTAGAAAAAAAAAACTCAAATTAAATTTAATCAGTAATTTAAGTGTTTCCATTGATACCAAAGGCAATGCCAGTAAACATGTTAACTTTCATTCGATATAGTCATAAACCTTGATATGCTTACATCTCCTAAAACAAATCTAAAGAAAGCTCCCCCCACCCATCTCAGTGTTCGGGCACACATGCACTTTACACTGGATGTGTCTTCAGGTTTGTGCCTCAAAGCAGACTTGGCACATTTTGCGCCATTAATTATATTTCACTGTTAACAATCTTTTCTCATTATTTCTCTAATTTCACAAAATTCTTCGTTTTTTTCTTCTTCTCCTCTTCCCATGCGACTTGTCATTCATCTCACGAGTATATGATTAATATTATCTAATTAAAATAACAAAGATGCCTTTGCTGTTTTTCACATTATGAATGTAAACAACTGAGATGACTCAGATGAGCAATCACCCATCACGGTAGTGCTTACCAGAGTACGGATTGTTATCTTTGGGGTGTGGTTGCAGTGCAAGTTCAAGTCAAACGAGCTAAGGTTTAATATTTTTCGTTTGAAACTCTAAAACGCGTTATAAAATCAAAATTTAGAATTACGCATAGTGAGAATAATTCTTTACGTGAAAATCAACCCACAAACTAAAAAGTCCATCTTAGCCGGGTATCGAACCCATGTCTCCCGATTGCCGATCGGATACTGCTACCGTGAAAGCTGGTATGACCGTTAGGTCATATGACATGATGAATAATGTATAGTATAATAAATTATTTTTAAAAAAAGTGCCAAGGCTGCAGAATCATTGCAGTACTGTTCCAATTTAGATCTATAATCTATTAATGCACCAACAATCCAAAAAATATGTTATTTCAAACTATGCATGCAACATACATGTACGAATCTATCATTCGCAACACATCCAACTATTTCATGGTTTTATACCATTTGACAAAATTCTTCAACTTTAAAAATCAGTATTCTTTTATTTATCTACATTATTATTAAGTTACTAGGGAAACGCCAAAGTCGTTGTCAAACGAGTGAGTGAGCCAAGTGTTGAGTACCCGGGAACATCCTCTTTCCTCCCCTATACCTAAGGCTGGATCGAGCCCAGTATGGGGAATGATACAGAGTACTCAACACATGGCTCACTCACTCGTTTAACAACGACTTTGGCGTTTCCCTACTTATTTAAATTGAACATTTAAAATGCGAATCGTGTTCAAAACGTATTAGCGTGAAACATTAACAAATTTCCAAGATGAAACAAAATCACCTAATTTTTATTTCCCATCTAACACCCCTCAAAAATAATATGTGGATGTAAAAATATAACAAAGTTCGAACTAACGGGTATCGAACCCCAGCCCTCCGTGCGATAGGCTAAATGCTTACTACTGTGCCATGTCAGCCACGCAGATCTCGTCCCGCTAGCTGCTACTAAACAAATGCTATCGATAATTTAAAAAATCACATTTTTATTTATTGTGGGCTTAAATCGCAATGGGTCTAGCTGATTTTGTTAACAGTTCTCAGTAAACTGGTACCGGATGTCTGTTTAAAATTTCAGCGAAATCTGTTCAGCGGTTCGGCTGATTTTCGACGTACAGACAGACAGAATCACAGAATGAGAGCTGTTTGAGTTGAATGGAGACACTCGGTCGCTCCGCTCCCTCGTTTAATAATAATAATAATAATAATATAAGGATTTTAAGCATAAGACCGCTTTGAGGACATTATTAGTGAATGCTAGAAATTGTCATAAAAGTATGTCCCGACTGGGGATCGAACCCAGAACCTCAGGCTTATATTATTATTATTATTATTATTATTATTTTTTTTATAGGAAATTCTTAAACACGTGTGACTCGAGGTGAGCAGCAAAAAAGTAAATTGCCGAAAAATCATTTTAAGTACTCCAACACACACCCAACATGTCGAAATTGTAATTTTCTTAGGCATTATAAATTTTATCCAGTACAGAGTAAAAACCCATAAAATGTTGCCATCTTGTAATCCTACAAATTGAACACTCTTCAGTTCAAATCCTGCATATGTAGAAGATGCATTGATATTTGTCAGGCAATTCTCATTTATCCTCATCAATCATCGTCTTCAACAGCGTCATTGCATTATTAGGAACGTAAGGCAGCAAATGAAAAACATGACAGCATTGTACGGCCAATATCATCCACGGAAGCTCTTTCCAACCATTCATATAATAGGGTATCAACATGATATATGACCTCCACCCGTCTCCGTATCACTGAACGACTATATTTCTTTGAAGGGGGGAATTATATATGTGATATTACTTATAAGCTAGAACTCAGTTGCACAAAGTGCCTACTTTCATTTGTGCAAATAGGGAAATCGCAAAAAGTAATGTGAAGGATCGCTTGGCCAATTAAACTGGATCTAATTTTTCAAAATATGTAATCGCCGAATCGGGGAGTCTTAGTTAATTCAGGTTATTAAATACTCCGACTGGAAACTGACTGGACGACTGCAAATTTCCAAATCGTTTATAGATTTGATTTGATGTTTTAAATTTTTTGGGAGAAATTCCAGAAATATAGAGAATTTCCCTAACTTTTCCAGATACTCTAAACTTTGCAACTCACTGGGAATGCATTTCTACTTATTGAAGAAACCAGAACACTCATCCATCATAATTAAATAAATCAGTCTCACTTAACATTGTTTTTACACTTATTTATATGGGTATTGAGAATTTACAACTTATTAATCTTCAAGCTCTCATAAAGATGTTATAAACATGGTGATTGCCATCTGCAGGGCCCATTGGTTGGACTGCGGGTCCAAATCGAGCGATTTAAAAGGGGTATTACACGGGGATCACCGCCAACAACTGGCTACAAATTTTGGTTACCATCGGAAGTGAGCAGAACGAATGTGCCCCCGCGCGCATGCGCGAGTGTGAATCCGCGATCAGTTGGCAGTTTAGAAAATTCTCTATCTAGTCAACTGCAACCCAACACTACAATTGGCTCCAATCAGTGACTGACATAGACTGACTGCAGTTCCAGTGTAATACCCTCTTAAGAATGTGGGTTTGAATCTAAAATCAGTTATCTGATTCTTAATCAATTGTCAAGGTTGATCACCATAGGTACCATCTGGCGAGTTACTATACGAAGTACCGGTGCCTTTAGTTTCAGATTGCACTCGCCAAGTCGCCAATGTACACACAACCAATAATAACTTATTTGGTCAGGTTACCGTGACATTTCATATTAGCACTTTAAAAGAATTGTCAGTAAACTATCATTTTAAGAAAAGGCAATTACAAAAGTATTTTCTGTCGAAATATGGAAACCTTACACAAAATAAATACTGTACAGAAGACAAAATATATCAAGTGAATTGTGGTTTTATTATCAAACATACACATTTGAAGGAAATACATTTAAAATGAATGTACGTGTAACTCTTTACGTGTCCTTGATCATCGGTACAATTCATCTCGACATTCTTATTGACAAGTAGGCCCAAAACTGTTCTTGCTACAATGTTAAGTATTTAAAAAAATAAATCACATAAAAAACCATCGGCAGCTATTAAAGCATATTAGTAATTATTGGAAGTCCCCTGAATATGTTTGCACTAAAAGTTTTCTCAGGTCTCATGGTGCTTTCATTTATAAAGACTTGTTGGACCACATTATTTTGGTTGCATGACACTGTTGTCGAGCGCAAGCTAAAGGAACCAAACCGGATGCAATGGCTAAGCAGCATTAAGTATAACCACAGTCCAGTGCCATTAAGAGGCCAAGTTACAACTGATTGAATGGGTGCCCTGCCAGTGACCCTCACTCGAAAGTGGAACACACCACTCACAGAATTTTACCTTGATATACAAGCTTCACTCACACATTAAAATAATTTCCAATTAAGTTAGTATGAGACGTAAAGCTCAATATTCAACAATGAATACAGTTTAGTTCCTTCAGGGTGAACAAGACAATAGAGACAGGCCAGAGTGTAATATCTATAACATTAATTTTACAAAATGGTGATTGTAATCACTTATCAGTAATCAGGTAAAAACTATCTTTAAATAGGGAATTCAATTTTAAAGGTAGGAGCAAAACAGCTCTTTCTGGTGTTTATGCAAACATAGAAATTAATATGGTTTTAAGAAGATACTGTCCATTAGAGGTGGTCGCGTGATCAATTTTTCACTCACGTCACGTAAACTTATTTTCTGTTCACGCGCAGTCACGCACGAATAACATAATTTTTATTTAACTCGCGCACGATCACGTAATATTTTTCAAGTAGCTATACATGCTCACGCACCAACCACATGACCAACCTGGTCATGTTCGCAATCTTCGCATTGTCAGAATATGGCAGACATCCTGTCGTCACTTGCTCCTCTCGAGAGTGGTGAACAAATAAATAACTAGAGATGAATACAAGTGATTGGCAGACAATAAATTCAAGAGATTGTTGTTTTATTACTCTCTCGTCCACGTATTCATGTCTGAATTTTAGGGCAGGGTGCAACTCAAGGCGAGCTAAGAGGAGGGTGGCCTGGCCTCGCGGATTTGAAGGGCTCGTTCTGCGCTAGAGCATTTAGTGTCACGCACGATCCCGCGTGACTGTTATATTATCATGCAAATTCACGGTACCTATTCAATGCATTCACGTTCACACACAATCACGAGAAAAGTCGTGAGTCACGCGACCACCTTTACTGTCCATGGTTTTTAGGCAAAGTCCCGTTTGCACAGTTGTCCGCCATCACAGATGTGAGAAACTTTGCTCGGGTATAATAATTATGGGAACACAAATACTACCTAAATGTATCAGATTTAAGCAGTACAACAAATAAATCAATTTTGATTTGGTCAAAAAAGAAGAGTCTACAAACTTTCATTTATATACAGTCTTTAACTGACTTTTTGTAATTCTTTTTGCAACATTTCTGAAATTCAAAATGCAGCTCTGCTTAGAATCGATGACAAAGTAATGAATAAACTTGAAGACAGATATAGTCCCATAACTCTCATACAAAGACGCATTATTGGACAAAAGAAGCAAGCCTTGTAGTCAATTTAACGCTTATTAACTCGGGAAATGTACGCTTCTGAACTATTTTATGATGTTGCCAAATCGCCAAACTACAGTCGTTCATTTGCTTGCAATAGCTTCTAACAGGTGTATTGGCAACTGTGTAAATGCAGTGGGTAGGGTAGGACCCGTGGAGATTGACAGCAACCGTTTTTCTGTTTGGCTGATTTGGAGAAATGAGACTATAAATCTGTCTTGGACTCTACTCTCCATACTTAAAGCGACTATTACCCCAAAAAATTATTTTTCACCACATAATATATAGCATAATACGACCACTAAAATGACCGTTTAAAAAATTATATCTTGTAACTGTGATTTTACACAATTTTTTCAATTATGAAATTTCCTAAAATTGTCGTTTTGGGAAATTTCTTAAATCGGTCTTAACGTGCTTCTTTTTTGTTCCACACAGATACTAGAGCATCGTGCCAATCTAAAATGGTTCTTTATAATATGGTACCTTGAAACTGTGCACAAATATACACTCAAACACGCAAAAATATGCGTTCCAAAATCACACCCCTTCTAGGTAATCAGCATATTTTGACCGAAGCACTTGCCCAAATTACAAAACAAAATATCGAGGATTTACAGAAAAGGCTGTCGAGTACGTCAATAGTGGCCAGTATTTTTTCGGGTCAAAATCCTCCCAAGGTCACAGGGCATAAAGATCGTACCCATGTTATTTCTTACGAGAGATTTTTGACGATGGGACCTAGCTCGAAAAAATACTAAGTTCGATCTTTTTTTTGTGGGTCATGGTAGACCCAATAATTTTTCTGTTAATTTCTAAATTCATAACTAGTTAGCCTGAGTGAAATATATTTTTTGAGTTTAGCGGGTGAATACCCCATTAAATTATATACTGTTATTTTATTATTTTTTTCATATGCCCGCCTTTTTGGCTTACTAAGCCATTGTACATTTTCTGGTTTTCCAGTAGAGACCTTTTCCTCGTACTCTCCATTCTGTTCTTTGCTCACACAGAGACAGCAAGCACGTTATTGATGGTTCCTATCCAAAATAGCTTTTCAAGCAGACCAAGTCAATCTTAACTGTGCAGTACCTGTTTGTCTATTTCCACGATGTATGACATTTGCAAGTATAAGTAAAAGTTTCATATCGAATCAAATGTGCACCTTGGCTGCAGAGAAAAGTACTAACAAAATGAGAAAAATCCATGGCTCCTCAGAAAATGTAACCCCTTACATATTTTATCCACAGAAAAGTTATAACACCCCATTGGCCATTGCCATTGGCAACTATTACACAAGTAAATGCCAATTGAACAATTTTATACACCTAGTTGCATAGCATGTTGTTCTGAACACAATACATTCAAACTAATACCATAAGCACAAAGTTTCAACATTCAGACAACATTTTACGAGTTGCATGGAACTCACAGCAAGACAACGTATCCACTAAGACCACGTTTACATTACTGTAGTTAGTACGTGGGTAAATAATTACCTGGGTAGTCGGTACAGGGATTACCGTCGTATTGTATAGTTGATTTAGTTTCCGATAGTCAATTAGGGCCTACCACGTTCGAGGTAGGAAGCTTAGAAGTTAGGTTATAAATGTCTTATCAAACTAGGCCGCTTCGCTGACGCTTTTTCCAGTCGCGTTGATGGATGAGCTTTTATGGTTGATTATCGGCTGATATTATAAGATCGGAGTAGCCGTTTGCCCGGTCGCAAGCCAAATATCACGAAAATATCTCGGAAAAAATAGTAAAAGTTACAATAATCATAAGAAATATTTAATCGATTGTACCCAAAAATGTGGCAGGTCTAAGTTCAGAGATTTCGAAGGTCCCCTCAAATTTTCATCAAGATCGCATAATATGCTGTTTGTTCGGTAGAGTGCGAACAAACAAAAAATACCAACAAAAAAAACACCTGAGCTATTTTTTTTTTTTTTTTTTTTTTTTGGGGGGGGGGGGGGGGTGTCAGTGAAATTGAAGTCTTCGCTTTGCTCATCCAATTACCAGGGTAGCCAGCTTCGTGCGTTCACACTGCACCAATCTTACAAAGCTACGCGAGTAACCCGCCTAAATTATCCGTGTTAAGATTTCCTACCAGCGTAGCAACTTTCAAGCGCTCACACAGAGAAAGTACCCGTGTAATTAGACCTACCCGCATTATATGCTAGCGATGTAAACGTGGTATGACATGTACCTTTTCCATTGTGCATTACACAACATTTATTTCCTGGGTCGTCAAATTGGAATAATTGGTTGACACAACATGTTTTATGAAGAAAACTTGAGTACCATATCACTAGAAAAAGTATTAAGTTTCCCTAAAAATGTGTTTTATTTTAGATCCCGTATTTAGTACTAGCGATCCCATCCAAAGATTCAAAACCATGCCATTCAACACCAATTATCTTTACACAATTTACCTTCCCCTCCCCCCCAAAAAAAACAGAATAGGTGTATGTCTACTGAAAAAATTTACTCAAATACATATAACTAAATTATTGGTAGAACTGACTACTACTCATTTCATTGGTGTTCGTCAGGGCATCGCAAAGAAAATCGTTATTTTCCATAGCCATAAACCGCTATTAAAATTGCCTAAACCACTTGCTCGCCAGGTGAGTCTGGGACTCACATAATATATATGAATTTAGAATGTTGTACAGTACCGCATTTTTTCCAAGAATGGCATTGAATTTTTTTTCTTATTGTGGTTTGAAATACATCTAGAACAGATCAATTTTTATGCAAGTCAAAATATACTAGCAACTCGGCTGTGCAAGGAGACAAGATGTGAGTGTGTGTGAACTCTATGGGTTTCCCATAGTGAATTCTTGTACCAATACCATGTACCTTAAACATCTGTGTAAACTAACTATGTAATAACCAAAGAACAATCATTAGAACTAGCCCTGATAGCAAACTATTAATTTTGTTTCCAAACACGTTTCAATAAATTGAAATAAAATTTATTAAAAAAAGTAATTAATAAATAGAATAAGCGCAATATTTAGGGTATTTTATTTTCAATAACATTCTAAAGGCAACAATTAAAACATTAAACTCCGCCTCCTAGCCAAGGTCGATACATCAAAACAAACACTGCCATCTTGGTCTCATTAGAACCATGTCAGTGTGGTGCTATCTACATTGGAGGAACCAAGATATCCCTGGAAGTCAGGTTGAGGGAACATTAAAATAATGTTGTGCAGCGCAAGATATGCTCTTCAAAGCTAGCAGAACATGATTTTGAAAATCAACACTATGTGAACTGGAATAACGTTTCAATCATACATGCTACATGAAGCAAATTCAATTTGCTTGCTTCGGAACAACTATATTGTGGTCACGATTGTGGTATAATATTTTGGATTTATTTTGATGTATCGAACTTTGGTGATCATATTCCTGAAAATAAAATCCGGAACAAAACACATACATGGCACCATAGCAGTGAACCACGGGGGTTTGGGGGAAAATTGCACTGCAGGGATTTTATTTTATTACTTTTTGAAGGTAGCTTATTTTGGTCACTTTTGATTACTTTGAAATGGGATATGGAGGATAATAAAATATGTAAAACATTGTTTTCAATTTTTGCGCGAATATATGTTCTTGGAACAAACATTCACATTTTGGTTTTGGCATAATTAGGCCTACTACGCACAATATTACTACAAGACAGAACTAAAGTAGCTCAATTAGACAGACTGAGAACGACTATTATATAGTATTTGCTAACAAGTATCAATACAACTCCGCGTGCACCGCACAGTAGGGTAGCCTCTGCCTACGCTGTCTGAAGGTTGCGATTCGAGAGTGGAGTGGGTTGGGCAGACGGCGAGCGCGTGGTCACGTCTCAACTCTCAAGTTGCAAGAATACTGTTGCTTGCTGCTGCGCATTTTTTTTTTTCAAAGAGAACGACACTTTGCGCTCAAAGAATACTGAAAATTGAACTTTTTTACAAAAAAGATTTTAAGATTTTAATTCTTGTGACAAATCCGGGGCAAAAAGGTGTCCCGAAAGCATTTTTTGGGACACCAGGACGGGAGGTAGAATTCCGAGACAATCCCTATTTTCCGGGACGGATGGTCACCCTTAACCTTGGCTAGGAGGAGTTATATGTTTTTATTGTTGCCTTCAGAAGGGTATTGAAAATAACCGAAATATTGCACAAATTCTATTTATTTGATGTAAAAGACAAACAAAAAGAAAAAAAGAAAAAAAAGAACAAAAAAAAAATTGTAAATTGTAGGTATTTCAATATAGGAAATCAAACTGTTCTAATAATCTCAGTTTATAAATATTACGTTTCAATAAAATTCCGGCCTCTTCAGCCTCACCTTGAGGTTCACTACCAAGCTGCCAAGTGGATGCAGAGAATCATTGCAATTAGGGTATTGGTGGTAGTTAACCTTGTGGCTTGAGTATCCCCAACGAGTTCACTCCACAACCCGGCTTATAACCTCCCATGGGTGATAGATTGAATCAATAACAACTAAACACTAGGTTATTGACATTGTAGAAATGTACCTTGCTTGTTTTAATCATAACATTGTAATTTATTGCTAATTTACACGTTGATGAAAAAACAAGAATGTGTACAAACCATTTTGGTTTGACTCCCCACGGTTCGGTTAGCCCATTAAATTGATAAAATCACTGCTCTTACGTCCCCGCGCCGCCTATAAACAGAGCAAGGAACTTTTGCCCGTTGTATGAGGCAGCTAAAGGAACGGTAGTCATAAGATCCTGAAGTAAAGTGAAAAATAACAATTTATAATAAACATGGCAACCCTGAAATAGGGATGTCAAAAAGCGTGTATTTCATTAAACGTTTACACCCCACTCAAAAAAGCGTGTACACGTTTACGTCTACAGGCGCTATATCTGTGTTTACTTTTAGTTTTTGATAGACATATATTCAACGAACATTACTTGTTTTCTGCATAATAATTGACCCCCACAAGCACCAAGTAATAAAGAGCCCTTCCGGAGTCCCTAATGATTCGAATTTTATTGAGTATGCCTACGGAAGACAACACTACAAGTCGAGAAGACGTATAATTTGCGAGTTGCCGGATGGATGGGAAGGGGGGTGGGGAGAGTAGTCAGGCGGCTGACGTGGCGCTTGCTGCTCTGTGCACTGCCCGCGTACCGCTTGCTGGCCAGTGGCCGGACGCACACTGCACAGAGCGATTGAAATGACGTGATCAACTACAGAGTAGGCGTAAGAATATTTATTGAAGATTAACGAAACAAGTAATTGAAGATAAAGTAATTAGTAAGATTTATTTTGACAAATGAGCGGCCGAGCGTGCGTTTGGCAACATTTTGTAGGCCTACATCTTGAGTACCTGCAAGAAAGAAGGAGCGGCAAAGCCACTTGCTTTGTTCATTCATTGCCGACTACGATTTTCGATGACTCAACGCAATCGAGCCTCGAGGTGAATAGGAGAAGGGGTTGAAATAGGAGACTATTTCGCCGCTCGCACTTAAATTGACTCACGAGAAAACATCGTTCGGCGGGTCGCACACAGGATAAAAATTGTAATTACATAAAAACGTTTACCGATCACGAAAAAACGGTACACGTGTACACGTCTCGCGGCGTGTACACGTCTCGCGGCGTGTACACGTCTCGCGGTGTGTACACGTGTACACGTTTACACGTACCATCCCTACCCTGAAATATTCTGGTTTAGTAAGTTAGTCAAATAGCAGCAATTTTTATTGATACAACAAAGATGAATTTCATATATGTAATTGAAACTAAGTGATATATTCCGGCTAGCTGCCACTACAAATTTGGTCCTACAAGTTAATTTAGTTCCTCTAGCTACGGTCGTCGGTAGCCTACAACAGTAGTTGGCAAGAAGCCACCAAGCCTTAAGGGATTCATCTTTGACCTGCAGGACAAATACCTACTGGTATAATAGACCTAATCCATTAATTCCATTAAAAAAAGTTGACTAAAATAATTAGCCGTCAAATTAAGAATGCGGGCAATCATCGTATTTGATTTCATAGACATAAATCACGATTTTTCCGTTTATTTACCCATGTCATCGAAGATACAGTTGTTGAGTGCCTTACTCCAGGGTTGCCACTTCCAAGGATTTTATCCTTTTTCAAGGAAATTTAAGGTGTCACAAGGACTCCAGGATTTTTGGTAAAATCTCAGAACTTCCTACCATAGTTAAAAATACATGAAATCAATACATTATTTTTAATACAGCCTAAAATGCGAACAACAGTGGGTAAAAAAAAACATCAGCAGCACCGGGTAATAGTAATAATAAACCCAGTGAGTATAGACACGGTGGCAAAAACTAAAACATTGTTACAAATTGTAAGAAAATTCTGATTGTAAGGCCTATGCTCGCATGTAATGTTAGTTAAATTTTCAAAAATCAATCTGGCATAATGTATTATTGTATGGAATCCTGAAAATTTCGATAGTTCCTTCAAGTAATAATACGCAAAATACTAAATAGCTATTTTCTAGGATTTCTCAGGATTTTTAAAGTATCTCCCAAGGATAAAAATAATTACTTGCTAGCAACCCTGCCTTACTCCTAACCCATCCAACCCCATCTGGGCTCAGGGATTCTTCCTCTGATCACACAAGGTGAGAAGAAAGGTTAAGCCAATCTCGCAAACAGCTGCTATTAAGTAGGGGAGTTCACGAGTACATTACTCCCCAAAACTAGAAGCAAGCTCTGGCCGCGACGTGAGAAATAACCCTCATTTCCTCCCCTTGCCTGTGGCTGGATCTGTCCAGCATGAGTCTGTCCTTCCCATATCCCCAGTGGCCTAATGGTTGACGCGCCCTAAACACAAATAAACTAAACTCCTTACCCCCAAGTGAAATTATTTGGTATACAATAATTGTGATTTTCAATGAAGTGCTTGTTTCTCATCTCTGGTCACTAGGAAGATATTGTTATTTGGAAGGTAACAGCTATAGCACAAGTAATTCTGATTCAGTGTTGAGGATATCCGGCTCACTTTCAACTACAGTACAACGAAGTCCAACTTCCCATGGCAGTATGTATCTAAATACGGGCGCTGGCAACTTGTCTGGCCACGGTGCGCAATAGGTTGACGGTAACTCTGGGACTTCTACCAGTGGTACATATTAGGTGACTTAGGCCCACACCATATGACCGTAGCTATTAAATGCGTTGATAAAACAAATAATCTTAAAATCACCACTAATTATAAAACATAACCGTGGTTTAATTTTATCACGATTAAATCGCGATTATAAAGACCATTTTTTGTGGTACGATTATAGACTGTGTTTTAAATTGTACCACATCCTATCTATAATAACACTATTTTGGAGGATATGACTAAATGAGTACAAAAGAACCCCCCCTCACATGTCAATTGCAAATATACATAGAACCTATAAAATACAGATTTAAAAGAAATATAACAAAGTATCCTCTAGGGCCGAGTAACGTGTAAATATTTACAGTTACACGTTTAGACAACAGTGGGCGCTTAAACATTTAGAACCTGAAGCAAACGGTTAACCTTTTTCCCATAAAAGTAGCTGATAAATTGTATCATTCATTATACCTTAAAGCTGAGCTAGTCTATAATTTAATGAATAAACACATGTTAAATTAGGCAAGAAGTTCTTAGTTCTAACTTTTAACAACTGAATTTGTTTCAACTGTGATGGGGGTAGACGTGATTCATCTCATTTCTTATGCATATTGGCTAGGTCTGTCATAGTACTGCATAGCCTACTATAACTATAACCGCCAAATTTTAAAGCAAACAACATTTGCTTACCTAACTCACAACTGTCAAGATTGGAAACACTATAAAAATGATTTGGCGGTTCGAGGGTTGACACCTTTCAACACGAAAATTTAGCTATTATAAATGTTTACAAAATTAACCGTTTTCTCCCAGTCCTAGTATCCTCGGTAAATTCATACAGAAATATTGTATACAATACGTAGTTAAATTACTGTTTTGTTAAATCGCCCTGCCGACGATATGAACAAAGTATTTACACTTGTGGCCATAGTCTGCTATGGCATTGAATGAATAGAAGACAAATAGCAGACATAAGGATTGCTGTTATCTGTAAATCTTTTTTTTTCAATCTTCACCAGCCCCTTCTCCATCTTCTGCAAGAAAATCAAACATCGTCCTGTGAGTTGGATATAATGTTATTGGTTAAGAAGAGCATAGGACACACGTATGTATTTTAGGCAAATTCGTGGCCGCTGGGCTGACACAGTACAATTGTATGAAATTTTGGACAGATGTCACGGAAGTGGAAATGAAGAGCTCTACAGTAACACTTTTCTGAAAGATATTTTTAAATACGTAATCATATAAAAAAAACTAATAGGTTGAAACAAATTTTAGATTTACAAAAAAAAAATGTCCATATTCATGAACTTATTTGGACTTATTCCCAGACAATATTGATAATCTATGACTGAATGGCTGTATCCTTTATTGCTAACTATGCAAAGTTTCACATCCGTTGGATGCTTCCTAGCTGAACGTATAGCTATTTGCCAACGGCTGAAGAGGGAATTGCCCTACAGTAGCCTTCCATACCCGTCTAGGGTATGGTAAACCACAATAAAAATAAAAAAATAAAGAAAATATTTGCCAACTGACAAATGCGTCCTATTCCCTCTTAAGCAAGTTAGTTTAATCTCTTCAATCAGCTCCTTCCCAATCTTCTGCAAGAAAATCAAACATAAACTTTTAAAAATTTTAATACAATCCAGAAATTACACAATCTATCCCGGCCAAGGTTTCAACCCAGGTCTCCCAAATCTCCCACAAGCCAACTAGACCATCGCGCCGTTGAAGCGCCCTAAAACTACTAATACCAACGGGACGGTAACTTGTTAACTTCTAAATTGTTGCTGCATTATAGATTCCAATTGATGGAACAGTACTGCAACTAATCTGCTGCCTTGAACTGACCAAACAAACATTATTTATGTCATACCTTCCGCAGGTATAAGCGAGGGTTTATTTCATTTATCGGGAAACACTCTTGTATGTGTATTTGTTCATTTTTACAATCAAGAAATTATAAAATCCATCCCAACCTAGGCTAAGGCACCTACCCGGCAGAATGTGAGAGATCCAGGCTCAAACCCCGGTCAGGATAGATTTCTTAATTTCTATATTGAATTAAAAATGAACCAATACAAGTATGGGAATGTATCCCGATTAATGAAATTGAGAAATAAACATAGACCTGTCACCTGGACATAATGAAGGTACTATAAATAATCAGTACCTACAAGATGTAGGCCAAACACATCTGCCAAAACTCTACAATAGAACTACATTTCACACAACACCAGATTTTCCAGTGTGTATAGATAGGTAGATCAGTGAGTAGATGATATATGATATATATATATGAATATATGTTATGTTATATGTTATATGTTATATATGAATATATATATATATATATATGAATATATACCGGTATATGAATAGATCTACCAACACCAAAAAAACCTCTTGAAAGACACAACATTTAAATACAAAATCGGCAAAATAACCTACACGAATAAATTAAGTAAAATATCATTAAATACCACTTGTAGTAAGTATATACAAACTATAAAACTAAGTTGAGAAAACTGTAGCAAAGTAGGCTGTCCAAAAGTGACAGCTAGATGCTATGACAAAATGTTTGGGTCACAACTAAGTGAACGAACTGTATACCGGTAGTACTAAGTAAGACCTAAATGACTTAATACTTAATAGGCCTATATTCTTTACAAAAAGGGGAAATAGGCTATTTAAAATTTATAACTATGCATGTAGGGCCCTAATATCGTTACAACCCAAAGTTTGGGTAACAACCAAGTTAGATGTCGGCGACAATGTTAAGCCTATAGAACCAGGGCCCAATATGAGAACATAATGGAATGCATTATTAAAACTTTCCAAACGTAAGAATTAAAACATATATACAGTAGGACTTACCCTCATCTTCTCCATCTTCATGGAGTAAGACTTCATCCTCATCCTCCTCTTCATCTACTTCCTCCACCACTACGACAGAATCCTCCTCTTCAATTTCTTCCTCACTGCTACAAGAAACAAATATTTGAAATATCCAGTTATTCTACCATTACAATACTAGACAGTTAAAACTACCGGTAATTATATTTCCCCTATAGGGACAGTGCTAGATGTGTGGAGAAGGAAGATAAACGAATCATGCAAGAGACTACCGATTTCAGCAAAATGGTAATTTCTATATTTTTTATTAGGGCTGCCATTTGGTATCGTGGAAAAGTTTCGTCATAGATTTCATACTTGGAATCAAACCAAATCGTTGAGTACAAATGCAGGATTTCTCAATTTCATTTATCGGGAAACACTCCCGTAGGTTAATTGATTTCTATAAAATGCAGGATAGGTCTCTACCAACATACCATTTCGAACAGTGACCGGGATGAATATGAAACTCATGTGTTCCATGTGTTTGCACTTTGCAGATAAGAATATGATGTCATCACAGGCAACTTAAATTCGATGTCAACATCGCAATAAGTCTGATATCGCAATGTAATGTCAAAACGTTTGGTCTGATATTCCAATTTTGAAATGTTATTAAACAGCTGAGGTCGAAATTAACTTTGTTTGCCAGTAGCCCCTCGGCCAAGTGGCAACAATAGTCCTCTAGCCAGAGAGCATTTTTAATAGCCCGCAATCAAATAGGTTATATTGATGTACAACAATCATACGTGAATGTACACAAAATAAAAATCTCTTAATTTAGGCTAATCATTATATTAGTATTTTGGTGAAAAATTTTCGGGTCACTCCCTAGTCCCCCACACCCACATGTCAAACCCGGTAACAGGTTTGTCAGGATCCATCTGTTTTGACACTTTGACGGTGGCCCAGCATGCTGTTGAACACAACCTGTCTTTCAAAGACTGTTTCACCACTAGAATCAACAAGGCGCTTCCCGATGACTGCAGGCAGTTGGAACTGAGAAACTAGGAACTGTCACACCAACACATCACCAGATCCCGTGAGCCTCCTAACCAGAACAACAGGTAGCAGGCGTGCTCTGCTCTGCCTTCCCTAAACCTAGTTCCATCTGCTAGGGGTGGGCGAACCCAGGATTTTTAGATTCGAACCGAACTTTAGTACGGTACCGCAGTAAAATAGTAGGCCTACTTTCCACAATAGATATTTAGTGTTAAAAAGTTTATGAAATTATTTATCATGAAATGTTTCAACATAAATGGTAAGGTTTGTTTATTTGTCCGTCCCAGTTAAAAAAAACGAACTTTGAACTTTACAAAATTTTTGAACTGTATCAAACTCAAACCCGACTTAAAGGTATATCAATCCGTCATAATAGTGATAAGTGTCGACCGGCACCTCCACCAAGAAAGTATGTAACTTCTGGACCGGCACCTCCACCATCCATTTTTTGTTTTTAAATTTGTAGCTGTGAACTGAGAACTATTTTTTGACTTGTCAAATAATATGTGACCGCACACCACTACAAATTACGTAGGCCTAGTAAAAACTTTAAAAAAATTGAACTTCGAACTTTTTTTCGAACTCGAACCAAACTCGAACTTAAAAAAAGTTCGAGTTTGAATTTTGAACGTTCGCCCACCCCTACCATCTGCCACCACCCACCGCCAGCGCCTTCATTGTACATAGGGCTACCATGCTAGCTTTAGAACTACTTTAGTAGCTCTACTAACGCTGAGTGATAAAGACCACTACTAGTTGGTCGAAACATATCAGCAACTTTACTACTCATCTATTTGTGTCTGTGCGACCTACCTAACGTTATTTTTTTAAGTAAGCTGTCGTCCTTCTGTACCTTTCCCCCCATTGAAACATGTTTATTCATGTTCCCAGTTTAATTTTTGATTGATTGTGCTTCAAAAAGTTAAAAAAAAAACACAAATTTAACAATGAACCTTGATGCCTTGTTTATGCCTTTAAAATTTAGTTTTTGCATATTTTTTTAAAGAACAATGTATTTGAAAAGTATTAATGCAAAAATGGATATAGTAACTTAAAAAGCATGCTATTGGTAGCAATAACCGCTAACCTCAAAAAGTACCAATTTGACTACCGACACATGCAATAATGCCCGTATATCGGACACATGGTTTGCTCTAAAAATATAAACAAAACTGATTTGTAGGGCTGTGCGAACCGGTTCGAAAATCAAACCGAACTTGAACCTTCATGAAGGTTCGAGTTCGAAAATATTCGGTTCGAAAATCGAACCGAACTCGAACCTCCCGCCATTCGGAAATAAAAATTCAAATGTTGGTCACACTGGTTTAAACTGACAACTTTCGAGAGTAAATTCAATATTTCGATATATATCGCATGCCGAAACGCCAATGCCAAGCCGACGGCATTATTATGTACTAGACTAAGCCTATTTCATTTTACGTCTTCAATGAATGATTTGACGTAAATTGTATGCTTTTGTTTAATAAACGTGTCGCGTAATATATAATAACCTAAAATGAAGCGTCGCAAATGTATTGAAACGACAAGCCTTCGCAGTTATTTCGTAAATCTGGCTGCCGAAGACGTGGAAGATGACAATTTGTAAGAAATGGAAGCTCAGTCCAGCTGACGGCATCTAGGCCCCCTAGCCTAGGCCTACTTTTGATGAGTTTAATCCGTTTATAAGAGAATATCCCTTCTCCTAGTATGCGTAGCCCTACGACTTCTAGTGAACCAGATAAGGATCACACTCTAGGCCTAGCCAGGCCTGTAGGCCTATTATCGCATCGAGTGAAGACAAACAAGATCCTAGGCCTAGGCCCTAGCCCTGCGACTATGCGTAGTGGTGCGTAGGCCTACAATGCGTGGCAGCTCAAGGCATCCGTATGGGCCTAGGCCTTCTTTTGATGGGTTTAATCCGTTTTAATAGAATCTATCCCATTCCTAGTATGCGTAGCCCTACGACTTCAAGGGAACCAGATAAGGATCACACCTAGGCCTAGGCCTAGCCAGGCCTGCCTAGGTCTAGCTAGACCTAGGCCTATTATCGCATCGAGTGAAGACAAACAAGATCCTAGGCCCTAGCCTAGGCCTAGCCCTGCGATTATGCGTAGTGGTGCGTATTCCTACAATGCGTGGCAGCTCGAGGCATCCGTATGGGCCTAGGCCTTGTAGGTCCTTCTTACAACGTTCAGGATGAGGAACCTCAACCTGATCTAGGCCTAGGCCTTTAACCATTTTTCATGAAATGGCAACAAAAATCATCTTTTTTAAGGTTCGGTTCGGTTTGAGGTTCGAGTTCGAGATTTTTCGTAAGGTTCGGTTCGAGGTTTGGTTCGAAAAAAAAATCAAGGTTCGCACAGCCCTACTGATTTGTTATCTACACACATGCACTAATCTATGTGTAAAATTAAAAAAATATTTAAAATGAGTTGACAACAATTTTCTTAACCTTTTCAATGCTAGGTTTTGAACGGAACACCCAACACCCCAGTGCTGGGTTATTTTGAGCAAAAAGTCAATTTCTCTCACTTGTATTTGATAATAAAATTTAACTTATCAAAATGTTTCCTTATCCTTGAAATGAAGTAGATTTCATTACACTATACACCTTGTTTAGATTATCCTGTTATCCTGTCAAGACTATTATTTACATGTGACAATTGACCTAGTATAGGCCTACGTAAGTGTGAGCTGGTTTTCGTCACCTAGGCCTACTAGCAACGCCCTCTACTTCTCTATTATTTCAACCTTTACTTTCAAGTCTATGATTGCTAAACAAGTCCAAATATGAATCATAAACTTCTTTATTACAACTCATTTTGCCTATTAACTGTGTCATTTCATCATCCTAACCGTTTCCAGACGACATTATTATCTTCACTTGTGTTTCTGTCAATTTGCACTACTGAAATAACTGACAGAGCCATCTGTGGTCAATCTACCAAACTAGAAGATGGTTGAACAGCTTGCACATAGAGTGCAGCACAATTGAAAAGAAACTACTTTTTACAATCGATTATACCTATCAGCAGCAACAAGCGCGCGCGTTTCGAAACAACCTCAGCTCGAGTATACTCGACGGCCGCACTGGGGAAACAAGATGGCAGCATCGAGTATACTCGATGGCCGCACAGAAAAGGTTAAAATTGGTTTATTTCTGGTGGAATTACCCAACTAGTATGGATAGTAAAGGACTCATTGCTACCAGCGCTTCGCTTCCAACAAAGTTCATACATAACATACCGGTGGTGTCAGACTCAGAAATCGTGCATTTACGTTGTGATTTCAAGTGAGTTTAATTGAATGATTTGTTAAAGTTAGGCCTTAGACTTTCGTGTTTGCGTGATGTGAATAGTGATTGAAGTCAGGCATACACATGATGGAGAACAATTGCTGTAAAAAAGGAATTTGCATAAATTTGCAATACGGCAATACTGAATGAAGCGGTAGTAGGGGTCAGTCGTGGCTTTGAACTATTGATGATATCAGCAGCGGCAGGACAACAGCAACAACTGTTCTGAGTCGGTGGGGGCTGAGAAGAGGCTTAGTAGCCCTTTACAACAGGAAGTGCAGTTAGTGTAGTAGCATGCTGCATGCTTTTCGTTAAAGATAGGGATTACCTTCCGCCATCATCTTCCCCGTCCACTCCATTCTCCACTTCAATGTCTGGTACAAGGTAATACTGCAGGGGGTTTGGCCACATATCATCTTTGATCACCTGTAACATATGGTTACAGATATAGATATAGTTGATGGGTGTTAATAAGCTTAACTGTTGTTGCAACTGTTGTTCAAAATGTAGTTGATAGAATATAGGCTACATCATAGCAGTGATCTACATTACAGCATGCTTTGGCTAGTGTTCAAGGGTAAAGATGAGGCCTAAATGGTAGGCATGTGCTAATATTCAAATTTCTAATAATATTCGTGTAATAATTCTTTACCTAGGCCTATATTAGATTCAAAATTTGAATAGTAACCATTCAAAATTCGAACTATTTTGGGTTTTGCGAGTCTTGCGGTACCTAACTATTAAAAAGCCCGCTAAGACCCAGTTTATAGCGTTCAACGCGAGTTGGTAGGTTAGGCGTTTAAACCAAGCAAGTTGCAAGTTGCAACGACGGTCGAGTTTTTAATACAAATTTCAACATGCCTTCCAAGTCGAATTCCGACTCGCGTGAAGAAGATAGAGGCTAAAGAATTGATGTTGACTAGTTTTTGTTTGAAGTTTGAATTACATGATCTTGATAATGTGATAAAACCAGTGGTTAATTTCAGGGCAGACGCGGGCGGACGCAACCTCCCACTTTTCGAAATTTTATAATTATAAAGTCAGTACAATAACAATGTTGTGACACACATACTATTTAAAAAAGTGTGATGTATAGGCCTATAAGTTTTAAAAGTTTCTTCCATAATTTAAAAAAAAAGCATTTTTAAACGTGTTTTAGGCGTTTAAAAGTAGCAAATTTGATTTTTTTTCGCCTTCGGCCATAATAACCATGGGCAGAACTGGAACTTTATTCCAGCACACCCATATTAGTTTTGCAAGGCCGGCCCCCCACCTTTCTCCAGACAATATTGACAATTCCTGGATACGCTACTGATGCTTGCAATGTTTTTATGTTTTGGGGGAAATAAGGGTATAATAAAATACTCATTTTTTTTTAAAGTTTAAATCATATCCTATTTCAACACCCCCAAATCGTCTACAAAGTACCAAACAAAAAAAAGCTCCTTGTGAGGCTACAGACTCACCCCCCTTGGGATAGTGTAGTTACTTGTTTCCCCCCTTGGAAAATATCCTGCCGGCGCCCATAACAACACAAAATGGACAGTTCTGGCTTCTTTGAGTAGTTCTGGAAATTTTGAAGTGACAAGATATTGTAAACTGACAATATGTGGATCTTCACAATTTTATAAATTATCGACCAAAGTACGGTAAAAACTAGTAAAATACCACCATTTGGAATAAAAATTCAAAAATATGAGTCTTACACCCCCCCCCTCCCTGTACCAGGAAACATACTTCTTCCGTTATTGTTCAATGGGAAGTTCTAAATATTTCTACATAATATAGCCCCAGCGTCCGCCCACTTATTATTTTAGAAATTAACCACTGGATAAAACATTATTAGACCTAAAAATTTAGAAAAATTGAATTTATATGATTAAAACAAAATTTTATTACTAACAAGTTTTACAATGTTATTTTTGTACACAACGGGTGGGCCTAGATCAAAAATCTTGTTACAACATTCATAGGCCAAGGCCTCTTATTTATTCTTATGATTATTTCATGTTTAAAACAGAGGGTTTTAGGTCCATTTATTCGAGTCATGTCATCATCACCGCGATGATAACAAATAAAACATTGCATTTTATAAGCCAATTTTTTATAGTTGCATCAAAAACGAAGGTTTTTAAACTTTTATGGAAATTTAACGTCCTCCAACAGGATTTGTGAACATTTTCAGTGGCAGTTCTGGATTACAGTATATATTATATTATTAAGTTTATAGTGTGGGGTAGACACCCAGCACCGGTACCACCAACCGCCAAAAACATGCTAATTGGCTAGTATAGTTGCAGCAAGCAATGACGCCTCGATCACAATGCGCTGATATGATCTGTGGTGCGTGCTCCTTGCATTGTTTGCCTTTACTAATGTAGCCCATCTTTATTTAAAATATAACAAATTACTGTATCGGACCGAATATAGCGCAATGTTTTTCCCGAAAATACTATCTCAAAAACAGCACTTGAGTTATTTCTGCGCTCTTGCATTTAAAATAGCACCTGAACATAGGCAACCTGCAATACAAATCCCGCGCCTCAGCTGCTGCGCATCGCCCAGCTCACCCACTCGACGCCAGCCGAACCCGTAACTTGAGACGGGCGGGTGACGTCATCACGGGCTCCGCGGAAAAAGACCGCGCAGGAATATCGCCGCGTATCACGGGTTCCGCGGAAAATGACCACCAAAACAACTGCGCGTACAATTATAAGGTGAGCAGGTGCTTGGTACACTGTTAAAAAACATAGGACTAGGCCCTAACATTGTTCAAAATGTTTAGTTGTAAGAGTGAAACTTTAGGCTAGCTAGCCATTCATTGTATATTGTAGGCCTAAGTAAAAAGTTTCTTGTACATTTTAATTTTCTTTGATTTTTGATTTTTCAGTCCAATACGGTAACATGTATGAATGTACCACATACATTGTCAATAGGGATGCCCATGGATACTTTTTTCATTATCGATTACCAAAATGGTTAGGCCTATGTCATTATCGAATCACCAACAAAGCCTGTTCCGACCTATAAGTGGAACCTCAAGTGTGGCAAGTGTAAGTCAAAACTATACAATCGCGTTCCTTTTGCTGCTCGCTGTCTTCGATGTCATGTGTTTGGCTTCCGTAATCAACTGATAGCTCATTGAGTCATTTCCAAACATAAATCTCGAGTGTGACACCATCAGCCCAGCCAGTGCATGGCACAACGAGTGATAATCTCTGTCTTTAGAGTTTGGTTCGTGCAACTATTGACGAATTATTTGATATTTCGATAATGGATAATGAATTTTGGTTATCGATTATCGAAATTGTATCCATTATTGATTATAATTTATCGTGTGCATCCCTAATTGTCAATAGCCTAAAGCTGCATGCAAATGACCAAGGTATCAAATTAGAAAAAAATTATGGCATCACAATGAATGGCCAACCTTTGAACTAAGCTTATAATGAATTCAGAATTGTGTTCCATTAGGCAAAAGGTTAAAAAGTTGCTTGATTTTAAATTGAATTAGTTCAATCAAAATACTACAGTGTTCTCCCCAGGCCCGGACCGCCGGGCGAGCCGCCCGGCAATAATTCCCTGCCGCCCGGCAAAAAAAAAATATGATTTTTTTTTTTTTTAAATTTTTTTTACTAAACGATTTGCGAATTTAATAAACTCTAACCGTTCACTATTATTAGTCCCATCTCTAAACTGCAACGCAGATTGTAAACGAAATCGTGGAGACTAATCTCGCTATAGCAGGGTTGCCGTTTTTACGGATTTTATCCGTTTTAACGGATTTTGAGGGTGCAAAACGGATACACGGATTTTTAGTCCAATTTACGGATTTAAAAAAAAAAAAAAAAAAAAAAAAATTTTTTTTTTTTTTTTTTTTTTTTACGTTTTACGCCGTTTTTAACTAGGGCTGGTCAAAAAATCTATATTTCAATGCGATATTGATAAGTGGGAATCTTTTCGATGTATAAATATAAAAAATTACACCAAAAATGTAAAATTTCGGAATTTTGGTGGAGGTGCCGGGTAGGTAGTCTAAATTAAATTAACCTGGCTGTTGCATATGGTGGAGGTGCCGGGTCATAACACGCGGTTGTGAGATCGTAAAAATAGGCATTTATGGTGATACCTTATCATTCTATCAACCCTATTTGGCCTCGAATCATTTTTTTTCCCGATTGATTCGGGGCCTACAGGTTGGCTTGGTCGCTTTGATTTACTGTGTCCCACTGAAAATCAGTTATATAACTGAGTGGGTAGACTCTTTATACATTTTTTAAAAATTTATTTATTAAAAATAGGCCTACCTACTCTATAAAAAAATTATATATTCAATTTTTTTACAACAATTACATTATGATATATCGATATCGTATTGAAATTGGTACATTTAGGCATTTTAAGGATTTTTAAGGATTTGGGTGTTTCATTTAAGGATTTCTAAGGATTTTTGATCTGCTCAAACAGGATTTTTATTTTTTCTTGGTGGCAACCCTGCGCTATAGTATAGAAACCGACAAGGAATGCATTTAAACGAAACACATAAGCTGGCAAAATGGCAATCATCGCTATGATCGTGAACATTCACTGCACACAAGGAGCACACACAACACATGTGAACAATTTTAGCAATTTTCAATTTTATTGATTGCTAGGACGAATTTTAAAGTAATACAAATGAAGTCATCAAATACAACAATGTTTTAAGTTGTAGTAATTGTAAACCTACAAATCTTAGATAATAAACACTTAGAAAGAATATCATCATCACCTTTATAAGGGCCTATTGTACTCATTGTAGCAATAGGACTACAGTAATTCACATAGCCTAAATAACAAAAGAGAAAATAGGCTTAGACTATGATTTCAATCAAATTTGAAATGTTCATACCACTAAACCAACTAAAGCAAGCTACTTTAAAAGGGCTTCGAAAACCTCTAAAACTCACCAAATCGAATCTAGGATCTCAAATTTTTCCGGGGTCAAGCCCCCGGACCCCCACTAATTTTTGGCCCTACCCGGCAATGTTTATGGAATACCCAGTGAACATTTTTTTCTGGGGACAACACTGCACTACCACCCTTAAAAAGTAGATTCTCTCAAAATAGAAAGGAAAAAACAAATGCTACAAATACAATTTTTCAGTATTGAGCTTTGATTATGTAGCAACCTACTCTGAATTAACTTACCTCCGCAACATCATCGGCAGAAGGATCACCATGGTCTGTGAACCAGGTGAAGAACGTCTTCTGTTCAATTGGTCGTTTCCGTCCCTTTCCAGCAGACTTGTCCTGATCTTTTGTTAAATCATAGCCTTCCCTCCACCTTAGTGGAGAGCTTTGAGATGCAGGGGCTCCTACAACCATTCAGATGCATCACAAATGTGTCACCAATTTAGGTACTACCGATGTAATGTGGAAACAAACTAACAAATAAATTTATATGTATGCTGCAATCATGTACTTTGCAGCATAGCAGTCTAATTGAGACATCATGTATATAATCACGCACAGCAATTGAGAAGAGATGCACCCAGTGGTCCGATAGCTTACTTGGTAAAGCATCGCTACGTAAAGGCGGAGGACCCGGGTTCGATCCCCGGTTGGGACATCTTTTCGAATTG
Organism: Sweltsa coloradensis; assembly: GCA_024449915.1. Lineage (NCBI taxonomy): Eukaryota > Metazoa > Arthropoda > Insecta > Plecoptera > Chloroperlidae > Sweltsa > Sweltsa coloradensis. The sequence continues at coordinate 413,772 of JAMZAV010000033.1, read as the reverse complement.
CTCTTTCCTCAATAAATGTTGATTAAATGTTGGACACATATATTATAGACCTATATCTTGACTCCATGTCTAGCATTTAATTGGTTTGGGGGGAGCAGTGCACTACTCCATTTCTTGGGCTCACATCATAGTTGCCGGCAACAACCATATTAAAATTAATAAGGAAATCGTAGATTCAAATAGATTCAAGTCTAGTCATGCCGAAATTAAAATAAATGCTAAAGTTATTGATGAAAATTTTATATGGGACCAGTTGTGCAAATTAATAAATTTTAAAAAGTCATGGGATTGTTTAACATAGCATACTTTGGGCCCAGGGACTCAACATATATTTTCCTTGATCATAGTCAATATATTGATACGATTAGCTCCATAACTATCAATAACCGGTTCCGTCTTCCTGGAAGGCGTACTAAATATTTTTACTATTCCATAAAACAGCAACATTGTAAGTGCCCTTGTAATAGCAGGTTTAAGTTGAGTTTGAATGTCAAGTCAAGTTAGGCAGTGATTTACCTAAAGGCCCTGTAAATGTAAACTCTTGTGACATCACACTTTAAAAAGACGAATTGCTCGATATTGTGGAAATCACAGAAACCTGCAACGATATCGGCCCGCTAGTACTAGAGATATTAGCGCGCTCCTGTAGCGTCACCTACTGGCGCGTCAGAAGGGGTCTACCCCATCCGAGCCAGCCCGCATACCGAGATGCCATGAAGTCGTTCCTAATGTCAGTCATGCACTTACATTGTGTTGATGAGTGTATGTGTGTGTAAAATAAAATAAATTTTGTTTGTGTAAAATTATGGAGAACAAGTGTTGTGTTTTCGGTGTATCAATGCACGAAGTAAAGACGGGGACATTTCCATGCAGCCTTGACGAAATAAGATTTCCTAATTTTCCACGTATTCCCAAAACACAATTTACAAACAAGTACGTATTACTCTACATTTTTGTAACTGTTGGGCATATAGATAACATTTTTTACCTACATCGTTATATAGGTAGATTTGAGTGATCTACGAAAAGTAGTAAAGAATGTCTGATATATAAGGGTAGGCTAAAATACGTGATCGAGAGATACATAAATTATATTGAATTGAAAATGCATTCTATTTTACTAATACGTACTGTGCATTGTGAGTTATTTTAAATTAATTAAATATCGGCAGATTATAGTCGTAATCTTCCCCCCCCCCCCCCCACTTGCCTTATTTTTTTAAAATTACGCAGTACGTACATCACTACATCACTGTGATGAGACCCAATTCATGAACTACATTACACATACAAAGACTTATTTCTCAGAAGAACATTTCCACAACTACCTTGTAAATTTTCTGATCTTTTAGGCCTATTATTGCATCGGTAATCACAGCTTATTTTTCGTACGTATAACGCGGCTCCTGCCGTAGCGATACGGGCGAGGGCAAACATCCACCCGTTCCCCCGGTGTTTTTAATGATGATAAGGAAATCATAGTTCAAGTAATTCCAAGAGTTGACTGGGGCTTAAGACTATTCCATAGCACTCTTCCAGATATTTTGAAAGTCAAAAGAAAATGGCTGAAAGTTGGTTAAATGAAAAGAGGACCTTAAATAAAAAAGAAAAGAAAAAGAAATAAATTATGGGACATTATATGCCAATTTTGGGTTATTATCTATGTTAAAGGCATTGTCCGAGTTTCCAACAAGTATCTTTTAAATAACTCTTAGCATTATTTAAGAAAAGAATGTATTTGCAAAAAATGCCTATTGAGGGTGGTGTGGGTCGTATGGGGCTTTCTTTTCAACCCGCGCAAAATAGTTTTGACGTCAGTGCTGGGCACGGTCCTCGCTCTTGCTACCTGCTACGGAGCGAGCTATTCAGTGTGTACGTCGGACGTCCAAACTTTTTAGTTTGCCGTTTAGTTTTGTAAATGAGAATTGTAGTTTCATATCATACGTGTTTAATATTTATATTTATACTAGAGCGCTGATCATCGTTTATGTTACGTGATTTTAGTTATTAGCACTAGTGTTTTAATTTGACATTTTGAGCGAGTTTTTAATGGCAATGATTAACTTTGTGTCAGCCTGAGTAGTTGCAAGTTGTATCTTGTAATAATTACATATTTACATTCAAAACTACTATTTTGTGTTTTATAACTCAAACTGTGACTCGCGTGTGAATAGTTACATATCTGCTCAGGGCCAACGTAAGCAAGATTACATTTGGCCGCCCCCAGTGGTGTCATCCAAAAATTATTTAAAGGTAAACGATATTTGAAAAAATAAATTATACCATACTACAGTTATTTCGTCATGTTTTAACTGAAAAATTGCAAGTCGAGGGATTTCAGTTTTGTTTATGAAGGATATACACTAAGTTCATTTTGGACGTAAAAAAAATGTAAATTATTGATTGCCTAACTAAACCACCATGTGCTTTTTGACATTTTTGAAATAACAACTTAAATTTATATCTCAAAAACTAAAACTAAACTTCCTGCACTCGGATCTAAAAACTTTTAAATTGCATGTTAAGTTAAATATGTTACCCACCACCCCCACCCCCGGTTTCCACGCCACTGCTGGACAGATAAAACGACACGAGGGCGGAGAGTGGTAGCTATACTCCCCACTCGGCACTAGTTTCAGAAAGAATATTATTACTCTCGTAATGCCAAACAATATTATGGAAATCAATCCAGAAATTAAAAAATCCATCTCTGCGGGGTAAATCAATTACACCTACGGCAGTGTTTACCAATTAATGAAATTGAGAAAGTCAAACAATAAACCATTGAAAATGTGAAATCTGAGCTTCTGGTTGAGTCTTTTGGCCGCCTTTTGCGTTCGAGAGGTGACAATATGGGAGTACAGATTCATGTGAAACGTCAATGTTTGGTAAAGTGTTGAATGTTACATTTTTGTTATACTATAAAAACTTTAGTTAGTATTCAGAAACAGTGGTATTTATCTTGTTCTTTACACATGTAAAATCGGTTATTAGAATTGTCATTGCCGCCCCTAGGAATGTGCCGCCGTAAGCGGCCGCTTACGGCAGCGAGCTTGAGCGAGGCCTTCCTCGGCTGGAGCCAGCCTAGCAGGTAGCCCTGCAGTGACGTCACCATAGGCGGCCTATGCGCTGTGCAGGGCTTTAGTAAAAGCGTGATTATTTGAGTTCCATAAGTCTCAGCGACCTGGATTTTGTTGTATTGTTCTTGAATTGAATCAAGGCACCTTCTGAGGAGCTTGTTATGCAAACCGAGACAATTCCTTTAATATCTATGTCCATGAAGTGCTGACAAATACCTAGGTTAGCAGTGCTGAATGGCTGAACAAAGGCTTACGGCTAGGCCAACATTACACATGGACCTTCTTTCCATTTTGTGTGTTAGTTTCATTCTATGTTACGTTCCAAATTAATCCTCAGTTACAATATATTATGCACCCAGCACTCAACGCGGTCGTTGGTGGCACAGGGTGAACCTTGTGATTCTCTTCATATAGCACTTTCCACACTTGTATTATCTCTGACGTAGAATTGCGTTCGCCACGAGGCCGAATGTTGATAACAAAAAAAACTAAATTCACCTCCAAAAGACGATCAACGTCAATAATATGTCCCAGCATCAATTTAAAATCGAATAATTAATCTACGTCCATTACCAGCTTCAGTTTCAATGCTACCCATCCGTATACCTATAGATCTACCAACACCACAAAAGCCCTGGCCAAAACGGACGAGTCCAAGTTGTCTTGAATGCAGGCAATGAGCGCATACGCGCGTACTGCGAGCGATCGGCGGAGAACGTCCCGCCGTATGCCGTAAGGAGATGAGTTCCTCACGACAGCCGGCTAGAACTGAGCCGTACGGCGCCCGTATCTACGGAGCTCCCCTAAAACTGAGAATGAACTTGGCCCGGAGTCGCACGCACGTAATGGCGCGGTGGTCTTGGTAGATCTATACTAGGAAAAATTGTTATTATGAAAGCTATCTAGCCTACAAAGGCCTACAGTATATTTTCTGAATTACTTTAAACACACAAACTGTAATTCAGACTGAAACTGAAACACACAAACTTTAAACTTTAAACAGTTACTACACAGTAATTGTGTGTAGCCTGCAACAAAATCTAGTGCAGTCATTATTCCATAAAGGAAAGGTAGGCCTACACCTAGAAATTTCACCACCATGCAGGCCTAATACACATTACTATAGTAGGTACATGGGCACTGATAACTGTACTGTTGAGTGCCCTACAACAACACTGACTAATATACACCTATGGTAGTTGTAGCGTGCTTCCGACAGTGGCATCTGTACAACATGAATCAGATAAAAGTATAGTAAATGGTTTGTGTCGGATTCGGATGAAAGTACCTTGGAGTAAACAAGGTGCAAGTGATAACCCACCATCCTGCCATGCACCTCTAGAAAATATTTTATAAAGAAAAAGCACGCGGCTAGGGCTGTGAACGGGTACCCGCCCGTTGATAATAGCCCGGGTAATGAAATGAGTCGTCGGGTACTCGTTTGACCATTTTTCGTCTCAAATTCCGCTCAATTAACGCCACCGCCGGTTAGGCTTGCACTCGTCGGCGCGCAGCGGCGGCAGTAAGTGATTCGTCATTAATACGCGCTCGTATTTCGTCCGTCGAGCTCCAGTGAGTGACGTCACCAACACGTTGCGCGCGCACCCCTATTCATCGTAATCGCCGATAAGTGACTGGCGGAGATATTTATGCATTCCGACATCAGTTCCTAATGAATATGCATTTTCAACAGCTGAACATTAGACACGAGCTTCTCTGGCGCCCGAGACCGTCGACATGTTTACGTTTTTGAGAACGTGCGTGTTAAAGTGATGACCTGTCAATATGAAGTAGATAAATGACTGAATTCACTTTTTTTTTTTTGGTAATCGTAAAAAAATCTTAAAATTTCGTAATTTCGGGTACCCGGCCGTAAGATCGACGGGTACCCGGGGAGGCATTTTTACCAATTTGCACAGCCCTACACGCGGCAAGCATCCACAACAAGATTCGGTGGTTACTAGATACCAGGTTCTTCCACGTTCCTGCCGCAACAATGCCTATTTACGTTAATGCGCAGCGAACACCAAAATGAGATGGTGAGGTTATTTGGTAAAAAAAACTTAAATTTGATTTTAAGTTACAATTTTGGCAGCTAAAAAGTGGAACATCCATACGGAATATTTACCATACACATACAGCGTATGCTATTCAAATGGAACCAGATGTCTGCTATCTAGCCTACCAAGTACCAATGACCCAGAAAAAGTAATTTATATCCAAACAATTAAATTTTAGACTACCGTATTGGACCGAATATAGCGCGAAGGTTTTTTCCAAAAATACAATCTCAAAAACAGCACTGGCGTTATTTCTGTGCTCTTGTATTTGAAATAGCGCCTGAACATAGGTCACCCGCAAATGCAATACAACTCCCGCGCATCGGGCACTGCGCATCGCCCCGCCCACCCACTCGACGCCAGCCAAACCCGTGACCCGTAAGGCGGGCGGGCAACGTCATCACGGGCTCCGCAGAAAAAGACCGCGGGAATATAGCCGCGTATCAGGGTATCTCGGGAAATGACCACCAAACTAACTGCGCGTACAAATAAAAAGTTTTTTCTTGGGAATCGATTCTTAGGTCAAACTGGTGAACTGTGGTTGGCCTATGTGAGCTTGAGCTTGACCCTGCACTGTTAAAAAATATGACTAGGCCTTAACATAGTTCAAAATGTTTTGTTGTAAGAGTGAATCTTTAGGTTATTCATTTATTGTATTGTAAATAAAAAATGTTTCTTGTACGGCACATAATTTTCTTTCATTTCTTCTTTTTTCTTGAAATGATTCCAAAAAATTGGGGGTCGTCTTATATTCGAGATCATGCTATATTCGGTCCAATACGGTACCTTATCAAAAGTTATTATGAACTAGAATAATAGAATATTTTGCACTCACCAGCAGATCCCAAGTGAAATTCCTTGGTTATGATTTCATTTTCAAAGTATGGATTTTTATCAAAATGGAAGTTTATCCTGAAATAAGAATATAAAATTATTGATTTCAGCTGAAGTGATCATGTTGTTGAAATAAGAGATTATAGTTTTAGGGAGGAAAAGGAGACAGACAGGTACTCAATCAAACCCAGTAGGCCTACTAGGGATGGGCAAATGCGAGTCTTGGCTTTCGGCGCATGTACATTCGACATGTGTATGCTTTTGGATGGCTTAAAAAATATTTGTACATTATGTAGTGTCCAGCCCAGAAAGATTGATTAGTGTGAAACAGCAATCAAAGTAAAAACAAGGGGTGTTTAGGCCCGTTGGTATCATATTAATCTACATATTCAGTGTGCTGTTCTTTTTAAGTAATCCAGTTGGCACTGGCTTTGTTTACATTATTTGTTCTCTTGTTTATTCTTTGAGTTGTTACTCAAATCAGTTACTTATCAGTTACTTAGGGCACCAGAGTCTAGGAGGGAAGCCCCCTCACTGGTTGTGCTGTGTTGTGACTTTCCACCCTTCCTATCTCTAACCTTTTCTCTAGAATGAATGAAAAGACACCCTTGCCCAGCAACAGCAGGAGGGGCAGCTTTTCTCTTGTTGCCAAGGGTCCTGGTTCGAATCCAGGGTAAGTCATGGATTTCTTGTCTCCCGAGCACCAGAGTTGGGGGAAGCCCCCTTACTGTCTGTGCTGACTGTGTGCCCCAGTATGAATGGTGTGTGAAGTAACCTTGCTGATGATGACAACATGCTTGCAGAATTTATTTCTTGCGTGGCCCTACCACAGGTTTGGTTATGTGTTGTGAGTTTTGTTTGCATGTAGTTAGCTGATTTTTAGTGGCCACCATCCGCCTGATGAGTCCCAGAAGGACGAAACGCGTCGTGGATTCAGGTAACAAACAACTTTAAATTAGCTGCAGTTGTCATCAGCAGGTGAAAAGTTTTGTCGCCCCCAGCCCTTCAGGCTGGATTTTATGTTCTCTATGCTTTCCCAACCTGTCAACCCTTCTCCAATCATACTTAGGGTAACTAAACATTCATTTGGAATCAATGGCGCCAAGCTCTTTGTGTAATTATTACTCTCTTGCTATAGGCCTACACGTGTTTTGCTAATCTAATAAAATATACAGTCCACTTTTATATGTGTTTGTATCAATCTTATCCAAACAAATACAAAAAATTTGTAAAAAAAAAAAAAAAAACGGCAGCCAAGCTCTCCTTCAAAAGTCTTCGGCTGTGAATGCTGTGAGATATAGAAGTTGAGCCAAGCTTTTTATTCTTTCTCCCTAGTTTTGCTTTCAAAATAACTAAGATCATTTCGCCTGTTGACGAGCGCCAAGCCAACAATTTTTGTGGTAAAAAAGTAAAATATTTAAACTCAAAATCATAAAAAAAAAATTGCTTGGCCATGAACCAAATTCAATGGCCATGCCATTTTTTATTTAAATCTTGTAAGATTTCAAATTTAAAGGACATCACAACCATAAGATTTCGCGGGAATGTAAATAGCCCAATTTTTTCATGAATTGTGCAGAAAACTAGAAGTCGCTACCTAGTAACAGTAAGTAACGACACACGATTTAATAACAATAATAATAGTGGAGATGCGCGCGCAGCCACTAATCGTGACGTTAAGATTGTGCACTCTTCACGTACTACTTGCAGATGGCCAAATATTTATTTAATATTTAAATGTACTGCACAACACGGATTTATAGTGTATATTTGATGACCTCAAAACCAAATAAGATTGACAAAATGCCACGATTTTTTAACACCAGCGTATAGCCCTATGCATGCAGAAAAATAAAAATAATAACTTCATATGTAGTTTGTTTGAAATGTGCTAGTACGTATGTATGAGATACATTGATGCGTGTTTGCGCTATGGTTCACCCGGACTGATCCAGCGACCGCTTACAGAGGTGTGTAACGCGCACTATGCATTTTTCAGAAAACATTCAACTCTCTTTGAGCTGCACGTTCGGAATCTGCCACGAGCTAAAACGTTCTACACGCGGCTGAGCAAAAGATGTTTTCTCAATTGGTAGTATTAGGCCTATGCATACCAGACCCGCTCTGCTCTTCACGAGGGTCGGTGCGGATTCGCCACAATGGTACTTAAGATATTTAATTAAAACTTGCATACCTTTGCCTCGATTTCCACTTAGTATTTTTGGTATTTTTCTACATGCATAGGGATGCTGGTGTTAAAATATTGCCACATTTTTTCAATCTTATTTGGTTAGGAGGTCATCAAATACACTATAAATCCAAGTTTTGCAGTACATTTAAATACTAATCAAAATTTATTTAATTTTTCAACAAGAATGTTTACTATGACATCATGCTTGTAGAAGAAAGGCCATGGAACACGATGGTACTTTTCGTTTTTGTCTAAACACTATATCTTCAGCTACAGAGATAATTCTTTACCGCGCTCGTGAAATATTTGGCCGTCTGCAAGGACGTGAAGAGTGCGCAATCTTGACTTCACGATTAGTGGCTGCGCGTGCATCCACTATTATTATTGTTATCAAATCAAGTGTAGTTACCTACTGTTACTAGGTAGCGACTTCTAGTTTTCTGCATAATTCATGAAAAATAGGTTTACATTCCCGGGAAATCCTAGGGTTGTGATGTCCTTTAACTGCCACCTGCTGTTAGCATCTTGAACCTCATCAACAGTTATGGCAACAAACAAGCCAAGCCTAAATTTGTGCTGTCTCAATGTTTCAGTTTATTTTGAATTAAGAAGACAGTTGATCAATCGACCTCTAGTCTACATGGTAGGCAAAGGCCACACACATAAATAGCTACAGATAGCTGCCATCGTTTTATACAGGTCTCAGGCTATTACAACTACTAATTGTAGTAGGCCTAGGTGACAGTTGACTAAAAGTCTAATGCCTTGCACTATAGGGCTAGGCCTGTGTTTGCCCTAGCCTGCAGGCATGCCTACTTGCTTTATGTTTACAAGGACTAGATTAACAAGCCACGGATAATAACAAGCCACGGATAAACATCTAATAAGGCAGCATAGTGTGTATCAAAATTGCATCAAGTACCGCATAAATAGACCAACCACAATCTTGCCAAAATGTTCACAAGATCTTTTCAAGATAGTCGCAAGAACTTGGCAAGATTTTTCAGCAGGGTTAGGCCCAAGTACAATTATTCAAAATTGCTCGAGACCTTGAATAGTGAATGAATACCGTACCTTGAAATTGGTTATATGTATTAACTTAGAGAAATTGCATAATAAATTATTATTATTATTATTATTATTATTATTATTATTATTATTATTATTTATTACATGCGATTGGGTTGGGTTGGGGCACAGGAATAATAATACCAACATTCAAGAAAGGTGACAAAAAGAAGTGTGAAAACTATAGAGGTATAACCCTGATGAGCCAGTGTGCTAAGATATACGAGAAAATACTAGATCGAAGATTACGTCAACAAGTAGAGCCAAGTATGAGAGAGGAAAAATATGGGTTTAGAGCTGGTCGCTCAACCATTGATCTCATATTTGCGCTCAGACAAATAATGAAAAAAAAAGTGGGAACAGGGAGAAGAAATGTTCATGGTCTTCTTGCATCTAGAAAAAGTGTATGACAGTGTCCCAAGAGCAAAAGCTTGGGAATGCTTAAAAACTGCAGAAGTGGAACAGGGCCTAATAAAAGAATCCAAAGCACATATGTCACAACAAAGAGCTGTGTTCAAACACCATTTGGTAGAACTCCTTGGTTTGAAATAAACAGTGGACTACGACAAGGTAGTGTGATGTCACCTACATTGTTTTGTTATGGATAACATACTGCGAAAAGTTGAACCCATGGAAAGTGAAACGTCTAAAACGATGATATTTGCAGATGATATAGTGAGATGGGGAGATTCCATTGAAGAAGTCCAGAAGAGCATAGATAGATGGAATGAGGAAACACTGAAGTTTAGCATAAGAATAAGCATTGAAAAGAGCAAAACACTAATAGTAACAAAGAAAAGTAAACAAAATAATAAGAAGATAACACTACGGGGAGAAGAGCTGGCCATCGCAGAAGCATTCAAATACCTCGGAAGTATACTAACAAAAGACGCAAAAGTAGATGCTGAAATATCAAGAGAATTATATTAGCAAACAAATTTTACCAAAGTGTACGTAAACTATTATGGAAAGAAGAATATCATCCAGTGCAAGATGCTATTATACAAAATGTATTTCTTCACAATAATATCATAATATGCAGCAGTGACATGGACAATAGGAGGAAAGGAAGACAGCAGATTACAAGCAGCAGAGATGAAATTTTAAGAAGTTCTGTAGCCTTAACAAAAATAGACAAGGTACAGAGCAAAACAAGAAACAAACTAAGAGTGGAAAGTCTACGAAATAAAATAGGAAGAGAAAAACTTCGATGGTATGGGCACGTATGAAGAATGAAACAAGATAGAATCCCAAGAGATAGATGGAGGGACCAAATAAAATGGAACGTTGAAAAAGAGGGAAATCATGGGATAGAATTAATGAAGAAAGACTCTGGGAGGATAGAAAGAAATGGAGAGAACTGGTAGAAATGCCTGTCATAGAAGACATCAAAGTAGATGAGGAGGTGTTGAGCCTGGCTAGCAAGCACTGAAAGTCCACAGCCCGAGAAACTGGTGATACGTCACCCCCGACTTGACCAATGTTGGATCCGGTTGTTTGATTATTATGATTATGATTATGATTATTATTATTATTATAAATAATGAATAATAATATAATAAATAAATAATGAACAGTTTGAATGACAGTACCATAAGTGGGCCGAACAGAGTTTCAATTAAAGGGGCTTAAATGTTCAACAGGGCTTTTAATATTTGTACTAGGCCTAGGACTTTCTTGAAAAGTTGAACCTTTTTGAAAATAATAGGGCCTACACAGGGGCGGCTCGTGCATATGCGCACATACGCACGCGCACCCCCAAATATTTGCGACAAAATAAATAAATTTCAAATCCAATCTCAATTTCCAATTCCAATTCCAATTCCAATTTTTCAATTTCAATTTTCAATTAATATTTTTTCATGGCTGGGCCAGAACATGCATATTCGGCAGTAGTAATTCTGCAGTCCGCTTTTCACCGACCGTCGCTAGCAATCCATTCATACTCGGAACTCGGCTCGAATCTCAACACTTTCCTTGTGCGGAGACATTCTTACCATACTCCCATAAGAGCCATGCTTTAGATTTGAAAACTACCTGGTTTTTTTAACGTGGTTTTTACAGCAAATGTTCTCACGAGCGTAGAGGCCTCCGCCTGCGGCAGGCCGGCCGGCCAGCCATCGAAGGGAGGGGGTGGGGTGGAGGTCTGTCAGTCGCCAGCTTACATTCACAACGGTAACCTGTGTTTTCTTGTAGGCCTAATGTCGTGTGTTGTGTGTTGTCGTGTGTTGTGTTCATCAGTGCCGTGTAGGTGTATGGATTTTGTTTTAAAACAATGAACATTGAGTGGTGAGCAGGGCGCGGGTTGACAGAGTGGAGATGGGAGAGAAATAATCTTTGGGTATGAAATTTTACAATTTTACATAGTATTATTTTACTTTAAAAACTTGTTTTATCGGTAGAGGGAATTTTATCTGTGAGTACCACCTTAATATTGTAGTATATTACTATAAAACAGCATGTCGGTAAACATAAAAGGAATTTGGCGAAGTCTAAAGCCGGCAGAACACACGGACAGGGGATCGAACTCGCATCTCATAAGGAGTTTTCATTGTAACAATTGCGTTCTGGTTTACCATTTTGAGGGCAAGATACTCCCTGAAATCTTGTTTCAGGCCATCAAACATAATGCAGGTCCCAAAAAAATTTGCGCCTTCGCCGAAAGTGCCTCCGGCGGCTGGGGCTTCGCCCCAGACCCCAGCTATTCCGCGCCACCTCGTTACGCGGAATAATATTTGCATCTGTGCACCTCCACAATCTGGGCCCACGAGCCGCCCCTGGGCCTACAACATTTTTACTTTTTCCTCTTCTTCATTTACAATGAACAGAATATAAATCAATTCAGGCAATAACGATGCTCTCGAAGTACAGCAAGACTTTACAAAAAGGCTGTTGATAGACTGACAAGCAAAGTCTATTACGAGTGAGTGCAATGCCCGAGCTGACGACCCCCACTAAAAAAATGACATTAGTACATACCGATAGCCAGATTTGATGTCCTCGAATTCCTCAACTTCCAGTTTACACAAGTAGTGCAAGCAATCTTCTTCATCCTCATCAAGAATGGCAGAGATCTGAGGGTGATTTACAAACTGAACACAAATTAAGGACGATACGGTATATAATCAAACTGTTGGTATATTATTGGTTTACCTACACGTATACCATAGGACTAAACTAGAAATCAATTAATAACAAGGTACAAGAGTGTTATGAATGTGTATAACTCAGATCTTGGGATGACAATATGTACGGGTACCCGGTACCCGAACGCGGTCCCAAATTAGTAATTACCCAAGTAATACAGTTTCTTGTTATTGCCACGACTGTGTTAACTTGGCTTTACAGCTCGTAAGCATCAATTATACAGTAGGTATCAGATTTGAATGATTATTGAAATACCGTACCGGGTAGTGGCGAGTTTATTCTTGTGCAAGGAATGAAACAGATGCCAGATATTGAAAAGCTGGAAACGCACAGGGCTACGGCCCTAGGTGGGTATTCTTTCTTCTACTTATAGGCCCTAACCGGCTAAACATGTATGTAACTGTTTTTTGTTTTGTACTCAAAATGAAGAGGAATAAAAGTATCTAGGCTATCTATCTAGGCTACCCGAGTGCACCAGGCCGGTAACGGATACCCGTTGACACCCCTACTTGAAGAATGTTCTTGCAAAATGTGAACATTGTCATCATATGGTACTTAGGCCTACCATTTGGCATTTAGCTACCAAAATCAGAAAATTTCAAGCTTGCACTCTGCACTTGCTTTGGCGCTAAGAATAGATTACCAATAGTAACACAATTTGGCTTGAATTTATCAGATAAAGTTGTTCGGAAGCAACTAAGCCGATGATGACGTCAAGGGTGAATGGATTGCAGCCAATCAGCGGTCTCCAATTAAAAATACTGGTCGCTCATTGGCCCGCCAAGATCGCGCACATCGACATACTAGCTTCGGAACACCTAATACAGGCCTAGGCCTATATATTGTGATATAACATTTGAAAGTAGGTATATTGGCATTTTATTTGTAAGATAGGTCTATTTTGTGATGGACCATATAACTCTCATAACATTTGAAAATATCTTAGGGGGTTAGGCTTAATACTACCACAATTAATGGATATCAATATCATATATATATTTTGAAGGTCATGTTTATCAATATTATACCTTGTACTCACTGTAGGCCTACAATGAGTGGACATGGGGATATACTATAGGGCCTCCCTAAAAAAAAAAAAAAACGTGCATGTGTAGTGTACTGTGTACATAATATAAGTTATCTTCACTATTTAAACATTTCTATTTTCTCTGTTGCGGTAGTCAAATGAAAGGTTTTATGTTTACGTTGTCTCTATCGACAATTAATTTCTTCCAAATTAAATGTGGTCATCACTCCCAGAAAAAAGACCAAGCACCTTAAAAAGCATGTAGGCCTACAAGATGTGGTTAATTTCTTGCTCCCCTCAGGTTGTCAGGTTGAAAGTTTGGTCCCAAATGTATTTAAGTGAAGTCCATACCCATACTACACCTGAATTATTAGGTTATCTACTTACACTGTCATCAGTGGCTTAGGAACCGGGGGGCAGGGGGGGGGGGGGGCAAAACTAATATGAGTTAAATATTATTAATCACAGAACATTCATAGTAAATATGCTCATAAACTTATACAATTCAATAGTCACCTTGGTAAAACGAATATGTTCGCTTGTATGCTTAGTCATTACATCCTAAATTAGGTTGAAACTTACTAAAATGGGCCACTTCACGACTCACGTTCATTTTTAGAGTTTTTAGATTGCAGATAGTTGCTGTAAAACATCGTTTACAGAGTCCGAGTGCAGTTAAAACATGACAAAATAACTGTAGTAGGTCTATGGTGGAAAATAAAAGGCCTCCGGCAGCTGGGGCTCTGCCCCCGCCCCCAGCTGCCGCCCACAAAATCTGCTAACAAGTTTGCCCCCCCCCCCCCCCCCAACTTTCAAAACGTTCCTACGCACCTGTTTTGTAGGGCCCAAAGTCTTTAAAAAAAGCTAACATGAAAGTAAACTTTCTAACACAATAAAAAAATAGCTGTGTGCATATATTAGGTTAGGTCTTTATATTCAATATCCTGTTCGGGAGGCGTTCATTGTACCAAGCGACTTACTTGGCCTACCACTAAACATTACAACGTGTTTGAACTGATCTCTTGAGCAAGGATATAGCAGAGTAGGTCTACCTAGTAAAATTTGAATGGTCATGGCCCATGCCTATTCAAATTGTTCACACCCACAAGTCATGATAAAAGTTTTTGTGGTAGGCCTACAAGAAAAATAGCCTAGCTAGAGGTAAGTCTAGGCTAGAGTGAAGTGAAGAAACAATCAATAGGTTTCCGCATCCACCTACCAAATCCAGGAGTTATTAGGTTTGTTATTTGTCCTATCTAAAACTGTTCAAACAGTTCTGAACGCAGTGGAAATGTGTCATTCATAGTACAGGAAGTTAGGGATTTAGAGTGGATAAAAATGGATGTTCTGACTTCTGACCTCCAGAGATAAACACCAATCTGCAAAATGGACGGTTCGAGATGTCACTGATTTTAAATTGAAACCATGTTTAACATAAAAACATATTTTGCATAAAATGTATGTAAGTATGGCTGATGATGGTTTAATTAGTTACCAAAATAACAGAAAAGTGATCTTCAGTATAGCCTATGTATTTAATTAACCAACAAACTTATCACAGTTTACATACTTTCATCCATATTTCAAATTTCCACCATATATTCCACTCTGATGAACCTCCTTTCTTGTACAAACTGTTTGAACATGTGCATCCTGTTCTAGAACAGGTGTCTGGAGAGAGATGAATACCATCCGAACGTACATTTTTTATTTTTACAGATAAACAACCATTTTCATATTCAGACAGTTCCAGACGGGCAAATAAACAAACGTATATTGGAATGTGACAGGTCTGTTTTAAAGAACTCGAGCAGCAGTCCCTCACTCACTTCTTCCAACTACTTTAGCTAATTTATAATACCCGTTGTGATAGTAGTAGACATAGCTGTTTCTATTCTGAAGGCTTCTGGATTAATAAGGTCACCCAACAATGGTTAACTATATTAAGCAGACAAATAAAATGTATCCCTCAACTAGACCTAACCAAGACTCTAGCCCCTACTTCAAATAAATTTGAATTTAAATAAGCTGCCTGATAATCCCAGTTCTTTAACAAATTTGAGGCATGATGATGATTATTGTTGCTCAACGTCTCCGATGATGACGTCTCAATATCTTCTTTGATATTTTAGAATTTATTGTTACTATAATTGCTTAATCTAGCAAATAATTTAGTTATATATACATATGTATAAAATGTATGACGACGTCCATATTACTGTTTGGAGGAAATAATGCATATGTTTATAATTTATATTCTATGTCCGGTTTTTCCCGACATCCATGTAATCCAGTGACTAATAAAACAATAGAATACAATACAATGATTATTGTTGCTCAACGACTATCCCCGAAACAATGAGTTATGATGGATGAAGGACAATTACAAAAACCCCATACCTTATGCAGGATTTGAACAAACATCATTTTGTAGCCATATGTTTCGGACCTGCGCCTAGTGATGTGGGTTTTCCGGAAAGATTTAATTTGGAAAATTACCATGTCCTCCATATATAATTAAATGAGCAAAGCAAAGACTTCAATATCACTTACTGTGGTGTGTGTAAAAGAGCTTTTTTTTTTTTTTACTGTCTACCGGGCAAACGGCATACCTACTAGGCTATGCGATCTTTATGAATTTTCAGGGGACCTTTGAAATCTCTGAACTAATTTGGATCTGCCAAGTTTTTTGGTACAATCGAAGAAATATTTCTAATGAATATAGGCCTAGTAGCCTACTTTTCCAATTTTGTATGCAATACTTTTGTACGGTAATATTTTGTAATAATATTTTGGCCTGCGACCGGCAATTGTCTACTCCGATTACGATGAAAGAAATATTTCTTATAAAAAGCCTACTTTTAGGGCAACCAACAAAAAAATTAACCGTGAAAGCTCTGGCAACAGACTGGTAAAAGCATTTTAAGTGGCCTAGTTCATAAAAAAAATGCAATTTATTCTTGGGAACACATAGGCCTATTCCTTAGGGCCTAGTTGTTATTGACAAAAAATAATTCAAAAACATGATTACCAGTGTTAATATTTAAGAAGATGGAAATTTTCCGAACCACATTCCTACCTGCACCCTAATCGTATGTCCCACTGCGGGCAGCAAATTATAGTCATGCTAAGTTTGATACAATACCAAAGATTGGATTTTGGCAAATATTTGAATCCCAAAATGTCTTGGAACTTTTTATTTTTATTCTTCTACTAATCTCTAATCTTCTATTATATATTCTTATCTTCCTGTCTTACATATTAGGCCCCTAAGGCACCTATATTAAGGCTCTACTGGACCCTGTATTATTTCGGTGTGTTGCAGTGGTTTCGTACTTCCATCGTAGCTAACGACACAATTGAGATATCTTTATAATTTTTTTTTTATTCTACTCAGTAAAGACGTCCAATGAACGTGTGTTGTGTACTTTTTCCAAAATTGTCCTTGTTTTTTAAATAAAATTTGTTAACTTTTGGGGAATATTTTAACATTTACCCTTTTTTCGCGAATTTTTTTAGGCGTTACCAAGCACTTTTTGGAAAAAGTACACAACACACGTGTAAATAGACACCTTTAACTAGCATTTCTAAAAATCTGAGAATTTTTGGACAAGGGGTGTCCGCTGTACAATGGAAGTACGAAAGCATGTTTCGGCGCTATTTTAGGCTTTTTTGACTCCAGCAAGTGGCGCAACCTAGCGATACGAAGCTTTTTCACCACTTTGAGTGACAGGTCATATAATTTTGTTAATAACTTGTTCTGATTGGCTGCATGACTTTGCTCGTGAACTACTGCAGGACACCATTTGAATCATTATGCATAGATCTGCGCTATAGAATGCTATGCTTGGCGTCAATGTTTATTGCACTCTTACAGACAATTGTTCGATACCGGAACATCCCAAATATCAATTTATTATATGTACAGGGACCAGTATGTTTTGAGTTCGATCCCCAGTCGTGACAATTTTGTTTATTATTTCACAACACAACAGAATGAAACAATTATTAATACATCCAGCCACGGCGGTTATTACATTTATGCATCTCTGAGTCTTTCAAGTTTAACTGCACGTGAATTGAAGTAAGATAATTTTTAGTGTATCGCCCATTGAAAGCGTGTGATGTACTAATATGAAGTTGAGGTGGAAGTGGGGGTGGGGGGGAGGGAGGAGGGTTCATGGCAACAAGTCCATTTGTTGGGGTACGAACATAAACATCTCTAATAGGAGACAAAAATGGGTTGAAGCACGCGGAAAACCACTTTCCAGGATGATAATAAACATAATCTAAATACAGTATTTTATTCGACTTTATTTGGCAATTTCAAAAACATTGTATATATTATAATATAATGGTTTTAAAACAGTGTTACCACCGGGGATTAAACCACGACTGTCAAATTAAAATTAGATAAGTCGTAACAAAGTGGATTTATTGTTGGCTATTGCTTGAATATTAAATTTTGATAGATGAAATTATATTTTTTATTTCAACCACGGCACGGGACCATTTTTATTTGAAGTTAAGAAAATTAATAATAAAAAGGGGTGAGAGCATCTGCCCAGACATCAGAGGTTCGGGGTTCAATCCCCGGTGGAGGCACTTTTTTTAAAATTTATGTCTATGATAATACTACCATCATAACAGCGTCACAGTCGCCAACTATAAATAATATCTGGACATCAAGCAAAAGCAAAGCGCTCTGATGTGAATTCGCCTTTGGTTCACTTGCACTCACGATGGTATGAAAATTAAATATTTTAACTGTTCTCTAACTCTCTCTAACTCTTCTGGAAGGAAACAGGAATTAACGAGTTATGCCGAAAAGAATTTAAAAAATCAATCTGTGTTCCAAAAATATAAAGGAAATTAAAATCGTATTTCCTCATTTTATCTGGATAAGTTATCTGCCTATTATACTACTTATATTTGAAGATTTATCAAATATAATTACGCATCAATCGCATACTGCTATTATTTTTGTGCAACATTGCACAACTGTAGGCCGATGACAGCCACCGAGTCGTAAATTACCAGTGTCAAGCGGACACCAGCTAGACGTTCATTTCGTTTCGTAACATGCAGTGACCTTGTAACCGACGCAATTCTGTCACATCGAGATATAGGCAAATCTGGTTTATGTTCATTCAATTATTTTTCGTGACTCTGTGCTAGTTATCATACTTAGAAAGTGTGTGATCTCCAATGAAAAATAAGCTATAAGAAGTGTGTGGTGTAGGTGTGTAGGGTTAATGTTGAAAAAACAATTGGTCACATGCGTGTTTATTATAGAATACGGTAAATGTAAGACATTTCGTGTTGTGTGTGTAATAATATTTGACTTGGGTCGATGGTTTTATATATATGTTTAACCTTGGCTTTATAGTAGGCGACTATGACGCTGTTATGTTAGTACTTTAGAGTTTAGACAGAAATTAAAAAGTGACTACACCGGGGTTTGAACCCGGGCCGGGACCTTAGCTGTCCGGGCTTGTCTTACCAACTGAGCTATGCAGCCACCAATTTAAATCTGTCTAATTCTTGGTCTGTTTTGTACATTGTTAATAACGTGTGTAGAGCAGCACTGAAAAAAACTAGAGAATACAAACCATCTCTATAACCCTAGAGTTGGGATATACGATGTTTAACCTTGGCTTTATAAGTAGGCGACTATGACTCTGTTATGTTAGTACTTTAGACAAAAATTAAAAAAGTGACTACACCAGGGTTTGAACCCGGGACCTTAGCTGTCCGTACATGTAATGTACAAAATAGACCAAGAATTAGACAGTTTTAAATTGGTGGCTGCATAGTTCAGTTGGTAAGAGCATAGCCCGGACAGCTAAGGTACCGGGTTCAAACCCCGGTGTAGTCACTTTTTGAATTATATATATATACTCGTAAATATAATGTATTAGAGTCGATATTATTTTCGTTGGAAAACAATGCTAAAACGTAGTCTAACGGTAATGTATTATACGGTCTACTATTAAAATTTTGTATTAGGCCGTATTTACTTTTTTTAATGGAACTTAATATTTGTGTGGATTTAATAAAATAAAACATAACTAATAAATTTTCCGCTCGAGATAGGGGGACCATTTCACGCAGTGATTGTAGTTTGTTGTAATGTGCATATAAAAATATGAGTAGGGCTCAGTTTTGGAATTATTTTGTGTTCGATTCTACAGGACCATCCATTATTTCGATGGCGCGTGTTTCAGTAGATCCACTGTATTGACACACGCACACATCCACACGATTGACATGTTCGTATAATTTTGTTTAGCCCTGAGAAGTGCATTGGTGGGTTATCATGAAACAGAAATTAAAAATTGTCTCCACGGGTATATTATAGATCTCAGGATTTTCACTCTCCGGGCGGATTCCAACCAACTAAGCATTAGAGACGACGTACATATTTAGTATGTATTTTGCTAATTACAGAATTTGTGAATTGAATATGAGTGAAAACATTGTACGCACTGCACTAGAAATAAAAACTAAAATAGGCTTGCATCCCGGCATTCGCCTAAGGGCTCAAGAATTCCCGGATGAAACTTTCAGCTAGGATTGCTGGTGACGGGATTCATCCGTTTCCTTCCAAATCAAGAGTCTCACGCGTTATGCATGAGCTACCTCTAACGGTAAGCCATGCAGGGTTCGACAAATGCCATGTCAGAGATGCTGGAGACATGTCGAAATATTTGTGGTCTGGAAAATTTGTTCCAAACGGACACAACAAACAGAGAGACGTGTTTTCGTGTAATATGCATTTGCCGCCTGCCGCCTCGAGTGATCCAATAACAGAACACATTGCCAATGCCCGGCGATGAGTCATTCAACACTTTAATAAGTATAATTTTATATACAACCTTTACGCACTTCTACCGACCTTCCGAGGATGTTCTAGTACGTCAATGCAAGGCCGAAGGGAATAATGCCAGAGAGTTGATTCCATGTAGTAATAATACAGTGTTTTCTTTAATCCAAATGGACTTGGTTCGAGCTCTCATGCACTCATTGGCTCATTACAGCAAAACGGTCACACCCGGGAATCGAAATCGAAAGCCGAATTGAAGTTGTACTTTAACATTTACAGAATGGTTATATACTGATCAAAATATCATAATTTTTGTAAACATGTGATTTTAAAAGGCAAGTAATAATACTATTGACACAACAAATGAAGGCAGCAATGTTCATTCTGTATCAATGATGTACTTCGTTACGTATTTGACTTAGCGAGAAATGGTGTTGCTTTAAAATTTATTTATGCATTCTTGAATAGAGAAAATAATGTGAAAGGTTATTTCAAATGTCCCGAGAAATAATAATATAATAACGCAAGTAAGAAAACATAAAAATATACTTCGAAAGAAATTCGTTACCGTTTCATAATTTCAACACACATTACATTGGTGTTCCTTCTCCTTTCACAATTATTTTTTCACTTCATTAATTAACATACGTGCCTTGCCGTCGTTGTAGCATACGTGCATTACATTGGATGCCATTGGGTACAGCTATTGGGTATAGGTATTGAAGAAATACATTTGAATGAATTGAATGTACTATACTATAGGTATATCATGGAAATAGTTTGTACAAATATTAAATATTTATGTTTCTTATTAGACCGCCACCTACAGAACAAAATGTCATAATCAAAAGGCCGGAGAATAGTTGACTTTTTTCATCTTTCCGTTCAATGCAGTCAGAAAATAATCGGAAGCATAAACTCAATGATAGGTACTATTGTTGTACACTATACATACTGTACTTTTATGGATACGGACTTGATAGAAGAAAATGTGACGAGTTTCAATCGTATTGAATATTCAAATGTCAAATGAATAATAAAAAACAGCATTTTCTTCAAAAGCCATTTCAAATTCCCATTCTTATATACCAGTCATCAATGGATCAGTGCATGGTTGCATGAGGAGGTGGCTTTGCACAGCTAGCTAAAATATCATCCTGATTAAATGTATTCATAACCATATTAATATTATGGTGTACTTATGTACGTAGCTATAGCGCAATAAACGGCACGTTACACGTACGCACGCATAATAAATTGTAATAATAAGTAGATTAAAATATGTACCAATCATGCCTCAAGTATGTCTTGTGGTCTTAAATCAGCGTTTCGAATATACATATACTTCTTACGGGCGTGTTTCGATTCCACAGTTTTCAGTCGGTAAGATTTATACACTTTTTTTCATTCATCACATACATTAATAACCAATTTGGAATTTCCTGATCATAAAATTTACTCAATCACCCTAGATCTAGCACCCTCTGTTGTAACTCGTCCACGGAGCGAGACTGCGAACGATGTGAAATAATAGTGCTTCGCGCCTCGCCGGACTCACGGCGCCGCACCGTATCGGAGCTTCTGCAGTACATCGTGCAGCCACAGCCGTACATTGCAACTGCGGCCGTCTATTGGACGGCTATTTTTCGAATATTCTGAGTGACATTTGCGAAATCCCACCTCCAGTGCCTCTTTCAAGCTCCCATTATCACCAACTTAGGCCTACAGGCCAAACTCCGGTAGACTCTTAAATGATAATTGTAGCCTATTTGTATAGGCCTACTTGAGGGGAGGCCAATGTTATAGCCCTAGGCCTATTGTTTATTCCTGTCTCATTGTGGTGAATTAAATTTGTGAGTTTGTCTTACTCCACAGTCAAGCCTTTTCCAGTCCTTGTGGATTTATAAATGACGAAGAAATTGTAATACCATCTAGGCCTATAGGCATAGCCAATGAGTAAATTTAAAAAAAAATGCAATGCCTTTCTATTTAGCTGTGAACTCAACTTTTAGAAAGTTCTTGAAGTATAAACTGCCCCTACATCATGAGCCAAGATTTAACAGCTCTTTAAGCATACGTGTGTGATGAGACGAAATGTTGATTTTGTGTGGGGAACAGGAGGGTCCAGCTGGTCAAACCCCTTGCGGGGAATTAAGACTGTTGGCTAAGCTCGAGAAAACCAGGACTTTGACGCAGAACGCAGACGCGCGCGCGGAATCACTTGGAAGCTCTATCATTTGTCCTATCGGTTTGTGGTTTGCACCAAAATGTTAAGTAAGAATGTGAAATAGTGGGTATCAAGGCACATTTTCCAAATACTGCTCACTTTTCTTATTAACTGACCGTAAATATGACACCAAACAGTTAATTTGTAGTAATTTCCCAATTTTGTGTAAGAGACAATTATTTGAAATTTCAAAATCGGCTTTGATACAGAGACGCGCTCATCCATTGTGAACAGCCTCCCAAAAATGCAGATTTTTTTAAGAAAATTAAAGGTCAAAAAGCGTTATTTTCTGTGTGTGAAATTAGCTGGATTTGACGATTGAGCGGTTTTTTAAATGGGCATTTAACATTGTAAAATAAGTTGGCCCGAGCTTGGCAAACAGTCTTAAAAAATCAATAAATGTCCGCGATCCTTCTCGGCTCGAATATTCAGTTGATTTACTTCCATTTTAAGCGTTTAACCACTTTTAAAATGCGTTTAAACACAATGTTTTCAACGTTTTAACATGTATTGCGCCTATGCTGTTAGCTAGACTACCCCCGAACGAGCGGCCATATTGATGAATGCGCGCGCTATCTACATTCTCTTGTTTCCTCGAATTTAGATTTCCTCAGTTAAAATTTAACCATTATGAAAAATGTATTGATGTTGTAACATAGTTCAATCCACGTTGAAGGTTGTTGATAATTTTAAGGCTGTGGCTATTTAACCGTAGCTACGGAAAAATTACGTTATACAATTTAACCGTAGACTGTACTACGGTAAATTTAAGCATGCTATTTTAGCCGTAGACTGTAGGCCTAGGCCTACGTAGTAACAACAAAAAACATCAAGACCTTTAACATCGCTATTTTAACGAGTCCTTTTTGGTAGGCCTAGGCCTAAATGTCGTCGTCCTTTTTGCTGTTTTGGTAACAAAAAAATCTTCCAAGACCTTTAGGGGCCTAACGTTGCTATTTTAAACGAAAGTCCTTTTTCGGTTGTCGTCGTCCTTTTTTGCTGTTTTATTAACAACAAAAAACCTTCCAAGACCTTTACGGTAACGTTTCTATTTTAAACAAAAGTCTTTTTTAGGCTGCCTACCTACACGTCGAGGTGTAGAGATAAGGCTTTTCCTTAAAATAGGCCTAGGCCTAGCACTTTTTAAACGCTTTTATCATCTAGAATTGTGTTTGCGACGGGGCCGAATGTAGTGAAATCATTTGCAGAAAAAACATGGACCCAAATAGAATGGTAAAAAAAAACGACCAAACAAAAATTTGAACCGCCGACCTTTCGCATAGAATTCGGACGCGCTACCACTCTGCCACAATGCACTGTGATATTTGAAGCTATTGGCCTAGTTAGGTGGTATCGTACGGCCTTCAGCGGAAGATTCGGATACCTTCGATTATTTCCGCTGATCTTCGTTTTGCTACGGACGATTTGTTGTTGTTAATTTGTCTGTAGCCTATGGTTAAATAGCCACTTCGTAATTTTAAACAGTCAAACATGTAAACTAAAACACAAAACACCTTCCGGGCGGAAAAACACGTAAAATTAATTTTTGAAGTTCCAAAAGATGTTTTATATTTTACTTTACATGTTCGACAGTTGAAAATTATCAACAACCTTCAACATGGATTAAACTACCTAGGCCTATGTTACAACATTAACATATTTTTCATAATTCTTATGCAAACTGAGGAGATGTAAATAACACTCGCCAAGCGCTAGAGTTCCGTTGAATGTGTGTCGAATAGCCTACTCTTTTAGCATAACATAACATAACAACATTTCTTAACGGTTGCAAATGGGCCCTTCCGCCCGGTGGCAACCACTCACTCCCCCCAGACCTAATTACTGTCCCCCCCTAAAAATGATCTAAATTCCCTTAAAGACCCACTACCTACAATATCCCCCGGCAAGTCATTCCATTCCCTAACAGTCCTTTCCATGAAACCATACCGACCCAGATCCGTTCTTACTACTTGACGCTGGAACTTCCATGAATGATCCCCCCTTCCCCTGTAAAGCCCCTCTTGTAGCCTATTGCGGATGTCCCCCCACCCCCTACTTCCCCTAGCCGCCCTGTACATATTGCACAACCTAACCTCCCTTCTTCTTCCCTCTAATGACTCCCACCCCAACTCTCCTAACATTGCAGTGACACTGTCATTATACTCTCTCTACATTCCCCTTATCATCCTCTTCCCACCGCCACCGCCTCGGCGCCTAACCTTTCCCGTAACCCTTCTTGCCGCCCTACGTTGGACTTTCTCTACTTCCAAAACCTCCCCCAACTTATACGGATCCCATGCCGCCGCCCCATACTCCAGGACAGGTCTAACCACTACCTTATATGCCCGATCTTTAACCTCCCGGCTGGCCCCTCTTAGATTTCTCATAACAAAACCCAGAGCCCTATTTCCCTTCTTAACAACTTCTTGCACCTGATCCCCCCAACCCAAATCCTCTGCCAACATCACCCCTAAGTACTTATACGTTCCTACTTTCTCCATAACAGCCCCCATTAAAGTGTATGTCCTACCTACCTTAATTATTCTTCGCGAGAAACCAACCACCTTACATTTACCTATGTTCAAACCCATCTTATTTGCTGTGACCCATTCCTCTATTACCCCCAGATCTGCCTGCAACAACCTAACATCCTCAATCCCCCTTATTGCTCTATACAAAACACAATCATCTGCAAATAATCTTATTCTTGATATTATTCCCTGCCCTATGTCATTTATAAACATAATAAACAACAAAGGTCCTAACACTGAGCCCTGCGGTACCCCCGATGTAACCTCTATACTATGTGACAAGGTACCCCCAACCCTAACCCTCTGAGACCTACCTCTCAAGAAATCTCCAACCCACCTCACCACTCCTTTATCCCCCACCACATTGTTAACCTTCTCCATTAGCAAATCGTGCGAGACTTTATCAAAAGCCTTTTCAAAATCTAGAAAAACAGCATCTACTTCCCCCCCACTGTCCAAAATGTCCCCAATATCCTGAACTAATCCTACCAGTTGAGTGTCACAAGAAAAACCTTCCCTGAAACCATGTTGAGCATCCGTGAACCACGCCTCCCCTTCCAATGAGTTCCTAACAGTCTGCAACTACCCTCTCCATAATTTTGCTCCCTACTGAAGTCAAGCTAACTGGCCTATAATTTCCTATTGTACATCTATCGCCCCCCTTATGAATTGGCACCACGAGTCCCTCCCTCCAACCTTCAGGGATCTTACCCTCACTTAAAGACTTTCTACATACATCCCCTAGAAACCTTACCGCGGCATCACCCCCAATTTTTAAAAATCTGCACCCCAAGCCGTCCTGCCCTGGAGCCTTTCCTACAACCATCTTGCCCAACACCCTCTTTACATCCCTATCTGAAATTGTGAGTGGGGTGTCCCCCCTTTCCCCTTGCCACTGCTCTCCTGTATCCCTATTCTCCTGAAACACCCCCCCATAATAGAAATTTAAAGCCTCCGCCTTATCCTGGTCGCTAACGTATATCTTTTCCCCCTCCCCCTTAAGAGTAGGTATTGCCACCCGTCCTTTTTGTCCCCTTAAGTGCTTGTATAAACTTGTCCCGCTGTCCCTAATTCCCCGGTCCCCATCCATTAACCTCATCATATAATCGTCCCTAGCGTCAACCTTAGCCCTATCAAGTATCTCCTCCCATTCCTTAAGCTTTTTCTTACCCCTCCCAGTCCTCCGATACTTCCCATAAACGCTCCTACATTTTCTCTTCAACCATCTAATTCTTCTATTGTAATAAACCGGATCCCCATTTTCCCTTTTTGCTACCTGCGGTACAAACCTTTCCAAAAGAGCCTTAAATATATCTAGAAAACTTTCCCACATCTCATTTACCCCCCTTTCCTCCCGAGACCACTCCTCATACATTCTTCCTAATTCTTCTTGCAACCCTTGAACATCTGCCCTATCATACCGCCTCATCAACTTACCCCCAATTTGATCCCCACCTCCCTCGTCACCATGCCCTACTAACGCTAACTCAACTATTGGGACTCTGTGGTCACTTATCCCCTCTACAACCTCGGACCTGACTAAAACCTCTTCCGGCCTAACTAATATTACATCTAAAATATTATTTTCCCCCCTTCCGGTGTCCCTTGTACCCTCCCCTACAGCCTGTATAAACCCCTCATTAACTACCATACAAGCCCACTCCTGCTTCCTACCTCCTACATCCTCTCTCCCCCCTTCCCAATGCACCCCGGGCAAGTTTAGATCCCCTGCTATAACCAACACTCTATCCTTACTACGCACTACTACCTCCTCTAGCTTATTTAAAACCTCCCATTCCCCATTATCACTAGGTCTATACACGCCTACCACATCCATGGAAGTTCCCCTCCCCAAGGTAACCCTAACACCCAGCATCTCAACCACCTCATCTGACCACAACAGTCTCCCCCTAAGCTCATGCCTACATACTATCATCCCCCCCCCCCCCCATACTTATTTCTATCCCTCCTGAATATATCATACCCTTGACGGCTAACCTCCCCATCATAAATGTCATCATTCAACCATGTTTCCACACACACAATCACATCAGGCAGTTTGCATGTGTGTAGAAAAAGGCTAATATTGGGCCTACTACTAGCTAAAATTGTCATTTTTTAGCTTTTAGGGGCTAGGCAACTTTTGGCACTGTATTGTTAGGCCTACTGAACTGAGACAGGTGCCTAGGCCCTAGGCTATTGAGCAGATTATTCATTAAGCCGGGATCTGGGCCTAGGGGTTATTTAATGTCACTATTATTTAGGCAGAATTAGGCTAGGCTAGCTTTCAGAGGAACTATGGCTATGGTCGGGCTACAAGCAGGGCAGACTAGGCGTAGGCCTACTAGGCAAACCGGCAGCCAGATAAGTCTAGGCCTCGGGCCTAGCCTAGGCGACCTTTTCACTGTGGAAAGGCCTAGCTATATAGCTGGACAACGACAGGCAATGTCTTAAAAAAGTATAGCGAAAATGCACAATATT
Source organism: Sweltsa coloradensis (assembly GCA_024449915.1). Taxonomy (NCBI): domain Eukaryota; kingdom Metazoa; phylum Arthropoda; class Insecta; order Plecoptera; family Chloroperlidae; genus Sweltsa; species Sweltsa coloradensis. The sequence continues at coordinate 386,300 of JAMZAV010000033.1, read as the reverse complement.
GCCTAGGCCCTAGCCCTAATCGTAATCATTAACCACTCGAAATCCATGGTTTGTAGGAACCGAAACGAAACCTGGACCTTAACTTGGCCTAGGCCTAGGCTCAGGCCCACGCACCAACATGGCGGATAAAAACCGGATAGGCCGGCCCTATGCTAGCTAGGTAGGTAAAACAGTAGATTTTTCATACAACTACGATTTTTAAGGATACAGCAGTGACCCAGAAATTAGGTATCCTTTTGATTATGTCGTTTCTCTTCTCGAAGAAAGGTTTCCTTAGCGTGTTGTACTTCTGTTCCACCTTCAGAATCTCCTCACTTGCCTTCTCGTTCAAAGCATCGATTTCATTCTGACATGAATCTATTTCTTCGAGGGCCTTCTGAGTTTCTACATCGTAATCACGACCACCTTCAGCATCTCCCAAAATAAGAGAACTTTCAAGCTTCTTTATTTTTTTGGGGGGTGCTTCACTAGCTGACATGGTGCCCAAATTATCGCTGTTATCACAAACGCGTAAGTTACTACCTTCCCAAAGCGCTCCAAAAACACCTCTATGCTCCTTCGTTTTCAAACAAACACAATGGTTGACCCTGGTGGTAAATAAAACAACTAGTTCCAGTCTATAACATCGTTCGTGATTGGTTGATTATAAACCAATGAGGATCAAACGCGGATGACGTATCGAAAGACACGCAAGCGTCGAATCTCAGCGGTGATTTTAAAAAACAGTGGGAACTGGAAGATTCAGATTTCAGATATATTTATTCCTCAACAAATACATCACAATTATAATAATAATAATAATAATAATAATAATAATAATAATAATAATAATAATAATAATAATAATAATATTTTTTACGTTCCGATACATGATTTTAGGCCGATTTTATAATTGAAAATGTAATAATCATGTCATATTATGACATATAAATTCCTGTATGAATCTGAATTTTTGCACTTTTAACCATTTAATTGTCTTCGTGTAAAAACGTTCTTAAAGTTCTGTACTCATTTCAATGCCTGTACACTGAACAGTCATAAAAACTATGCAAGAAAGTTGCGCGGATTGAGCAAGTGTTTTGTTTGATGCCAGAAAAGGATGAAAAGGATGATCTTTGGAGGCGGTAGCTATAATTGGCGTTGCTATGGCTAATTTAGATAGTGAATATGACGTGAATATGACGACCTAGCTAATTGTCTAAAACTGTTTTTTTTTTTAAAGTTGTATATTTCCACAGGATAATTCCATTGAGCATCTCTTTCGCGCGTATTTAGGACTGCCAGGATTACATAAAAGAGTCATTAGCAAATAATTTTAACCAGTGACGTAAGAACGGGACACGCCCCTATTGAAATTACATGAGAACCACCATGAATTTCAGCGCGGATTTATCCGCGCGGTATGAGACATGATTAGGTTTGTTTATTTGTCCTTTCTGGGACGGGTTATGAACAGTTCGGAATACAGCGGAAACGCGGCCTAGTACAGGAAGTTCGGGATTTAGAACGGATAAAAACATGTGTTCTGACCTTCAGAGATGAACGCCAAATGGACGGTTTGAGGTGTCACCTTATTTAAATTGAAAACTATGTTTAACATAAAAACAGTATTTTGTGTAAAATTTATGGCTAACGATGATTTAATTATGTACAAAAATAACAGCTGAGTTAATCTTCAGTAGGCTACACATCAACCAACAAACTTTCTCCGTAACCTTACTTTCATCCGTGGTAATTCGTATTCCCGCCGTACATTCCACTCTGTTTTATCCACTCCTCCTTTCCCATCAGAACCGTTCGAACATGTTTGGTCTGTTCTAGATCAGGTGTCTGGAGGAGCTCAGTGGTCTGGAGAGAGATGAACACTTGTTTTTTTACTGCTGAATTACCATTTTTATGTTCAGACAGTTCCAAACAGTTCCGTACGGACAAATTTAATAAACAAACCTCCCGCCACAATGGTGGGGATTCCCTCATACGCGTGGTGGGGGGGCCACACTTCAATTCATCATCGAAGGCTGTGGTCTATGGCGGACAGATTGTTTTCGGCGAGTTAAATAAGTATTTCATAATCTACAATCATCGAGTGTTTCCTGGGTGATTAAGAGATAAAAACTTGTGGAAGTGCATCTGAGGACCGTTACAAGTGTTAAATTCCTTAAGGAGCTGTGGTTAAACTTAATTAACGAGAGGATGGAGAGTTTATTACTTGGCAGTTGGCTGTTTCTGTTGCCTAGAAAGAGGAAGTTTATGTTTGATGGCGGATCGAGCATGGCGTAATCTCTGATATTGAGAAGGATATCGCGCCTTCGTCAGTATAATAGCCGGAGGCAGGGGCAAGTAACGTACAGTTTTTTTATTGATTGATTAGGGAAAAATTGTATTCATTAGAGAAAAGTAAGCTGTAGGGTTATTACTCACAGGATACCACTAACCACTGCGAAGCCAAGGAAGTTCTACTCGGGGTCTACAGGGTGACTGGGACTTCTTGGGCTTTCTTAGGGACTTGTGGGCAGTGGTTAATTTCTAAAATAATAAGTGGGTGGACGCTTGACGATCTCCTTCTTCGGGGGGGGGGGGGGGGGGGCGGGGGTAGAGTACCGTATTTCAAGAAGCTTCTTGTACAAGCGATTTTAGGCAAAAACAGCAGGGGGCTCCCCCCAACCACGCGAAATTTTTTAAATCAGGGTTTTTAGTGATTTCGGAGCATTTCAGAAAAAATACGAGACTGAATGCAATACCGAAGTAGGCCTACTATCGTTGTGTAAAACAACAAAACCTTTTTCCAAAAAAGAAGTGGGCGGACGCGTCCGCCCTGAAATTAACTACTGCCAAGAGGAAGATAATTTTGATAAGTCTAGAAAGATGAGTCCTAAGGATAGGGTTAGGGGGCATAGGGCCTATATCTCTTTGCAAGGTTTGCAAAAAACTTTTGAAAACTAGGGAATTATGATTGTGATGAGTGGTTTCACCCTAGCTGTGCTGGGGGGGGGGGGGGGGGTGACAACTGATAAGAAAATGAAAGAGAGGGAAAATAAATTGAAGCGACTGGATAAGGAGAGCTGAAGTGGACTTGTACAGGGTGCATGTACGATGGGAAAGGGAACAAGGACAAACAGAAGGAAGTTACTGGCAGTGGGAGTATGGTTGATGGGAAAACAGGACAAGGGAAGGCCCAGGACTATCTGGACAGTGATGTTAGCATACCGATGTCAAAGCCTGAGCTTGGGAGGGGGCTCGGAGGAGAGTCAGGGGAGTTACGAGAAATGGGGCAACTTGAGCAGGGTAGCTTGGGGGGTTGGGAATACGCTTCTCAAGGAGATTGAGGGTAGAAGAAGGATGTTGGATCTCATTTTTTATTTATTTATTTAAAAAAGAGAAGACATGGCTAGGAGAGAAGGAGAAAGGTAGAGAAAGGAATCTGTGGTCACTAAAGGGGATTTGTGGACCTGGTATGGGGAAGGTAGAAAGGTCCTCGAGGGGATCTGGTGTGACTGATGGGGCTATTAAGGAGAGGCCTATCAGAGACAAGGAGGCACTAGGCCTTTGTGGAACTGGGCATTCCTAAGCCACCGTCAGTGGTTAGTGACCAGGACCTCACAAGTCACAGGAAGGGATGATGATGATGGAATTGGGGCCTGCCATGGGCAGGATGGGAACTTGGTGGTTAGTAAGCTAACTGATAGGGGAGTGACATCCCAGGAAGGGAAACTGGAGGACAGGATAGTAACTGATAGGAGGGAAGCCACTGAGGAAATGAAGGAGGCTGATTTACCATCACTGCATAGAGTTGTGGGGCCGTCCCAGAATAGTGTTGTTTGAGGGGACTCAAGGGAATTTTGAGATAAATGAGGGATTGGATGTGACTAAAGAGATTGGCGCAAATAAGAAGGTCAAGGGGTTCTGCAGTAGGAAGGGGGAGGGCTATAGCTAAAGAAAACAGAGCAGCTAGCTCAATCTCTAACCCCAGAGCTAAAGTGGATGTATGCATGGAGTGGGAGAGTGTGTATAGATAAGGGGAGGGAGGGGCTTTGTGGAAAGGGGAAGAGGAGGAGAAATAAGATTGGTAGGTAAAAGAATGACAGTGGATCCTTGGAATGATAGGCGAACCCTCGCAATAGTGATCACTCAGAAAAACACGGCAGCAAATAACGTGGATGAACGTTTAGTTGTTCTTAAACAGTCACGTTCTCGGCGTATAAGGAACTATGTGGATGGAGTAAGGGGATCATCTGATGAACCCAGAAGTATGGGTTCTGGGGGACTCCATGACCAGAGGGGCAGGAGCTTACCTAGAGCTTAGGGGTGCTAAAGTTGAGTCATTTGGGGGCATCACAATTTACAATGAAAGGACTAATTTAGGTAATAAAGAACTGGGAGACTACAAGGGATGTGAAAGTAAAAGTATTGATGGTGGGTACCAACGATATCAGAAGGGTTAAGGGAGGGAGATACAGGGTGAAAGCGAGAAATTAAGCAATCTTATCAGGGTAGGGTTGTGAGGGAAATCGGGAGCAGGGATTTGTAAGTGGTTATGGTATTGGGTATGCTGGCAAGAAGGGACATATAGATAGTGTGTGAACGAGGAGATGAACGGGGGTATTGGACAGAAGTGCAAGGTGGAGGGGGCCACCTACCTAGACATGGAGGGTAGGATAGGGTTGGATGATCTAGGGGAAGATGGAGTCCACCGCTCAAGAGAGGGGGGCCACAAGCTTGAAGAGATCATCCACAATTAATGGATCAAAGGATGCATTTATTTATTTATTTATTTATTATCGTCTAACCAATTCAGTTTAAAAAAAGTGATTTATTGGTAGCAGGAAGGAGTGGGTGGCATATGTGAGGAGAAGGGAAAAGGGAGTATAAATGCATATGAATTAAGGGAACAGGATATGTAATGGGAACATGAATAGAAAGGGAATCCGAATGATATAGACTGGGGATTTAGACCTAGGCTGTTAAGGGAGGGAAGGAATATTATGGTTGGGGGTTACAATAACACTATAGGGTGTAACGTTATCAATGACATCAATAGACAAGGAGAAACAAATGAGGAAAGGTAAAGGGGAGTGAAGGTAGGGATTGATTCAAGGGAACAAAGGGGCTTTGGACATGTGGAGCATGGAAATAGAAAAAGTGGTAGAAGGGGCACGGTTAAAGTGTCTTATGGGAACAATAGGGTGAGCCAAAATGAAGGTAATATAAGGAAAGGGTGTTACTCTTAAATGCAAGGAGCATCAGGAGTAAACAGGTCCATTTCTGGTCAATGCTGATGTTGTGGTGGCTGTTGAAACATGGCTGGATGACAGCATCCTGGATGGAGAAGTGGGGCATACTGGATACATTGTATTCAGAATGGAGTGGGACAGGGATGGACGAGGGGGAGGCTTATTGGTGGAATGCAAAATTGGACTCGGGGGAGAGTTGCGTGGAGGAAGAGTGAATGTGAGTTGATGGGAATCAAGATTTTTTAAGGGGGTGATGAAATCTGTAGTGGGAGTGGCTGCATACTGGCCACCTGGTAACAATGACTTTGAAGCACTGTCCATTCTTAGTAACAGGGATATGGGGGACAGGAAAATCATCGTAGCTGGGGACCTAAATATGCCTGGAGTTGTGAGAGGGAGGAGTGGTTATTTATTGTATTGGGAGGAGTGGTTATTTATTTATTTATTTATTTATTTATTTATTTATTTATTTATTTATTTATTTATTTATACAGCAGATAATAAGGTCCTTAGTGTTACGGGTATAATAAGGGAACTTGGTTGGGAGATACTTGAGGATAGGAGAAGAATGGACAGACTGGGTAAAATTTATAGGTGACTAGAGCTCATGAGGGGTGGGGTGAGATGTTTAGTCTTCTAAGAAGGTCTAACTTTATAGCCAGAGGAGACCATACATGGAAATTTGAGAGCGGTACATTACATGGACAACAGATGTGGGTAGGAACTCATTCTTGGCCAGAACGGTGGTGGAGTGGAATTTCCTTTCTGGGAGGGTAGTGGGGGAAAAGAATTTGATTGGATTAAAAAATCATAAAAGCTGCTGCCAAAGGTTTATCCTGACTAGGGAAGAGAGAGAATTGGAGTAGAGAGTAAAAAGAGGCTATGCTCGGAAGAGGAGTGATAAAGAGTGCGAAGGGAATATGTGCAATTGTCAATGGCCATGAGAGAGAGAGAGAACTATGGAAACGGAGAGGGAAGAAGAAACCTGCCATCGACGAATAGTCATGGTAATTATGTTGATTACAGTTTTATAGTCATAGTCATTAGCAGAGGATGAATATACATACATACATACATACATACATACATACATACATACATACATACATACATACATACATACATACATACATACATACATACATACATACATACATACATACATCTTATATAGGCCCTACCTTCAATCTGATTGCTGCTGCTTTAAGCTTGGTTTTGTCCTGTATCAAAAAGGTCTACTCTTTCTCTGTGCGTGCTGGTAATAGTTATTTATCTTGTGCCAGGCCTTCATATTTTATTTTATTTTGAAGGTGTAGGCCTATGTATACATGTACATAGGTATACACAGTAATACACTACTACTACACTAGGTATACATTGTATAGATCAAATGGTAAATAAATACTCTACTCTACTCTATGTACATAATATGAATTCTACTTTATTCTGTTCTATTTTCCAATCTACTTTCTGGGCACGAATCTATGTAATATGTATTATCTTTAATGAGCCCCCCCCTTTCCCGACAAACAACAAACTCGACGGTCTCTGTAGAGTGTAGACTGTACATCCCAAAAACATTAGAGTAGTAGTATTATCAAAGATTAGGTATTATAATATATGTACATTCCCCGCCATCCATTTGAAAAATATCAAGAGAATAGAATATTTTGTCGTTCATCATAATGGATGGAGCTAATGGAGGGTGGTTCGGGGTTCCAATGCTCCCATTATTAATTAGTTTAATTAAATTTGTTTTGGAAGTTAGAACATTGGTTTTCAATTAGGTCTTCTAGCACCGTGTTGTGTTGTGTCAAGGTAGAAAATAAAAATTGTATGATTCATGACCTTGAGAAAATTCCAAGTACGAACACCGCCTGTTTAAAATGCCACAAAGAAAGCCTCAAACAATTTAACTGGCTGTGGTATCTGCATATTTTCCATGGTATTTTCCGTATTTGCCAGCAGCCAGCAGCAAAGCAGTATGGCCTATTCCCCTTCCTGTTATGTACGAAATCAACATGGCATCTGATACTGCAAGGAGTACACTGACAAGTGGTAACGAGCGTAATACCGAAGAGTCCGACGATTGTGCTGATAAATCTCGTGCTTTCGATCCTTTAAATAGTGCTCCATTGTTGGATAATTCAATCGATATTCTAAAAACCACCGATTGTAGTAGTTGCCACTATTTAGGTGGTATATTAGCCACAGCGTCATCAGTTACGGCGAATACTGACACAGATTTAGGCCTAGGCCTAGTAGTTAATTTTGATCGTGAGGTTCAAAATCATGGTGACATGAAATCAAGATCAAGATTGGGACATGAAAGTGATCGCTGCCACATACAAACAACCGATGGTAAAGTACACCATGAACGGTCAGTTACCGCAGAACATGTTAAACGAAAACGAGTACAACACGACTATAGAAAATTGTCAAACTCTGGTTATGTTGACGACATTGGTAGGCCTAGACCTAGACGCTATTCTTCTAGTGCTTCAAGTGGAAGTGAAACTGAAACAAAAGATCATCCCAATAAAGAATTTAACAAACCTAACACAATTTGTAAAGATGAAAACATCATAGGGCTACCGCTTGGTAAGTAAACTGGTAGGAGCCTAGGTAGGCCTAGGCTATGCCTAGGCCTACTAGGGCCTCCGCCTAAAGCATCATTCACAATCGGTTCTAAGTCGTAAGGCGCAAGGCCTAAGGCGTAATAATTTGTATTGCCGAGTATGTATTTCAATCAGAACGTTCACAACACGTCCCAAGTCGCAAGGCGTATGGCTTATGTCGTAACGAATTGCCCAAAATCCAATTCTTACAACGGTTTCTTACGACGAGCCAATCACGAACAAGGAAACTCCACAGCTGACTGTACGCGCACAAGAGTTGTCTAGTCCTTAGGGCTAGGTTCTATCCCTGTTCCGCACTAAATTAAGCCCCATTCACATCCATTAACATCAAGTAGGCCTAGGCCCTAAACTCGGAACCCCTTCGGTTGGGGGGGTCCAAAAGCTTTGTACGATGTTTTATAGGGAATCGTAGTAGGTTAGGGGGAGGGGGGGAGGGTGCACGAAGCGCGTATGTTTTACAATATATAGGGCCTAGGCCTACTTGGTAATATATTTCATTCAACGAAGTGGCTATTTAACCGTAGGCTACGGACAAATTAACAATAACAAATCGTCTGTAGCAAAAACGAAGATTAGCGGAAATAAACGAAGATATCCGAATCTTATGCGGGATTGGCGCGGCGGCCACCATTCCTGTTCTGACAACCTGACTGCAATCACGTGTTTGTTGATGCAAAATTATCTGTTGATGCAACACAAGGTTTTTTGAAAGTCCTTTATTTTTAAAATAGAAACGTTAAAGGTTTAGAAATGTAAAAGGTTTTTTGTATTTTATTTGCAATTTCCTTCATGACTGCGTAGAAAGACGGCAACATGAATCCTGTAAGCCCCTCCCCATCTTCAGGCCTAGGCCTAGGGTTCTAGACTTTTTGGTACAGTCACGCGATTTTAACTATTTTAGGCCATGTTTAGGCCTACAGGCGATCGCTTTAATGCAGATTCTTTGGGTCAAGTCAATTCTAAAACACATTTTGGCTAGAGCAAAAGCCTATTATATACAATAAAGTAACATAACATAACATAACATTTCTTAACGGTTGCAAATGGGCCCTTCCGCCCGGTGGCAACCACTCACTCCCCCCAGACCTAATTACTGTCCCCCCCTAAAAATGATCTAAATTCCCTTAAAGACCCACTACCTACAATATCCCCCGGCAAGTCATTCCATTCCCTAACAGTCCTTTCCATGAAACCATACCGACCCAGATCCGTTCTTACTACTTGACGCTGGAACTTCCATGAATGATCCCCCCTTCCCCTGTAAAGCCCCTCTTGTAGCCTATTGCGGATGTCCCCCCCCCCTACTTCCCCTAGCCGCCCTGTACATATTGCACAACCTAACCTCCCTTCTTCTTCCCTCTAATGACTCCCACCCCAACTCTCCTAACATTGCAGTGACACTGTCATATACTCTCTCTACATTCCCCTTATCATCCTCTTCCCACCGCCACCGCCTAACCTTTCCCGTAACCCTTCTTGCCGCCCTACGTTGGACTTTCTCTACTTCCAAAACCTCCCCCAACTTATACGGATCCCATGCCGCCGCCCCATACTCCAGGACAGGTCTAACCACTACCTTATATGCCCGATCTTTAACCTCCCGGCTGGCCCCTCTTAGATTTCTCATAACAAAACCCAGAGCCCTATTTCCCTTCTTAACAACTTCTTGCACCTGATCCCCCCAACCCAAATCCTCTGCCAACATCACCCCTAAGTACTTATACGTTCCTACTTTCTCCATAACAGCCCCCATTAAAGTGTATGTCCTACCTACCTTAATTATTCTTCGCGAGAAACCAACCACCTTACATTTACCTATGTTCAAACCCATCTTATTTGCTGTGACCCATTCCTCTATTACCCCCAGATCTGCCTGCAACAACCTAACATCCTCAATCCCCCTTATTGCTCTATACAAAACACAATCATCTGCAAATAATCTTATTCTTGATGTTATTCCCTGCCCTATGTCATTTATAAACATAATAAACAACAAAGGTCCTAACACTGAGCCCTGCGGTATAGGCTATCATAAATTATGCCTGAAAACACAGACCACAGTCTCTAAAGTACCTAATGAATCCTACAAATAGATTCGCGCTACTGTAGCCTATGTAGGACGGGAGCAATAACACCCTAATGTTCACGTCTAGGCTGGCCGCCTATGGCGTGCAGCAATTTCAACTTGTCCGTAGCTTCGGTTTAGTGGTCGTAAATCTTCCATAGGCCTAGGCCTAAAGTCTACGGTTTAACTCTACCGCCGTTCCTGTAGCTACGGTTAAAATAGCATGTTTAAATTTACCGTAGTAGGCCTACAGTCTACGGTTAAATTGTATAACGTAATTTTTCCGTATTTACGGTTAAATAGCCACAGCGTTCATTTAACACCAACGCACTTCACGCAGAAAGCATTTGGATCCCCCCAACCAAAGGAGTAGGTACCCTAAACTCTAGCCCTAAACGCTAGACCAGTGGTTCTCAACCTTTCTTATTCGCGCTCCCCTTTGGATCAGTTCCTTGTCCGTACGCCCCATGTTGCCTTAAATTAGAATTTGTTCATTTTATTTAGGAATATTAATTTGGTAGGCCTATATTAGGCCTAGCCCTACATTAAAAGAAATTAATTTAATTATTTGGAAAGAAGTATAGCAATGGGTATACCTTTATGCATCATCGGGAAGGAGCGTATGTAGGAGTTGTTCATGTTATGTTTTAACCCCCTGTAGTGCTCAAAGTGGAAATTGAAAGGCAGTTTCATGTGAAAAGGACCAAAACGATGGGTTTGAGGGGCAGAGCCCCGTAACAGTAGCGGCGCAGGGGAAAATTGGGAAAGTTAGTTTTATTTAGAGTGCCTAGTGCGTTTGGTGTGTTAAATGAAAAGAGTGGGCTGAATACAATACCGAAATAATATAGTTTTTGTATAGTGGAAACTCCAGAAAACCACCAAAATCAATTTGAAAACAAGACTATTTTGCAAATCCACGGACGGGGGTCGGGGGGAGTAAGTGCCCTTGCCAATATGTCCCAATATCCTTGGTATTGATGGAAACCTATAGACCTGGGACACGTGTGGTTGTCTTATTTTAAAGCAAAATACGCATTTTTAACATTTTATTTTCTATTTTTGAATTATTATTATTTGGAATATTTAATGCCCATCTGCGCCCCCCCTGCCAAAGCTTCGCACCCTCATTTTGGGGTGCCCCCCACAGGTTGAGAACCGCGCTGGGCTAGACTTAGGTCCAAAATAGTATGGCTTGCGTCGGGCTGGGAGAAACCAGCTAACTCTGTAGGGCCTAAACGTTTAGGTAAGGTAAGGCATATTGCCAAAGTGCAGCATTATACATAGCATAGGCTCACTGTTTACACAAGCCAAAGGTCATCCATCAGTAATTGGTTCTTGTTGATGTTTGTCAGTAGTGAGTTTTCACGCATCGTTTAACTCGGACGGAGCTAGGGGCTAATGGCATCTACTGCGGTATTTAGGCCTGCAGATGGCTGAGGCTGAGCCAGGCCGGCTTTAGGATTTGTGCAGATTTCATCGGCTAAGTAAGAACGGTCATTATCGGTAGTATTGTGATCTCCGCTAAAACTCTTGGCTACCGGTACCAAAAAAGTTCACAAATACAGTTTTCTACATAACCACATACAAAGTAGGTAGGCCTACCTACCGGTAGCAATAATTTGTAGGTAATCTTGGCCTACCAAAATTGAAATTTATGAAGCCAAATGGATCTTTATAAATTGTAATATGTACATGAACAGCAATGCAAATATCACACAATGACAGCCGACACCAAGGCTAGACCTAGGCATACTAGAATGTTAATACATACCTAAATTGAAACACAGTTTTTGTTTGTAACACATGTAGGCTAGAAACATTTCTCATTACGCGTAAAACCGAAACCATATTAAAACTTCTTCATGTGAGTGGGGGCATTGCCCCCCATCTCCCACCAAAGCTCCCATAAATACATAACCACAAACAACCCTCGACAATCCCACTCTTAAGCTCGCAATTTGCAAGTGAAAATTTGTTGCTTGGAGTTGGCAAATTGACACTCGCAGATAACTTATCGTGCGACCGCGCTTTTTTTACGATCTAGCATTTGAATCATTCCGCCTGCAATACAACTACCGAGCATAACCTGATGCGCAGCATGGCCTGTTACCAACCACTCGCCAAAAACGAACTCTCAAAAAGTCAAGGTTCAGTTCCAGGCTACCTTACAACGCACGTAACAAAGAGACGCCTAAACTTGCCTAAGTTGGCCCTAAACCATGCGTAAAAAAAACGCGAACGACGAAAGTTGAAACCATTCTTAATTATGTATTTAACTTCATCTGACGTTATTGGAGAGAAATATGAGAATCCACCGACAACCCTAAATCCCGTGCAACATCCTCCTGATAGTAAGTGTAACAATGAAATCGTGAAACTTGTCGAGCATCTCGCAGACTTGCAAACGTTAGCTGCTAGGTTGAAATCACAATAGGGCCTAGGCCTAGCCCCTAACGCGATCTTGGATTTAGTTTTGTGAATCATAATAAACGAAAGTAGAGTTTATTTTAATTTTAAAATCAGTGACCTTGCCCATCCTTATGAAAACATAGACGTAAATCCAGCAGGTGGTAGGCCTAGGCCTATTTGAACTCGCATTGAGCCGCGGTCCTAGTCTAGGCCTACTTCACATTGACCGAGGATCGAACTCCTATGACGTGACGTAAGTAGGCCTAGTTGGTAATGCAGTATTAGCTTTCTTTTAATTGTTTGTTTAAGAATAGATGTAGCCTCAAATCGCATTTTAGGCTACGAAATATAACACAGAACCCCCCAAAAAATCCGCATTTGCCGGATTTGCCTCCGGCGGCTGGGACTTTGCCCCAGACCCCGGTTTACCCGCGCCACCTCGTTGCGAGTGGATATCATGCTTTGCAAGCGTACTTCTCGTGGATTTGTCGAGGGTTGCACAAATATCATTCAACATTGCCAAAATTCTTCATATCACGAAAACAAAACCACAAAAAACACTCAAAATACTGTCACTCGACTAGCGTTACCTTTACCCGTGCAACGTAAACACACACCCGTGAACACCATGGACTAGATTACATACAACTTTTGTAATGATTGCAAATGGACTTCGCTGTGAACCACTCACGTCACCCAACGATATTATGGGCGCCACAAAAAACTATCTAATGCCCTAAGAGCCACGACCTACGATATCCCGGCAAGTCATATCAACCAAAGTCTTTCCATAGAAATTACACATGTAGGAGTGCGACCGGGACAACGACACAGATCCGACAACTTTAATTATTTGGCCTGTGCTTGCCAGATGATCCCCCTTCCCTGAAAGCCCTCTTGCAGATATGATCAGCGATAGAGTTCAAACCCCACCCCTTAGCGGAATCGCCCTGGATCTTACTCATTGCAACAAGACCTAACCCTCATCCCAATGACTCCCACCACATCTCCTTTAATTATGATTCATTTATGTCAATCTAACATTCCTTAAACTTTCCACTGTAAATCACGCGGACCAAGTTGTCCGTAACCGTTCTTGCCGCCTTACGTTGACTTGTCACTTAAACTCCCCTCGTTATCCTGAACGATGCTATGAAAACACGCTCCATCACATGCGTAACCTACCTTACTATAGCCCACTCCTCCCATGAACCTTAATAAACAACAAACCAGAGCTCCTATTTTCCTTACTTAACTTATTCCTGCCAATTTCCATCGATTCCAAACGGTTACATCAAACCATAGCCTAGGCTAATTACTGATGATTGTTTGGCTACTTTCGCATACAAGCCCCTTAAAATGTATTTTCTTACCTTCTTAGTTTAACCTAGGAAATTTTTCTCTACCACCGATGGTTGACTACAACTATTGTAGGTGAATAATAATAATTATAATTATATGTATTTAGAGTCTACCCACTCAAGTCATATAACTGATTTTCAGTGGGGGACAGTAAACCAAAGCGACCAAGCCAACCCTATAGGCCTCGACGCAATCGACGAGTGAGCGATAAGCAACCAAAGATCGATATTGTCTAATAGGAAATATAGCAATCAGTGGTATGGACAGTGCGGACACCCGCGGATCAACACCAGATTCAACAAGGCTGATTCAGAACAACTTTAAATTTATTATGTGCCTCGTTGCTAGGACAGCTCCAAAGTCACCGTGTACAAATTCTTAAGACAAGAATTGATGGACTCAAGTCCAAATAAGAAGTTAAAAAACTTCCGACTTTAGCGGGAATCGAACCCTGGACCTTCTGCATTGCAAGCAGAGACGCTAACCACAAGACCAACGAGCCACACAATGACAATCATTGCCCTCTGCAATTATGATTTCATGAGTGTCAAGAGCTCAGAGGCATTGTGATGAAATTTAATACATGTTAAATATCGATCGCGGGACCAAGATTGTCAAGCGACAGGTTATTCCTCAATTGTTATTGGTCAATTATTATTTCCCTTGTGTTGCATCTAAACGGACGTATGAAAACACGGCTTCAATTCAACATAGCGTCAGCCTATCGCTACGAAACACCACTCACATTGCCCATAAATAAATAAAACAACAAATGTGCCTGTCATAATTTTGCATTTAAGCAATATTGACTTATGCCTCGCCATATTTTCAATTGATTTCTCATGCAAGGTTACAAAACCAATAGGCCCTAGGCCTAATTACTGATGATTGGTTTTGGCTTATTTAGCACTCCAAAGTCTAAAACACTTGAGTTTTCTTCCGTTCTGTTGAGTTATAACCTAGGCAAATTTTTTTTTGTAGGCCTACCGGCAATAGTATGGCTACTTGGATTCCAAATTCCAAATTTGACACATGATAAAATGAAAACTGTTACCCACCGGTAGGGGTAAATGGGGTAAATACTAAATAGGAACGCTTTTAAAACAATGTACAATTGATTTTTTTAGAATTGTTTTGTTGGACATTTTTCTTTGCACTGTTGATAATGTAGGAAATAACTGGTAAGCCATTTTCCTAAAAACATGTAGAAGGAAAAAAATCAAATTTGAAAAGTGGTTGTTCCTATTTGCCCCGTCATTAACACTGTAGCTTATTGGTGTGAGGTAAAAAAAAAAATGGGGTAAATAGGAACAGACATAATTATATATGCATGATTTTTTTTTAAATCCGAAAAATTAAAAACTGGAACCTATAGGCCTAAGAAAACAATATCAGATTATATTAAAACCGGAGCAGAGTGCCACATTTGTGTCAAAACATCTTCTAAGTTGTTTTTGTGACAATAGGATTAATTTTATGTTAATTGTCAACCTTTCAAATAAGTAAGTGGAAAAATTGTGAAGGGGGGGGGGGGTGAATTTAACTTTTGTTATCAAATATCAACGGTAGGAATATGGGGTAATTAGGAACACACAAAGGAATGCAATCAATCCTGTGGAAATTTTGTGAATATGATGCACGAAGCTGATATTTTCCCATGTGTCAGAAGAAATTGAGGAAAAAGCAAATAAAGGGCCTACATGGTAATTTTCACAACACCTGGTCAACAAGAATGGTCAAATAGGGATGGCTGTTTGCATTCACCCCATAAATATAACCCATAGGTTAACTGTGTTGTTCCTTTTTACCCCACTTGTTCCATATTATCCCGAACCAGTGTTCCTAATTACCCCAAATTGGAGGTGGTGTGGGGTAAATGAGAACAGGGGCTTAACAGCATGGATGGACTGAGATAAGCAAACACAAACCAATTGTAAAGCCATGTTAGTTCTGGGTAAATTTTTAATGTCAAAAAAAAATTCGGTTACTCTTTGTCTTTGGACATAAAAGTTTTTTCTAAAGGTTTTATGGCTGAAACTTACATCAACTTTTTATTGTTTGTAGGGTAGTTAAAAAAAAACAAAAAAACAGGAAACTATTTAGGGCCTAAAGGTCGGATTCCTATGCGACGGCTGATTCGACTGTAGCCGCGCGGCTGTAAACACTGCATGAGTCACACTGCTTTATAGTTAAATGAATGGAACCCATTCCTATGACGCGTCAGTAGCCGCGCGACTGACGCGGCGGCTCTTATCAGACGGCTTGAGCCGCCGGAGCCGGACGACTCGACTGCCTCATGGAGCAGTCTAGCCGCAGCCGCCACGCGATCGGAAGTGTTTTCCTATATTAAATAATAGAACTATTAATAAAACTTGGCTGTCGGGATACGCCGTGTCGATTGTCATTAAAATGCTGACGTTTCGAACTGATTGCACAGCTCATCTTCAGAGATGTGAAGAAATCCTGCAGAACCTACTCGATCGCTCGACCATAATAAGACTTGTTTTTCGTGACTGAGTGACAACATAATTACTGGTCAATATTTAAGCGAAAATTTCTAAACGATCATCCAAAATCTCTGTATGATACTTGAACCTCCTCCCTCGCCAAGTACATTGGTTTAGGGTCACTTCTTTTTAATTGATTTAGCATATTTAGTAACAATTATTCCTCTTCCTCTTCTTCAAGAAAATATGCTACCAACAGTGTTTCCTCCATGCTAATCACGTGGCGACTGAAACAAGAGTCGCGGGATAGGAATTTGAACAAGCGGCTCTGATCGCGCAACTCAAATCGCGCGGCTAAAGCCGCGTGGCTATAGTAGTTTCAGTCGTCGCATAGGAATCGTACCTTAACTAACATCAGAATTAGCTGATTTTTGTATATGTCGTTGAGAAAATAAAAAGGTTACATACATGGAACATTTTTTTAAAAATCAGTCTTATGGGGTAGATTTTAGGGCCGTTCCTATTTACCCCATGTTCCCATTTACCCCACTTACCCCTAGTAGGCCTACAGTAGGCTACCTACCTAACCATGTAGCAATATGAGAAACAGAAAGACAAAGAGATAGATCAATAATAGCATTTGATACAAAAGCTGAAGGCCTATACACGTATCAAGATGCGCGGAAGCGCACCGGGCCAAGCCACGCGCGGCTCCGCTTCCACTAGCGCCTATTACCGCACGCCTACTTTAGCACTTAACACGGTGTCGCCGACGCGAAACCATGTGAGATAAAAACCTGCAACTTGCTTCAATCGATGGGCTTTTACTATGAGATGACCCATTTCAAGTTTCATCCCGATCTGCTGATGCGTCTAGAAGTTATTCAGACGTCAAGATCGTTCAAAAATACTTTCTTCTTGGTGTTGGGTGGGTGGGTGGCTGGCTGGCTGACGAATTATGTATCAGTTTGTGGGCCCTCAATGGATAATGTTAGAGAAGCCAAAATTTGCACCGATGTCAGTCATCTCAGTGGCCATGTGGTATAAAAACGGTAATTGTACCTATTAGATGCCCGGAAGCTTAGATAATGCAATTTTTTTTTTATTTATAACTGAGATGCTCAAACCTTTTAATTATCAATGAGTGAGATTTTATTTTGAATCATTGTAAATAAAGTAATTTTCTCTACTTGGATGCTAACTTCCATACCGTGTACGTTCTAAAAACATTATTAATATACAATACAAAAATGCAAAAACTTGCAAAAAAGGGGCCAAGCCGAAAACGAGGAAGATACAAGTGGCTCAACTGCATAAAGTGGTGATATCTAGAAGTGTGGCCAAGCCCATTATTTTGCTTAGAATAATAAATATATTTATTAATTATGTAATAAATTAATAATATATCAATATCCATATTATTATCTAACTATAATTATGAAATAAATATGTTAACAAAAATAACATAAACATTAAATAAATTTATTGAAACATTTACATGTGGAAATCAAATTTAACAGATGCCATTCAAAATTAAAAGCTTGGTCGATGGATTTGGATTGGTTATGTTTTGGTTAGTCAGTAACGACAACCAAGTTAAAAATTCATCGCCCAAGCATTTAATTTTGAATGGCGTCTGTTAATTTTGATATTTCCACATGTAAATGTTTCAATAAATTTATTTAATGTTTATGTTATTTTTGTTAACATATTTATTTCATAATTATAGTTAGATAATAATATGGATATTGATATATTATTAATTTATTATATAATTAATAAATATATTTATTATTCTAAGCAAAATAATGGGCTTGGCCACACTTCTAGATCTCACCACTTTATGCAGTTGAGCCACTTGTATCTTCCTCGTTTTTGGCTTGGCCCCTTTTTTGCAAGTTTTTGCATTTTTGTATGGTTTATAAATACTGCAGAGGTCTAGCCTATTTAATTATGCTACTGCCTTGCCTAATAGTAGGCCTACCTCATCCTGGCTTATACAAAATATAATTTCAATGCAGAATTGCAGAATTGAAATAAGCCTTCAATGTGCAAGTACGTACTGAAATTGAGAAAATACAAATTCTTTGCCAATTTCATAGTAGGTATCTCTGTAAAGTTGGTAGGTCTACTTAATTAAATTGGATTAGATAAATCTTGTTAAATAGGTAGGTAGGCCTACTGCTTTAGACATAAAAACCTAATGACATAATGCTAACCTAGTCCAAGGACTAGGGTATGGACTTGTATCCAAAGGCATTGTACTACCTAGTATAAATTAGTTTAAGTTGGATTGGATGGGAGTTGACAGTGACAGGTTGGTTTAGAATAGAGTAGGCATGCATACAACACTTTTCGACTGCAGCTAGTTTAAAGTTGTTATTTTAATCCACAATGCGTTTCGTCCTACTGGGACTCATCAGGCGGATCTCTGAAACAAAAATCTCAACACATAACCAGCGGTAGGGAGGGCCACACAAGAAGTAAATACTGCACACTATTGTTAAAGCTACTTTTTAAAAGTAGCACTGCTACAGCTACAGCTACATGACCTTTGAAAGTAGCTTAGCTACTCTTTAAGCTACTTTCATTCTTAGCTTGCTACTTGTGCAGCTACTTTAAAATAGTAGTGACGCTACTTTAAAGCTACTTTCGTGTTTTTTTACCACAAACTAGAGTAAAATTTTGTTTATGTTCATTAGGGCGTAGGCTCTGGCCTGTTGCAATAAAGCAATTACAATATTCAACTTATGCTTCAATACAACTGCCACTGGCCAATGTATGAGGTTGAAAGAATGACTAGGCAATTATATGCTTGACCTGAAATTTCCTAATGCCGTATGTCCAGGTGTGATGAGAAAAGAATGCATATCAGATTACAGCTACTTGGAGTGCCCTTCACGATAACATTCTGCACAATGTAGGCTTAAGTGACTCAACGCACGACTCTCAAGGTCAAACACAGAACGCGCCTGTATTCGCGGGGCGATCCCAGCAGCCTATGTAATATGTTTTCCCCGTCTATTACGTACAAAAATGGTTAACAAATGAGCTAAGAAAGATGCGTTTTTACCAGCCGCACACGCGCATTTGTATCAGCCTTATGTCCGTCTGTTCTTCAGCGAGTAGCGCCCGCCGCCCGTGTGCGATGAGGAAATACATGGCTTGAATATTGCACAGTATTGCAAATCTCGTAAACGCCAGATCCAAAGATGCGCGAACAAGGTGCGCGTTCAATCG
This sequence comes from Sweltsa coloradensis, assembly GCA_024449915.1. NCBI lineage: Eukaryota > Metazoa > Arthropoda > Insecta > Plecoptera > Chloroperlidae > Sweltsa > Sweltsa coloradensis. The sequence goes on along the minus strand of JAMZAV010000033.1, from coordinate 366,907 downwards.
AACTCCAGCTGGCCGGCGAGAAGTAAGAGAAAAGAATTTGCGAGTAGGCCTACATATTATTAGGCCTCCGCCTAATTATGATTGATTTTTGCAACAGTACTGTGTAATGGTTTAATTGCATTAGGGCCTATTGCAAAATGAGAGTAGCGTCAATTTTACGCTACAGCTGCCTGTTAATAGTAGCTTGCTACTCTCTACTTTACTGCATTTCCAAAAGTATCGCGCTACCGTCCTCGCTACTCAAAAAAGTAACATGTTACAAGTAGCGCACTACTTAACAACACTGATTCTGCATGCATGCTTTCAACATTAGGAAGGTTACTTGACTTACTTCACACACCATATACAGAGCCATACCAGTCGGTGCACCCAGTAAGGGGGCTTCCATCTAAACTCTAGTGCCCGGACGACTAAACATGTACATGACTCACCTTTGATTCGAACGAGGACCTACAGCAACAAGAGAAAAGCTAGCCCTCCTGCTGGCTGTTCTGGGCCTGGTTGCTTCTTCATTTAATTGGATGAGCGCAGTGAAGACTTCAATTTTGCTTAGGCCCTACCTTTAGAGAATCAGCTCGGGTGCTTTTTTGGTTTGTTTTTTTTCTGTTCGCTCTCTACTAGGCAAACGGCATATATGCGATCTTGATGAAAATTGGAGGGGACATTCAAAATCTTTGAACTTAGATCTGCCAATATTTTGGGTAGGCCTACCGGTTCAATAGAAGAAATACTTCATGTACATGAATATTGTGCTTTTACGATTTTTAATGCAATATTTTCGTGATATTTGGTCCGCGACCAGGAAAACGGCTACTCTGATCTTGATTAAACTTTATGAGAACGTTAAAAATCACTTGGATATGATTTTGGGTACAATCGAAGAAATAAAAATCATGCTTTTAGGGCAACAATTGGTCAATATGACTGCGCTCACCTTTTCGCAGCTGGCATAACGAGGCGCGTGACGGTTCTCTCGTCTCTCTCGGACTCGCAGGATCACAGTCGGTCGTCTGGCATTGTTGAAGGCAGATATGGTTCACTCTTGCTCTTGTCTTTACATAACAATTGTATCTATGACGACACAAAACAGTAATTTGTACAGAAATAGTCTATCAAAACAGATCATCCATCAGCGCGACTAGAAAAAGCATTCATGAAGCGGCCTAGTCTGAGAGAATAGGGCCTACAGTTAGGTTAGAGACAGGAATAGTGAAATGTTACCAGACAGCACAACCAGTGAGGGGGCTTCCCTTTTAGACTCTGGTGCTTGGGTAACAAAACAGCCATGTCTTATCCTAGATTACAACCAAAACCCTTGGCGTGGTTTACAATGTAAATATTTAGGTCAATAAACCGATTGCTGCTGGGATCTGAAAACTAAAGAAAACTAAGCTACAAGCCGCAAGCTCTTTGTGTGCTCAGCTATGGCTGGAAAAGACGAGTAGGGTGTAAGTGTAACAGAGGCTAACTTAGGCCTTTTCAGTAGGACAAGAAGTCAACCCTGCAAGAAACAAGGAAACATGGACCCACCAGAGGGTGTAAAGTAGGCTCGCCCATCTCAACCCCATAGAAGAAAGAAAGAAAATGTTCTAAGTGTCAAACGACTTAGTTGGTGATGAAGTGTGAATTATTATTATTTATTTAGCATTTCATTAGCATTTATGTGGAAGCCAACAAGGGCTTCCAAATATGGAAAATTGGTCATAATGTAAGACTAGGGTTGAGAATATGTACAGCCAGGGTCATATGTAAATCAGAGGTCTGGAAGATACCTCTTTTACAGACATCGCGTGGTCAGCTCTCTGTGCCATGATTTATATCACCCTCTTCTTCTTCTTTTCTCTTCTTCTCTTATGCCCACATTGACATATCTATGTCATCATGTGTCTTGACAACCAGTAAAGATAGGACTCCTGTTCCCTCCTGTCCATACCCCCTGGCATTTCCCCAATAGTGTCCTTTCAATGTAGCGCATCTAAATAGATGTTTTCTGTCCTGTGTTCCATCACCACAGAGTTTACACATGCTGCTCTCCATCACACCTATTCTATGTAAGTGTGTAACCCTGTGAACTGCAACGATCGACGTAAATAAGAAACATGGCTGCTAATGTCAAAGGAAAATTCACTATTCACCAGATGAACTATCAAGCCTAGAAGAAATATAATATAGAACGTAAAGAGAGCATTATATATCGATACCTAGGCCTAGGCATAGCATTAAGACTATGCCTTAGTTCTTACCTTTGCGTTAGTTTCCAATTAATTTCAATTAATTCTATCATAGCTGTCAAGTCTTAGTTGCAAACCACCAAAGTTTGTTTTATTCTTTTGTTTTTATGAAATTGTATTTTTCTTCTAACTGCCTTCTAGATATTGACTATTTTGTCGACCAAGAGTCTTTCAAAGCCCCCTAAATAATATTAATAACTTCAAATAGTCTAGGGAGCTTCCATCGATCAATAATGCAGTTCACAATGTGATACAAATCACGTGCACAGAGAGTTGACCAAGGGATGTCGGCAAAAGAGGTATCTTCCAGACCTCTTGATTTAAATATGACCCCGGCTGTACAGCTCTAATGCCTATGTGCTACAATGTCAGTTCACTGGTGTCGTAGAATGCTTCATTTAGGATATACCTGTGGAGTTTCTGTTTGAGGATCTCTCGGGTCGGAACCTGCCTAATCTCGTGTGGAAGGCTGTTTGTTACTCTCACTCCCAGGTGAAGCAAATTCTTGTCAATTTTCTTCAGTCTGTGATGTTCGATGATGAAGATTTTGTTGCATCTAGTGTTATGATTGTGAAACTTCAGTGCCTGCGGATTGTCACTGATGAATAGTGTCAAGGCTTTTATATGGATCTCGGGTAGTGTTAGAATTCCTATCGTTTTGAAAGCTTCTCTGCAAGGCCAAATGGCTAGTTTAGTTTGGATTAGAGAAGAGTTGATGGTCTGGGAAAAAATAATGAACAACACTTTTCACCTGTTGTAGGCCTACATATTATTTTAATTGAGTTCTGGGTATACATTTTCAAAAGAGGTGAACAGACACTTTAACTTCTAGGAAATTTTGTCGTGGACCCTCTCTTCGCCTAGCCCTACCAAATACTAGTAAAACATTGATCTAAACCTGATGTAATAATCCAGTACCGGTAGGCCTAATTTGATCACCACATCGCAACTTGCTAGAGTAGCTTTACTTTTAAATGCCCCGGTTATTGTAGGTAGGTGCTTGGAGCTAAGTTACTCCACACATGTTCATCTAAAGAAGAAATGAACCTAACACAGACTTCTGGGAAGTAATGATACTGTGGAGTGATAATATTTCAAACACGATTCATTTTGGCCCATCACCATCACAAATAATTCGTTTAGGCCTACATTCTTTACTTATATTAGACCCATTCAATTTTAGCTTCCAATTATAAAACACATCTATGTTTTGGTACATTTTTGCTTTGTAGGCCTAGCCTAGTTGCATCTTATGTCTAGCATAATTTGGTTTCGAGAGTAGCCATATTAAACCCATAAAATGATTTGTGTTTAAAATTAAATGTCCTAAAAATTTATCTTTCAGACTCGTCCAAACATCATGGTGATCACCACAGGAAACACCACAGGAAAAAGAAACGCAAACATCATGATAAAGAAAGGAGAAAGAAACATCCACCAAATTCAGTCCAAGTAGAACCAAGTGAAATCACTTGTACTGAAATGACAGAGCCAGAGACAAAAAATGTATCTGTAGGCCTACACAATGATCAATTAAAAGGTGGCATTCCTATAAATTGTTCCAAAGATTCCACGGAAAACAAGTTTGAGCGATACCAACTTAATAATTGCAAGACCAGCTATCTAGACACTAAAAATACATTGATCCCATCACGTTACCTTGGTGCCGGGGGTTTGGCTGGTGGAACATATGGTATTTGCAGTAATGGCGACCCTAAAAATTGTGACGATGATGGGAATAAGCAGTCAGTTTTCACTGCAGCTCATGTAGTTACAATGGGCATTTCCAGTAATCTAGCCATGACCAAGGAGTGCATTATAGATACTGCTGTAGAACAAAATGAATATAGGCCTACAGAAGATGTGCCGAAAAATAATATCTCAAAAGACCGGTGCCAGGTCAAAGAAAATGCCGGAAAGCATTGTATTACAAATTCAACCATTTCTACTGGTTTGAATGTATTTGTCGACGAAGGTTTTACACTAACAAGCATTACAAATGAACATTATAATGCCAATAAAAAGACTAAACTTTCTTATCCAGCCACTGATTTGGCATTCCAAGATCATTTACCATGTCCCAAAAGCATTCCAGCCATTTACACTACCGGCACTGTGTTGGAATCAACCAACGGCAAGTTTGAAGAAAATGGTGCTAGTCCGTCTAGTTTTGGTGTGCCCTGTGACATGGATGATTTTTTTGATAGAGATAATTGTCCATATGTCAGTAAAGAGAATTTGAATTTATTTATAGAAGATGCTAATGACTTGACAAGCAATGTACTGGTACCAACAACTGAACATACCACAAGTACGAGTGCTGGTAATACACCTCCATCTACTGAATTGGAATGCAGAATTGAAAATACAACCCCTGATTTAAATTCATCAATCTCTGACGATATGGGCCTAGGTTCAACATTAGAATCTACTCATTTAGACGGAACCGTTTGTATTGGCTATCAATCTCCTACTGCATATGGTTTAAATGAATTTGATGATGAAGGATTAAATATGTCGACAAGTACCACCGAATGCACTATTCCTCCGTTTTCTACATTGCAATCTATGAATGAAACTGTAACTCCTGATATTAATTCTCCACTCTCCAATGATTTTGTTTTGGATGGAACTATAGAACAAGGTCAATTGGATGAAACCGTATCAACTGGTATAAATAAAGTTAACCTGACCAGCATAAAAAAGGAACATGATCAGGTAACTCAAAATACAAATGATACTTATCCTTCAACCACTTTGGAAACGACAGTCAAAAGTTGCGTTGATACTGCGAGTGTAAAACTGGTCGGTATATCTGATGCTAGGTCTGCAGGCTTTAGTAGTCCTGGCACTCCTCTCATGGACGAGCGGCCTAGCTCACCTTGTCTGACGGTCACAGAAGATCATTGGGAGATGGCTGCTGGCAAGTACACTAGTGGACTATGTCTCAAGTTAAGAAAACATCGAAAAAGAAGTGGAGCCGAGGAGGAGAGGAGTTACACGCCTCCCCTTCCCGTGGCGTCACAAAAGTGTGCTCCTACGACAAATCCTGACGAGTCTCGGTTTCTGACTCCAATTTCCTCTGCATTGTTAGACTGCAGTAAACGTTGTGATTCACAAAACAAGGCTGAAAGGCATGAATCCCAAAAAGTGATTACTACAGAACTGCTTCCATGTTTACAAGTGATTGAATGCAAGACAGCATCCACTTTTGTCGAGTCGCAAGTCCAGCAAACTGAGCCGATTGCCTTCACTAAAATCAAAGAGAAAGAGAAGATGCAAAGTGTAAAAGCATGCCATTCAATGGAAGCTTCAACATCCAGAGATAAGGGGAACAGCAGCTGTGGAGAAAGAAAATCTATTGACAGATCCAGAAGTTCGTCTTCCTCGGATCGGAAGTACCGCTGTTCAAAGTGTTCTAGACGCCCCAAAAGAGCCAGTATTGGCGTACAATGTCGACGAGATAAAACCTGCAACAAATACGTTACTTGGGAATCTCCCAATGCCATTCCTAGTTTTGTGGCACACCAAGTTGAGTTTTTCTCAAAATACTCCCTCCCAAAGACATTGCCTTGTGTGATGTCTGGTCTGGAAGGTCTGAAGTACGGTCGGTTTGTGCACATCGAAAATTGTTGGGGCGGAGCTACTGTTGTACATTTGTATCAACATGAGATCGACTTTCTTAACAAACAGGAGATGGAGGAGTTGGCTTACGAGTTCTTCAAAGTAGTGTTTGGCGAAGATGAACGAGGTTATGCCCACCATGTGATGGGCATAGTTCATAACTCGGCAGCCTATCTGCCAGACTTGCTGGACAACATGGCTGACAACTACCCTTCACTTACTGTCAAAAATGGTGTCCTGGGAAGAAACAACGACATCGACACAACCAACATGGCAAATTATAGAGACCAGGTATCTATGCTATTTATTCTCAATTATATAATCTGCTCTACCGTACCCTTTCCTAGATACACATACACACAAAGTGCACATAGAAATTGATGTATAGCTTTCTTGTAAGCTATCTTTCATATAAAACTTTTAATTGTAAGCCTAGCTATTTTCTTTTTATATTCTTATGACCCTACAAGTCGTTATGAAAGGGCCTAGTTGACTTAAAACAGTGTTCTCCCCAGAAAAAAATGTTCACTGGGTATTCCATAAACATTGCCGGGTAGGGCCAAAAATAGTGGGGGTCCGGGGGCTTGGCCCCGGAAAAAATTTGAGATCCTAGATTCGATTTGGTGAGTTTTAGAGGTTTTTGAAGCCCTTTGAAAGTAGCTTGCTTTAGTTGGTTTAGTGGTATGAACATTTCAAATTTTATTGTAGTCATAGGCTAAGCCTATTTTCTCCTTTGTAATGTAGGCTACATGAATTAGGCCTACTGTAGTCCTCTTAAGTGTTTATTATCTAAGATTTGTAGGTTTACAATAATTACTACAACTTGAAACATTGTTGTATTTGATTTTTGATGACTTAATTTTTTTACTTTGTCCTAGCAATCAATAAAATTAGAAAATTTCTAAAATTGTTTACTTGTGTGTGCTCCTTGTGTGTGTGAATGTTCACGATCATAGCGATGATTGCCATTTTGCCAACTTATGTGTTTCATTCAAATGCATTCCTCCACGATTTCGTTTACAATCTGCGCTGCAGTTTAGGGATGGGACGTTTAAACGTTTTAGTGGACGGTTAGAGTTTATTAAATTCACAAAACGTTAAGTAAAAAAAAAAAAATCATAAATTTAAAAAAAAATATATATATTTTTGCCGAGCGGCAGGGAATTATTGCCGGGCGGCCCGCCCCGCGGTCCTGGCCTGGGGAGAACACTGCTTAAAATGTTGTCTATGAAGTATGAACCTAAGATATAATTTTACTTTTACATTGTTACGTTTAACCTTTTTATTTACATTTAGCCCAGCCTCTAGGTCTATTTATTTAATATTAAATATTACAGGTCTATTTATTTAATATTAAATATGACAGGAATATATTAATTCTAGGACTAAATTATCTACCGGTAGCAGGCCTACTAGTCAAAGCATTATTGTTAGCATGGGTTTGTTTTATTGTTTAGCAACAAATGCCTGATGAAGGTCAATTAGTGATTCCTGATTAGTTATAAATAGGCTACAGTAGGCCTACAGTACTAAAAATGAATACATTGGAGGCTGTGCAATTCTTCATTTTGAAGCCCAAGCCTTGAAAATACTCTTTGTCTTCATTTGTGTCCAAGACTAAAGTCTACTTTTAATAATGCTGAAATTGAAAAATAACTTGGCCTACCTATATTACAACATAGCTACTGTTGACTATTGAGTATTGATTAAATTTTTTAGTCAAGAAACAGTAATAAAGTAGCAGCATGATTGGGCTATGGTCTGTATCAGGCTATGTTTGCACTTTTCCTTTCTCATTTTTCCTCCCACTCTACGGTAAGTGTAAGTTAGGGGTACTACGCACCGGCTACGGGTAGTCGTGAGTTAACGCATAATAAACCTATCTTCAAAGCGCACAGGCTGAGGGTTTTCTACCTGACGTCTTCCTTTTCTCTTCTATTGTATCCAGATAATTTATTTATATTCTCATTTTATTTAGTAGTTAGGCTACCTTTTTCAAAAGTTGCAACCATCTATTAACTTGGTTAGGGTAGCCTACATATGTAGCTTGTGTTATGAATTTCAGTTGTTTGCTGATTGTCTGTGATAATATAATAACTGACTGAGCTACAGATAATTGTTGTTCTCATAAGCCTTATTGAGTTATTGAATATTTACATTCACTAAAACAATGATTCTTATCTTGGTCAGTTTTGATTGTAGACACTTCGCAAAAAAAACTCGAGCTAGATCTAGGCCTACTTATTCAAACCACGATATTTATTAAATATTTACAGTTGTAAAAAAAATTTGATGAATAAATTATTTTGATCACAATGGATTTGGGAATGGGTGATGATTGGTAGAAAACCCAAAGTTTGCTCGCTTTGATTGATGTCAATTATCGCTACCCTTCTTAAAGCATAGGCCTATCCCTCCTGCGGTTTGAGAATGGGAACAATGTAGCCTCTGGATGTTATAAAGTCTACCTATTAAAACAAATTCCATTCACTGAAGAGTGGTTACGTATATTGTTGTGCTTCCTTTGTTGACTTGTAAACGGCAATGCATTAAAGGAGTGTGTGTGGTGGAGGTTTATCAGTCACGTGCCTTGCATTTGGAACCATGTATACACCATGGGTATATTACATGGCCTCGTTCACACTTCTCGCTTCCAAACCAATCCAATGCCAATAGTTCAAATAATTTAGTTGGCCCTACCTGAACCTGCACAGTTTTCTTTAGGTATACAAGTAGGTTTTGCTATTTAATCCATGTAATGATTTACAGTAGCTCAATTGTGTCCACCAGTCTTTGTTTTGATAATTTGTTTTCAAGTTGTTCGTTAGTAGGTCTATATTTGACATAATTTGTAATATGTTACTGGTTACATGTATAAACTTTGTTGAATTTATTTAGTTTTCATTACAGTATTGTAATATGATAGGCCTATATTACTAGCTTTATTTCCATGGCATACGTTGTTATTGTAGCCTACAGATTCACCCTACACATTTTTATAAAATATTGCAATTTACGTGACCTTTATTAGGTACTTATTGATTATTAGTTTTACACACATGGGTATGTGGAAGTATAATATATTGGTACTCAAACAACTATAATAAAAAAATAAAAAAATTATAATCAGGGGTCGAAATTAACTCTCGCCCGAGGCTAGTGAAACTTTGCTCAGGCAAGTAAAAATCTATTTCACTAGCCCGACGGGCGAGTACTTTTTCCCGAGTTCCCAATTGCCGTTCAAAAAATCATAATATTTCCCACCGATAATCTAACATGTTTTCAGCAGTTGTGCCCTACCTAGTATGGAAAATCATTTCAAGTATGTACACAAAATAGAAAACTATTAATTTAGGCTAATCCTATTAATAGTATGGTGAAAAATCGTTTCCGGTCACTCCCTAGTCCCCACACGCACACGTCAAACCCAGCGAATATTGTGACTTAAAACATTCACGTAGGCCTATATGATCGTTTTACATTAATATAACCCATTTGATTGAGCGCTAGTAAAAATGCTCTCTGGCTAGAAGACTATTGTTGCCACTAGACCGAAGGGCTGGTGGTAAAAAAAAGTTAATTTTGACCCCTGATAATAATAATAAATAATAATACATAATAAACAAAAATACAGCCACATGTGCTATTTGTAGACCAACATAATTTTTTGTAAGTTTACAAGTTTTCACTCATACCCATAGGCCTACATTGAAATCTCGGCTACAGGCCTAATGGTACCTATGCCATTTCCACCTTCCACATTTGGTATCCGTAATTTTTCCTTCATGTCTCAAAATATATGTATTTAAAATTATTTACTTTCACCACATAAATTAATTTTTAATCCATTCTTACTTTTAGGTACGGAAACATTATGCCAATGGAACTGTGCGCTATGGGCCTCTGCACCAAATCAGTTTAGTTGGAACTGTTACAGAAGAAGTGGGCGGATTCTTTCCTGATTTCCTTGCAAGGCTGGAGGAGAACCCTTTTTTAAAATTGGTAAGCTAGCTTATTGCCAATCATCAGTTTAAACTGCCAAAAACTAGGTCCATGCAACCCTTGTCCACTTGCCATAAATTTGAATAATTTATCTTCTTGTCACCAGGTTTATTAGGCCATCAATATCATGCATTCATGGTTTCCCAATAAAAACTGGACTCCTTTTCCTCATCTTATGAACGTCTGAACGTCCTACGGGGGGGGGGGGGCTGGTTGATGACTTAGTTGACAATTTAATACCAAATGGTTTATTTCCTAGATTTCATTTGTATTGTAATTTGTGAATCTAAGCATGATTTACCGTATTGGCCCGAATATAGTACGGTATTGAATATAATATGGGTAGTGTTTTTGAGAAAATGATAGTAAAAAAATAAATAAAAAATGAAACTGATAAAATTAAAATAAATTGTTTTAAAATGCGTTATAACTTGATTTATACTTGAGTTTGGCGAGCATATTTCCTAAATTTATTTATGTTTAGACCTAGACCCTAGCAAAAGTGAGGGCCTAGGCCTAGGCCCAGGCCGAACATAGCATCACATAGCCTGGCCTAGGCCTAGGCCCTACGCATGTGCCGGCGTAAAGTATAGTCTGTGTGTTAATGGCAAATTTTATCTTCATAGTTTTTTAACGGATTCTTCTTTAGTAACGATAAAATTTATTACAATTAAATAATGACGGGACTTAGATGCTGGAACTCGGAGACGTGAATGCACGGCACCGAAAATAAACATCCTTTATTGGTTTTGTTGTATCTTATATATCTCTAATATTTTGGATCAACTATCCTGAAGAAAGAATGCCAGAGAATATTCCATTTAAACACTGTTACGTCTTTTAAACTCCTAGTTGGCTTGATTTTACATTTTTTATGTTTCTTCCATCTTAGCTTGCATCCACTGACTCTGAAGGTCGAACTCACCGTGCGTCGTGATTGGTCAGAAACAAGTTTAACATAGCCAATAACAGAGGGCGCTAGAGAGTGTACGCTTGGTGTGCTCTGTCAGCCATTGTTGGAACTTGTTCTATTCAAGATACAGGGCGCGTGATATCCAAAGAAGAAACAACACATATTTTTAGAGTTCTCGTAATGAACTTGACTGATGCATTTTGATGTTGTCTATTATCAATACAACAAGAAACTGTTTGGAGCATACCAAATTCAATGGCCAAGCAATTTTTTTATGATTTTGAGTTTAAAAATTTTACTTTTTTATAGGTTTGCCTTTCGATATGAATTTCAATATCGATAATCGCGCATGTGAAATCGATTATCGATCGATAAATATCGATATTTTTTACGCCGATCGATAATTGATAATCGAATAAAAATTAGGCCTAAACTTGCTCGCATACCGACGCGGACCGTGGACCTTTTGCGAGTGCATCCTTTTGTTCCTTCTATTTTCTCAAAACAGGGTTTTTTCACGCTAGCAACGTCTTTCACGAGCACCCCCCACGCGTCTGACCGGCCCGGCGAGAGCGCGCTACGTATTGTAGACAGACGCCACCCAGCTTGAGTGTTGTCTTTGTGAAGGTCGTTCTTCTTGGAAATCTTGGTTCTGTGAAGTTCCATTTCAGCTTTTGTTGGGATTGTCGTTCATTAATTTACGAGTATTATCAGTTTAACTATTCACTGCTCCAATATTTATTACGCGACGAGATGAATAATGTTGGACATTAGTTTGGAAGATGATGTAATATTTGTGTGAGAGAACTGATAAGATAATATTATCGTAGCACTACGGAATGAAGTAAAGCGATACCAAGTTGGCGTGGAGTGGGGAGGAATGCATCTCGAGAAAATACTTGTTGACCTTGAGCGATGTACTACAATATCGGCTGTGATGCGCCGAGGTTGAGCAATCGGCGCAGGAGTGCAGCCGCCCGAGCCGCCCGTAACACACGCACGCCATGCTAGTTGCCTATACTGCAGCAGTGCAGGCGCTTCGTACTTCACGCGATTAATGTCTTGACTGGTACTATTTTATGAAGTTCTGCAGAGCGGGCGGTAAATTACAAAATTTCGGGCGGGCGAGCTATTCGATTATCGATATATTGATTATCAAACGGTAGTTATATCAACTAGTAGTTTTTACCAAGAAAATGGTTGGCTTGGTGTTCGTCAGCAGGCAAAATGATCTTTCCTTCTTTTTATTGCGAAACTAGGGAGAAAGAATGAAATGCTTGGCTCAACAACTATATCTCGCAGCATTTACTGCCGAAGACTTTTGAAGGAGAGCTTGGCTGCCGTTTTTTACAAATTTTTGTTTTTGTGGGGGATAACAACCAATACAAACCAAATATTCACAAGCGAGGTCGATAACAGTAGGCCTTGGTATCTTCTAGACCCCTTGATTTACATCTGATCGCGGCTGTACATAGTGTGTGCGGTGCCGTCATATTTGGAAATTGTTTTAATCTGGATTGTGTTTCAGAAACAACTGGTCAATATATTGATGTACTATCATGATTAAATGTTTGTATTTATCCAAATGTAATACTAATGCAGCATCAAAATATACCATACCAGCTCTGCTATATTATCTTAATGCCTTGCTTTGCAGACCATGCCGTGGGGCCCCCTGGCTGTTGTGAAAATGAATACGCCTCAGGAATCAAACGACGGGCCCATATTGTGGATTCGACCGGGCGAGCAGATGGTTCCCACTGCAGAGATGGTCACAAAGTCACCTCTAAAAAGGAAAAGGTGATTAAGAAATATTTATGGCATTGAAATAAAGATTATTTTGTACATGTTCCCTACACAAGTATTCTACACATCAAAAGCAAAAACAATCATTATTCCAGTAGTTGTCCCTTAAAGTTAGTACTTAATAACCAAGCATGCAGGTAGTTTTTACCTAGGACGATATTATTGTGCATGGTGCTGGCTGTTCTTACAAAATGCAGTGTCGTGTAGCCTACCGGTTGTATACATTGACATTGTATTTGTTTCAGAACGGGTATTAACGAGCTACGCAACCTTCAATACCTACCTCGTCTGTCCGAGGCTCGAGAGTATTTGTTCGAGGACCGCACCAAAGCTCATGCGGACCATGTTGGCCATGGCTTGGACCGGATGACCACTGCTGCAGGAGGTCAGTTGTACATTTATTTCGTGGTTGACGATAGATGGTAGGTTTAGTATGTGACTTTTCCTTTTTCAAAACGTTATGTCCACTAACTTTTTGACAAGTATTTGTCAGGGTAATTGCCAAGACGCAATGTTGTGTCACATCAAATGGGAAACATGACGTCAATCAATGGCGGTTCTATTTATTGAAGAAGAGAACAATGCCTAAAGATAAGAAGTCCCAAGATAATACTAGTACTTAACATTACAAAAAGGTTAGATGGATGAAGTGAATAGTATGTAGTTGATAGGCTGGAGATGTCGCGGAGCCTCGAAAACGTGGTCCAAAGACAGTTAAAGACGGCTGAAATTATGGCGTCCTTTAAGTATGAAAACATGCTATCGGCGAACGTTAAAACTAATACAGTAGAGTCTCTCTTATCTGGGCTAATTGGGACCAGATGCAGCCCGGATAAGAGGGAAAATTGTTTTTTTTTGCCTTATTCAATACATTCATGGGCCAAATATCATTTGTGACCCTTCCTTCGACATAAATCATTCTTGTTATCGCTCTAAAAGCGATAAGAACGTGTCAGCACGAGCTTGTGTGGGTGGCCCCATGCACCGAGACAAATATCGCGGGGGAGAGAGAGAGATTGAGAGCGCGCGTGAGTTGTAAATAAAGGGAGAGCGCAATTGATCGTGAGCTTCTCCGGAATGGAATGAATAATTGAGGTAGGTTCCAGTTGGGTTCCAGAGTATGTTATTGACTGACATTAGTTTTAGAAAAAATAAAACACAGAATGGTACTGATGAGATATGAAGTTTTATTTTGTATCAACATCACGATAAGAAAGACAGTTCTGTCTAGCTACGTGCCAGCCTGGGGGGGGGGGGGGCATGGGATGTTCACGAGCGTCGAACGAGTATGAGTGGTGTCGCTGTTTGTGGATCTAGTTACGACCTCTGATTCACATTTATCACCAAGACTTTCTTCCAGCCCGAGATAAGTGCTGTGGTTATCTATGATACGTAGCCAAATTCCATGCTGTCATTGTCAAGTCGAGATTACGTGCCAGTTCCTCAAATACATCTTCTATCCCTGCCAAGGTCTTTATTTTAATCCAGTCGTCATTATTTCGTGCTGTGCTGTTCACAAAAAAAAAAAAAAAAAAAAATGCCACGTCACTGATATTTATTATTATATATATTAGGGAAGACGACGGGTACCCGGGTATCGGGTACCCGCCCGACGAAGTCGGGTACGGGTCTGTGTTTCCACTACCCGTAAAACCCGGTTCCTGAATTGAGGTGTCACATTGTAGGCGGAAGGCTAATGTAAACATGCGCTTTCTCATATCTTTTGTGCTTAACGGCGTTTTTCTTTTGAATTATAATGTCCTTTGTTCATGCCGCCGACTTGTGGCAGTGTGCTGAGTATGCCCCCCCCCCCCCCCCCCCCTCCTGCCTAACCACTTGTGCGATCTTCCAGAGATTATACCGCGTAAATAATTACCACAACATCACTTATGTTTTCAATCTGCTAGAAGTCAAAACTTAAAAGCTATCACCCATGGTGATAAACCTTTCCTTATCTTGTTTACTCTCGTTCGGGCTCCAGTCCCCCTCCCCTTCCCGCGCCCCGAGCCAACGCACCGTGAGTCGTGACCTTGACTTGACTGTGACAAGATATAAAGCAGATGCAACAAAACAGTGAGTGTTATCTTAATGGCCCGCTGCTGTTCCTCTTTCGTGATTATGAAATACTACTTCATCGGCACATCATTGTTTATAGAACAGCATTACATCTGAGATATTACGATAATTGATGAGCGCGTTTCTTCACAGTTCATTAGACACCCCACACGATTTTTTTGTGTTACTACCCGGCTAACCCGCGGGTAATTTGGACGGGTACCCGGGTCGATAAAAAGTCGGGTTTCGTCATCCCTAATATATATTATATTATCACCAAGACTTTCTTCCAGACCGAGATAACTGCTGTGGTTATCTATGATACGTAGCCAAATTCCATGCTGTCATTGTCAAGTCGAGATTACGTGCCAGTTCCCCAAATACATCTTCTATCCCTGCCAAGGTCTTTATTTAATCCAGTCGTCAATTATTTCGTGCCGTGCTGTTCATAAAAAAATAAACTGGGCCACGTCACTGATATTTATTATGAAGGTCATGTTGCCGGTTAGAGCATGATCCCTCAGTTCACAGCTGCATTACGTAAGACGTGGTGTGGGGGACACCGCAGTTGGCAGCTGGCCAACTGATAATGCAGCATTCTTCACGCTAGAAGCCAATCGATCATCAAATTACACAAGCAAGCACTATCACTTGTTTGTCGGGGCGGAATGTCTGTCAAAGATAGAGTGATCGCTGGAAAATCAATCCAAAATCAGTTATATAACTGAGTGGGTAGACTCTAAATACAATTTATTTATTTATAACTCATAAATCGGTCAAAATGGCAGGAAGTTTGTTTACACATTTACTTAAAATCATAACCATTTAAAGACTTTAAATGAGGCACTTCTAATTTATTTCCAAATGATGCAGACATACTTACATTTATGCATCACAATTTTTACGCATGCCCGAACAACATTACGTCTTCACTGCTAGTTGTCGTGTCACTCGAGACTAGGCGGTCTGCTACCACCCGTCCCACGCTCTGCCCGCTCCTACACACTCCAGCTGGAAGTCAGCCGCACATCGCACAGCTGTTTTAAAATAAAAATCACTAGGACACGGGTCGCCCCGGATTAGCCGGAACACCGGATTAGCGGGGCTTGGATTAGAGAGACTACTGTGCATTTTTCTTATGGAAAGTGAACAGAACCACTCATAATTTGACTAAAAAACATCCTCACAAAAAATGTAATAACAAAGTTTGACTGTATCTTGTTTGTTTTTTTAGCTTACCGACAAATACTAGCTCTATAGTGTATGTTATACATACAGGTGTGCGAATCCAATTTTAATTTTTGAATCCGAATCTCGAATCCCAAACAAAATGATTTGCGAATCCGAATCCAAAATTGGTTTACCTCACATGGAACAAGCAACATAAAGAAATGTCATAATTTCATTCATGGTCCCTTGCTGTTTTTCATTGTTTTTACCACGTTTTCGAGACTCGATTGTGACATCTTCAGCCAATCAACAAGACTTCATCCATCCAACCTTTTTTGAATGCAAAGTATGTATCTAGCACGGTAGGCCTATCCTACCTATCTTATCTTTTGGCATTGTTCTACTTTTCAAGATAACATCGCGTGGAAACTTCTTGCTGTCATTAAAGAGCACATTAGTAGGCCCAAACATAGCATTATTGTATCTGCTGGCCTTTTCATAGACCCGCACTTATTACGTACTAGTTCGGAGATGGGCATCGTTCACGTAATGCATACACATCGCTATGTGAAGGGAGACTGACGTAAACAAGGCGCTCGCCAGTTTTCCGAGGGGCTCGCGTTAGTGAGATAGACATAGAACGCTGCGCCGTACGGTTGCACAAGGCCTGCAGGCACCCTGCCAGCATCGTGCACTGTTGTTTGTCAAATGCTACGTGCGGGGAAAACATCGTGTTTTCTTGAACAACAAGACGCAAACGGAAATTCTTTACGAATTACGTACGCGGCGGCCATGTTGTCACGTGATTGATTGCAAACTATAAAATCGACCTATATTTGCGAGTTTCTTGGGTATTTGGTGCCGGATTCGAATTCTTTTGAATACTCTGAATTTTTACGGTTTTGGATTTGAACAACAATATCAAATTTGAATACTAAAAGATTTAATTCGGATTCGATAATTTTGAAGCTTTGCACACCCCTAGTTATACACATTGACTCCACAAGTGTAAAGCCTACATGATTAGTAAAGACCAGTTAGTTATTAGATTAGATTATATTAGATTAGTTGACACCAGTCTGTGTGCCACAAGATATATTCCCGCGTCTGTCTCGCTCACATTCGTAGGCATGGACGCTCTCTCTCGCAGTCGGTCATACGAAATGCTGACAAAACGCGCGAGCGCGGCTGGTAAAATATATCTTACGTAGCGAAGCGCGGATGGTGGAAAACGTACTCATGGACATGGTGGGTAGGAAGTACACTTTTTGACCTTGCCGAACACTAAGAGTGATTCATTAATTCATTTTAATGCATTTACAACATCTACTGATCTTGACGCAGCTATGTTATCTCTCGCCCTTTTCGCCGGTCCACACCACACACACAAGGCCGGCGACCTTGAAGCGACCGCTACATCACTTGACGCACTTCTCGCGCGTCTGGTCGGTCCCCTCCGCTCCCCGAGGGGCAAGCTTAGTGTGAGATGACATAATGGCTGCAGGAAAGTATTCAAACAGAACTCTTGTGAAATGCCTCGGGATGGTCGGTTGGCTAAAATCAATAGAAAATCAAGCCAAATTGAGAACGAGACAACAATATGACGGTTTATTGATTCATCTTTTATTTTATTTATTTGTAGTCAGTTGATGGTATACATAATATACATGTCCACATAGACCCTATAGTAAGCTCTCAAAATTAACATAAAATAACTAATATTTAACTACATTGTTGTATTCCTATAAACTAGGCCTACCTATGCTAAATGGGCTAATTTACTCAAACAATCTAAACCTAAACCTAGGATAGTCTGTAGCTGTTACATCATAATTTTCTCCCATTGTAGGAACTCTTTGACTGAATAGAAGGAGTATTTTAATAATACATTCTTCAGTTCATACTTAAATCTAGAAATATTGTCGATCATTTTTATTTGGGTTGGTAGTTTGTTCCATATTTGCGTGGCAGCATAAACAGGGCCTCTACTAAATAATGTGAGGTTGTGGTGTATTACGTGTATGTTATTCTTTTGTCTGGTGGAGTGATGGTATTTTGAGTTTGAATGATGATTCTGGTATTTTACAAGCAAGCTGTTCATAGATGATATGGATGACAGTTAGATGTTCAACAGTGAATAGAGTTACATGAGTGCGTTGTTGACGTGACATGTGCGGATTGCTCTTTTGTATGATAATGTTTATTTAGTGGCAAGTGCCCAGAAATAATCATACACTAGGTGGAGACCAAGCATATAAGTTTAGTTCCGATTTGGTGATCGGAACTCCTGGGTGTATTGTTTATATTTCTACATTTCAGAATTAAAAGTCCGTGGCGATTCGGTTGGCGCGGACTTTTTAATTTCTGAATTGTAGGGAAAATAAAAACATAATAAGTTTGACGCATAAGGATTTGCGAGACTGCTTTCCTTAATGCTCGTAACATAAAGACCCCTTTGTTTATTTTGTTGGCCACACTGTTAATATGGGCAGACCAGTCCAATGTGTCACTGATATGTAGACCAAGTACTTTTATGTTGTCACTTTGCACTACACTTTTGCCATTTAAACGGATGAGTGGGCTACTGGACAGATGTTTCTGGTAGGTGTGGAACTGTAGGAAAGAGGTCTTTGATTGGTTCAGGAGTAGCTGATTTTTGTCACACCAGTGGTTCATTTGGGTAGCTGCTGCATTAGCTGCTGTTGGAAGATCTGAAGACTTCTGGGTTGAGATGATTCTTGATGCGTCATCCGCAAATAGAACCATGGTATCTGAAGTGCTTGGGTAGACTTGGGGTGAGTTTGCAGGTAAGTCATTGATGAATATTACAAAGAAAATTGGGCTAAGTACTGAGCCTTGTGGGACGCCTACATCGGTAGTTTGCAGTGAGGAGCGGTACTACACCCCACTTCCAGTGTGGCTCGAGTTATTCAGTTCGACATAGTGTTCTCGTTGTGATATGAAAGACTCGATCCAGTTTAGGGCTGCTCCTCGGATGCCTAGGGCGCCAAGTTTCTCCAGTAAGATCTTGTGATCCACACAGTCGAAGGCTTTGGTGAGGTCGTAGAATAGCCCTAGACAATGATTGTGCGAATCAAGAGCATTATATTTTGGCATTGCCGATAAAAATTTAAAGCAAGCTGTTGTTGTAGATTACCCGTGTTGGAATCCGTGTTGGTTAGGGGATATGGAGCATGATTTAAGTAGAAAGTTTTTTATTCTTTCATTCATCACCGATTCAAAAATCTTTGAGAAGGATGATATTAGAGATATTGGCCTGTAGTTGGCTGGGTCTAGACGTGATCCTTTCTTGAAGATTGGTATTATTTTTTAGGGCTTTAGTTGGGATGGAAAGCAGCCCTGCAGCATTGATGTGTTGATTATATAACTGAGAGGCTCATAGATGAATGGTAAGCATTTTGCCAAAATGTTGCCTGGTATGTCATCTGGCCCGGATGAGTGTTTTTTCCCTATTTTGGCAAAAATAGCACGTAGTTCCCTGTAGTCGGTAGGGGCTAAGAACTGTTCTTGTTTATTGTTGGAGTGTTCCTGGGGTTTAGAGTGTGCTGTGGGTTCTGGCCTAGGCTTGCTTGAAGGTCTGCCACTGCATTACTATAGTAATGGTTGAAGTGTTCTGCTATTATTGTAGGGTCTGTAACAATTTTGTCATTTATTTGAAGCTTGATGTCTTGACTCTTTGTTTTGGTTTGGTCCATGGCAGTCAGGGATTTAATGACCTTCCATGAAGCTTTCACTCGGTTTGGGGCGTCAGTGATGTATTTGTCATTGCAAGCCCGCTTCGCATCCTCAATATCTTGTCTGTAAGATTTTTTAGTGCGCAAGTAGCTTGCTTTGTCGTCAGGGTTTGGTGTTGATGAGAATTTAATTTCTGCGTGGAGGCGTCGAAGGTAGCAGCCTCTCGCTTTTAAGCTTGGAGTGATCCAGCAAGGTTTGTTTGATTGTGACCTTATTTTATATGTCTTGATTGGGAAGGCACTCTTAAATTGGTGGAGGAATTTGGTTAGGAATGCTTCCATCATTTTGTCTATAGGCCGATAGATTAGACAGATATTATACCGTATTGTTCCGAATATAGCGCGATGTTTTTTTCCGAAAATACAAACTCAAAAACAGCACTCGCGTTATTTCCGTGCGCTTGCATTTGAAATAGCGCCTGAACATAGGCCACGCCTCTATACAACTCCCGCGCAACCGCATCGTCTGCTGCGCTTCGCCCCGCCCACCCACTCGATGCCACTGAACTCGGCCGAACCTTGGGCGAAACTGTCTGCTAGTCGTCAGAATCCTTGGCCGTGATCACATCGTGACCTAGCTTGACCTACATAGATTTTGTTCGTCGGGGTTGTCTATCTACGTTGCTAAGAGTCTACGTAACGTAATAATGAGTGATGAAGGAGAAGATGAAATGGCTCAAGATGAACAAATGAAGACTGCTGATCGCGTGGAAAAGAAAGGTTCCTCTGCCTTACAAATCAGCAAGGGATTGCGAAGGAGCTAGGCCTAGGCCTACGACGTAAACATTGAAGGCCAGGAATCAGACTGGTGAACTGTGGTTAACATGTGAGCTTGTGCTTGGCCCTACCCTGTTAAAAACCATAGGCCTAGGCCCTAACATTGTTCAAAATGTTTTGTTGTAAGTGTTTCATGTACATTTTAATTTTCTTTGATTTTTTTCTTTTTTCTTGAAATGATTCTGAAAAATTGGGGGTCGTGTTATATTCGAGGTTGTGCTATATTCGGAACAATACGGTATTACAGATTAGACACGATATTCAGTGCAAAATAATATTGCTTGATTATCGGTGTTATGTGACACCTATTTCGGTGTTTGGCAGTGATTCAATTTTAGCATTTTCTGGTTTAGATTTGATCAATTCATGCTCATTTTGTGAAATGAAATGATTTGCACATATTTCGGTTTTATCGTTGGTTGCGAATTTTACGGGGCTATGTAAAACAAACTTTTAGTAGGTAATACAAATCTTTCTTCCTATGTTTTTCAGGTATTCTGAAGGCTATTCGGTGTAGTGAGCCTTACAATCCCAACCGTATTACAAAGGATGTGATTGCTTTCTATGCCGGGGATTTTAATGACTTGGTAGAAAAACTACAGCTAGATCTTCATGAGCCTCCAATTTCACAGGTAAAATTAAATTAGATTTGCATTTTGGTACATAGGCTACAGGGTTCCAAGTTGTCTTATATTTCCTATATATTCAGAGAGGTAGTGTATAATTTCTATAATTCCTATTTTTTTTTTCTATTTTTCCATTTTTTTATATTTTTATAGCAATTTTAGCAATTTTGAAACAAAATGTGCATTATTTTTATGATAATTTACAGTAAAACCTAAAAATAATAATTTTTCATTATTTTCCATAATGCTAACTAAATAACTAAATAAATTGCAGCCTAACAAACTCCTGAGGCTCGATTCATGACTTTAGTCCGGTAAACAGTTAGTTGTTAAAAAAATTGCGCAAACTCCTGAATCCATTCTGATGACTTATCAACTAAGCCTCCTCCTGAATGAAACATCGTCAAAAGATGCGAGAACATTTAAATTTGCATCTTTTCTGAACAGAGATTTGTCATTCTCTATTTATAACTCTATAACCGTTTCGGCCTAGCCCAGATTTTAGTAATTAATTAACTTACATGTCAGCCAAACCATGGTATTTAATTGGATACAACCTGTTATTGATGTCTAACATTACACGTTTCTAGCCCTATGTCACACCTAGGACTGAGACCTGTCAGCACATCCCGCAAAATTACTATTTTAACTGAAAAAAAGATAGGAAGTGTTTTTGTCCTATGTTTTCTAAATTTACGGTCATTAACACGCTTTTCTTGTCTAAACGAATCACAAACGTAACTTAATGGAAGCTGAAATCACTGAATTGAAATTCAGTTTCCTTCGCTAAATTATTTTACATTTGAATGCAAATAACATTTGTTGTATTTTTTTGACTTGGAAACTTTTGATTGGATGAGTTTGCCCTACTTAACAGGCCTTATCTGCATGTCCTGCATTAACTCCTATCCACCTATACCCGGGATAAATGTACATGAATCAGGGCCCTGATGGTTGGTTCAGATGGACCAGCGGTAGGTAATCATTAAGTTGTTAAACAACAAATATGGCCAACGTTCACTGTCTTATTCTGTTCCTACTAGGTTCAACTAAAGCCCTCCTTCCTGAAAACCTTGTCTAACATCTCAAAAATCAAAACAGAACTAAAATCACATCTTCTTTCTGACACCTTTTGAGTTTTGACAGTGTATTTCTATTTTTTTAACTCTTTATTATTTTTAATGTAATTTTTTGGTTTCACAAATTAACTTTATATGTCATGCAACCATGGTATTTAATTTATACAAACCTGTTTTTGTGTGTTTATTTTGGTTCTCTGTTTCGTTCCCTGTATTGTCACCTACTTGTTGGATGAGCGTAGCTAGCGAAGCGAAGATTCCATTTCATTACACTGGAGAAAAAAATCCGGAATGTTTTTTTTTTTTCTTTTTTTCTGTATTTTTGTGTTTGTTAACACGATTCCGGCTAAACCGTTACTCCAATTACGATGAAATTTTATGGAGGCCTTCGAAATCTCTGAACTTAAAACTGCCACGTTTTTGAGCGCAATCGTAAAATTATTTTTCATTAAAATCGCAATTTTACATTTTTTTCGATTTAAAAATAATTTCTTTGACTTATAACACCTACATGCTTTATTCGATTTTAATGATTTTTTCACAGAACCTTAATTTTATGAATGAAGATATTCGTGTGAAATTTGAGCGCAATCGAGAAATTTTTTGTCCTGAATATCAAAATTTTACGTTTTTTTTCTTTTTTTAAACAGTTCTTTGACTTATAACACCTACATGCTTTATCCTATTGTAATGATTTTTTCACAGAACCTTAATTTTATGAATTAATATATTCGTGTTAAATTTGAGCGCAATCGAATAATTATTTCTTATGAAAATTGCAATTTTACGATTTTTTTCTTTTTTAAAATTACGATTAATTAAAAAATTTAAAATTTGAGTTAATTTTGTTTTTATTTTAATTTAATTTTAAAAAAAATTGACTTAGTAGGTCTAATGATTTTTTCACAGAACAACAGAAAATCCGCATGCATGCATGCACCAATTACGCTCATCCAATAACGCGCCTGAAAAAGCGTTTGCGAAGCTTCCTAGTATAATTTGTCTGTTACACCCCACATTTAAAGTCATGTTCAGGCTTTGTGGGTTGTTTGATCATATACTTTTTTTAAGTTTTTTTATGAGTTGTTGTTTGTTGTGTGGTTGTTGTTTCAAGCTAGGTCCCATCAGCAAAAATCTCCCATATGAAAAAACATGGGGACGATCTCTATGCCCCGTGACCGTGGAGAATTTTGATCCTAAAAAATATTTGCCATTCCCATTATTGACGTACTCGGCAGCCTTTTCTGTAAATCTGTAAATTTTAGATTGCTACGATGCTTAAGCATCTATGTGGAACAAAAAATAAGCAAGTTAAAGTCGATTTAAGAAATTCCCCAAAATTACCAATTTTTGACAATTGCAGGATCAAATTTTTTTTTTAAATCCGTGTAAATCACAGTTACAAGATATATATTTTTAAATGGTCATTTGAGTGTAGTATTATGCTATAGATTATGTGGTAGAATAATTTTTGGGGGTAATAATAGTCCCTTTAACATTATTTTTAAATTTTTCTAACACTTACTTATACCAGGCCTAGGCTATAATAATCTTGTATGTATAAGCCTATGCCCTACTGGAAGAATGGCTTAAATAAAACGAGTGTTAAAACCTTATTCCTCTTGAGTCTTAGCCCCAACGTCATGTTGACATCTAAACTTGGCTAGAGAACCTCGGAAACCCAAGGAAAACTTGACTCTAAAATTTTCTGATTTTGAACTAGGCCTACTGTACTCGACTTAAAAAAGAAAACTGCTAATCCCCCACTTCTAGTTCCTTGTTATTGCTCCAATATTTTTTATTAAATTGCCGTAATTTTTATTGCATGCTCATTTCCTTTTATATTACCTACATACTCATATCAAACTCTGAACATAATTTACTGAACACTCCCATGCCATAATTTATGTTACTGCTTTTTTAAGTAGTGAGTTCTAGGGATAACCATTTATGAATTTGTAGTATGGTACAAGAGTTTACAGGGTTGTTTTATTGTAATGGTATTGTACTTTTTATTGCAGTGTGTACAGTGGCTAGAAGATGCTAAACTGAACCAGCTGCGAAGAGAAGGCATGAGGTATGCTCGTATTAAGCTACACGATGATGACATCTACTTTCTACCTCGAAATATAATTCACCAATTTCGTACAGTTTCAGCTGTCACTAGTATTGGTGAGTAGTTCATCAATGTTGTTTATATACCTATATTTGTTAAATAATAAATCACTCTTTTAATTCAAATTCCAAGGCTCCCGTAAATCCACAGATTGATTTTTTTAAAGTTAATTAAAAGTAACATCAGTATTAGAATTCAGGATTATTTTCATACAAATGTTATATTTAAAATTTAAGATGTATAGGATACTACTTTAGTATATTTTGCTGTTTCTAATTTGTATATATTTATAATAGTGTAGTATAGGAATGACATCGGTTGGTAAAATCGTAAACTGGTTAGTTAGTAGTCGTGCACGGTCATTTAGACCGACGCATATATTATTGTCAAATAAGTCGACGTCGATGTTTCGATTACCAACATAACTTAATTTTATTATTTCTATGATATCCTAAAGGGTAATAATGAATTGGGCATAAGTATGATCACGTTTATTGGTCAATATAAATGCATATTACAAAAAAGGGAACAATTGAAACTTTTTAGTGATTATTGATTTACTAAATACTACAGTTATTTGATTATATTGTTGATAATACAGGCTAAATTTAGTTTCAACTTGTTATAGTTACATCAAACATATTTTCGGACATGTATTTTGATTTATGAGTCAAACTATTTTTTTCACACCATTGAGGACCAACCGTTGAAAAAAAGTCTGTCTAAATGAACACGCGCGACTACTCCCGGGTAAACTGAATCTAAAACCGGATTGTAACCAGTTACTCTGAAAATTTTTAAAGTAGGCCTAAGTATTTAAGTATTGAACATTGTATAATGTTGTGGGGTGAGCATGAGTGAAGAAGTGAACATGCAACCACTGCTTAGTCAGCATATTTATTATTTACGATTGACGATCGGGTAAGCGGGTGACCTTGTGGAACTTGACTACAAGTCCAACTAGAAATTCTTAAAAGAAAATGATATTGATTGTATTGTGGGTGATGGCAACTGGGTTCACAAACTAATTTTTTTATCTCGTTGCTGGCTTTCCCCTACCTCGATCACTTTCACGACTGTTGCCGCCCGTACTGATCCCGCCGCTTATATATGTGCCGACTGCCGAGATGTTGTACAGGTGGCGAGGCAGGGGATAAGCGGTGCCTTAGGCATCTTTTGTTTATTTGAACAGGTGACGGGAGAATACACAAGCTTAAAAATACATAATTCGATAATACAAATTGGTTATTTAGGTGGAAAGAAGAAAGAAAGTTTGTTGTTCAAAGATGTTCTAGATTTTATCGAGAACTGATTGTACTTTGCTCTCGCGAACGTATTTTGTGTTTCGGCAGGAATGTGGTTACCCAGGTTTTCCCAACCCTGACTACTCGTTGAGATAGAATGTGCCAAGTCGCCGGGAGAATTTGACATTGAGTGTGAGGATTCAATCCAGACCACGTGTTCTAGTGTTGTTTTATTTTGAATGCAGTAAATAACCAACCGCAGCATCCCCCACCCTAGGTCTTGTATAATGCAGCCGGTGAATGCAGCTGAGGGAGCCACACTCTAACCAGCAATACAACCTTCATAAAAAATAAACATTTAGGGAAATTAATTTCTTTTTTTA
Organism: Sweltsa coloradensis; assembly: GCA_024449915.1. Classification (NCBI taxonomy): domain Eukaryota; kingdom Metazoa; phylum Arthropoda; class Insecta; order Plecoptera; family Chloroperlidae; genus Sweltsa; species Sweltsa coloradensis. The sequence goes on along the minus strand of JAMZAV010000033.1, from coordinate 341,126 downwards.
ACAGCACAACACGAAATAATCTGTGTTTTAAAATTCCCGACTGGAATAACGAGTAAAACATAACATTTTCAATGGGTTAATTGAACAATGCAAACATTTGAAGAGAAAGAAAGAACACATTTTAACTGCAGTGCGGCAGTCAAGTGGTGCGTGCGCGCACACTCGATGCTCGTTATTCATTTATATTTATTGGATATTGCTTATCGTCTCATATTTATGCAACTTGGCTAATCAAGACGAAGGGAGGGACGTAAGGGGTGGACAGGCCTGTGCTGGTCAGAACCAGCCACAAGCGTATGGGGAGGGCAGGGGTTCCCCACGTCGTGGTCGTCTCCGTCTGTGTCATCATCTGTCCGTTGTTGTCATTGTCGTCGCCGTCGGGAAGTAGCCAAAGGGAAGGGGAAAGGTCCCCGACGACACCCAGAGCTCGCCATTAGTTTCAGGGAGAAAAACTCCCCTAATCACGGGCCAAACCACGAGAAGGTTGCGAGTTGGAATTTGATGGCCCTCGATGCTCGTTACTTGTGTATATTATCTGTTCGGGCTCCTGGGAGACACATCAAGGTCGTTGTAGAGTATCAAGTGGCAGGCGCAGGGGACCATGGGCGCTTTGATACATGCCGCTTTTGGTTTAGACGCCACTAATCTCCCAATCATTCAAAAGCGCTTCGAAAAAGTTGAAAGATGAAACTGAATTCAAAATTCGAAAACGGTTTCAATGAAACCAAAACTAAACTGGTTTTCGGTTAACCGAGAAAAAAAACTGGTGTAGTATTAATTTTACTTATAAGGAAACGGGCAATGTTGCCACTGATTGTTGAGTTATTGATTATTGGATAACCAATCATTCGATCAATAATTAGATGGTAAAATAATAGATTATTTATTCTTCTTAACTCAAGAAATCTAAAAAAATATTAGTGATGTTAGTTTTATTATCATCCTGTAAGACTTCACAAAAGTATAGAATTTCATTATTTTTAATTTTTGTTTTTAAACATCAGAACACTTACAGCAGATTATGCCATTTGGCGTGCTCTACAAACAATGATTATTAGTGGTGATAAATGAGAATGAAGGACAATTTCAATAACTAAAAAGTAAAAACTCATGTCTTATGTGGGACTCATTTGTCAGGTAGTGTTACATGTTTACATGGGAACAGGGGTCGAAATTAACTTTTTTTGCTACTAGCCAAGGGCTAGTGGCATCAATTGTCTTCTAGCCCGAGGGCATTTATACTAGCCCGCAATCAAATAGGTTTATATTTATGTAAATCGATCATGCGTGAATTTTTTAAGTCACAATATTTGCTGGGGTTGCCGTGTGGGTGTGTTGGACTAGGGAGGGAGTGACCGGAAACGATTTTTCACCATAATAATACGACGATGATCCTATTCCTAAATTAAGAATATTTTATTTTTTATACATACCAAATGGATATTTATACCGCAACAACAAGTTGGATAACATGGAACCATCAGAAGTCAACAGTAACACCTCCAATTTAAGATACTTATTCACTGTACTCCTCCTCCTCAGGCTCTTCTACTTCTTCATCTTCTTCGTCTCCTTCTCCTTCTTCTTCTCCATCTTCTTTTTCCTCTTCTGTTGGTAAGCTGTCAATCCGTCTCCGTTTGAATGGTTTATTGTCTGGCCGTCGTTGTCGTATTGAACCTGCTATCCACAATTCAATTGCTGGTTTAGGATCAAAATTTTCGATCGACGTTTTCATTAATTTGATTCGTAAAATGTCACACACTGTTTTAGTTGCCAATTTGCTCCGCCAGTCTGACTTAATTTTTTTCATGTGAGAAAATCCACGCTCACATTCTACCGAAGTTGATGGGAGGGAAAGCAACAAAAGAAACAAGATATTTAGATTTGACAGACCCATTTCTTTAGACAACAATGCAGGGCAAACCTCATTCGTTTGACTTCTTTCCAGCTTCAAAACCTTGGTTTTAAACATTTCCCACTCAACGCTTAGCGCTGCAATATCAACTTCATGATTAACAAGTACCTCACTAAAGAGCTTTTGCAAGCTTTCGATTTGGCCGTCTCCAAACGTTTCTAGATTTTCTTCCGATTTAGGCCAGCTTTTCAAGTTTATAATTGCAAGATTATTTGCAATTGATCGCAGTGTGTTTTCTCTTTCCGGAAAACGAACATTTATGTTGTCATAGCATGATCTGGCAACCTGACCACTGAACACTCCCACTGTGCCCCTTGTTTTTAACAGAACGTTCTGGAACTTTGTGGCTCCCGTCGGCAACTGTTTGGATGCCCAGCCTGGGTTTTGTACTAGTTTTCGAATACAGGTTTTTCCTCCTTCAATAGCATTGTACGCAGCATCAAGTGAAAGATTTTCGGCCTGGAGCTGCAGAGAAACTTGGCTCAAGACGGCCACTACATCGTAAAGTTCAAGATATGCTTTAAGAAAGCTTCTAGATGTTAATGCTTTGTAAAGCGGCTCAGCCTTGATTCTGTTCGGATTGTTTTCTAGCTGGGCTACTAGTGCTGGATATATTTTTATTACATTATGCATTGCTAGTTTCAAATGCGGTATCCACCTTGTACCACCTATTCTAGTTGGTGTCACAAACGGAATATCCAAGTCTACACAGGACTTCTTTAGTTTTGATCGATTGAGTGGACTTCTATGATAGAAGCTATATACATTCAGCAGCGTTTTACTAATAGAGTCGTATTTTTCCATAGATTTTACACTGTCGTGGAATGCCAACTCAAGGCGGTGTGCCATGCAGTGAACTACTACTAAATTGGATTGTCTTTCCTTCAAAAGTTTTGCCACTCCTTGTCTCACACCCATAAACGTTGCCGCGCCGTCGCTAGAAAATCCGATAAGTTTTTTGAAAAACACTGATTCGTCACAATCTAGAACCTTACAACATTCATCAGTCAGAAGCTTGTACAAATTGTCTGCTGTCGCATTTTCTGTTAAGGAAACAATAGATAAAAACTTTGTAGTTACTTTATTTTCTTCTTGTGAAACAAACTTTACATAAATTATTAATTGCTGGGTAACAGAACTGTCCGTGCATTCATCACACATTACCGAAATAAATGATGAGTTTTCAAACTCACGCTTTAAATCTTGCCGAACCGCCTCTGCTATGTATTCCGTGAAGATCTTGCATTCTTTGTCATTTTGGTAACTCTCGCCCAAGTCAACTCCGTTAGTCTTTTCAAGTGTGCATTGCCACTTGAAATCTGTGAATGGTCTATCATGCGAGTTCAAGGAGTACACGATCCTGAACATTTTAGTTATTTTCTCGTACTGGCTCTGATGCAACACTTTCAGCATTTCAGTCGCTACTGTTGTCTCCCCTCTTCGTTTTCTTGATGCAGCCACTTCCTTTTCGGTAGCTCGAAGATGCACATCGGATTCTTCATGGTATTTAATCGACTCAATTTTAAAGTTATCACTCCCCTTAGAAAGGGCCGAGAATTTGTCACCAAAAACAGAATTTTCACAAACACTACAAAACATTTTGTTGACACTATCGTCGAATCGCAGCCAAGTGTGCGCTGTTTTCCACTTTTCTTGGAATGTCCTTACCCTCTTTTTTTCGTAGTCACTTGGCGGTTTAGCTTCTGACACTTTATTCTTTGGTTTATGCACTCCTTGAATAAAACGCCACATATTGAAATATCACAAACTTACGATGGTAACCGAATAATAGGCCTACTGATATCTGACATAAAGTAAACAAGCTAGGCCTAGGCACGGCTGCGTAGGCCTATGCTTTACGTTCCGGCAATGAACAGCTGGTCTGGTACTAGTGCGTGCGTCAGCCGTCTATGATACCGCGCAGCGCTTAGTTCAAGGGATGTAAGAAGTTACAATTATCGATGCTAGGTAGCGCACAACTACTGGAAACTCGTCAGGTTATCGGCGCAAAATATTATGACTTTTGAACGGCAATTGGAAACTCTGGAATAAGTACTCGCCCGTCGGGCTAGTGAAATGAGATTTTTACTAGCCCGAGCAAAGTTTCACTAGCCTCGGGCGAGCGTTAATTTCGACCCCTGCATGGGAACAAATAATACACAGTATAAAAACTAAAAAGTTGTTGCCATTTCAACTTACACCCTCCATTCATAGAATAAATAACTTCAATTTATGATATGTATAAAACATATGACAGATTTAAGATGTCAGGTATATTTTTCTAGCTCTTCTCTAAAAATGCAAACAGTTTGATTCACACAAATAACGCAATTTAAATTAAAATATATTAATGAAACATGTTAAAACATAATGGGTATAGCACGGTAGGTCTACAGCAAATTCAATTAAACAAATGAATGAATCCATGTCAAATGATATGAAATTTTTATCGATTGTTTGATGCACACGATAATCGATATTATTGATCGATAATCATTAATCAATAATGGTTTTAATTTCGATAATCAACATTCATAATTGATAATCAAAATATCAAATAATTGGTCAATAGTGGCACGAACCAAAACTCTAAAGACGAAGATTATCTCACATTGTGCCATGCACTGTCTGGGCTGATGGTCTCACACTCGAGATTTATGTTTGGAAATGAGCTATCGGTCGATAACAGAAGCCAAACACGACACCGAGGCAGCAAACAAAACGCGATTGTATTGTTAGGTTGTTTTGACTTACACTTGCCACATTTGAGGTTCCACTTATAAGTCGGAACAGGCTTTGTTGGTGATATCGATAGTATCGATTCGATAATGACATTACCATTTTGATAACCGATAATGAAAAAAGTATTGATGTGCATCCCCATCGATAGTCGCACCAAAATAATAACATCCCCATTGACTAGGGATGGACGAACCTTGGTTTTTTAGTTTCGAACTGAACTCGAACTTCTGTACCAAAAAAGTTTCGAACTTTGAACTTGATCCAAACTTTAAAAAATCTGCTTAAAACCAAAAACAGGGAGGTAGGAATTTTAATTGGGCATACTTCACCGTCTAGGCAATACCTATTATCGAAATCTATTTCATCGACCTTCATCAACAGGATTGATTAGCCAGCAGCATCCTAAATTTAGGCATAGCCTTAGGGCCTAGCCTAGGCCACAGACCATGAATAGCATAGGCTACCAAATTCCAAAGTCTTGGTTTATATAAGATAGTCTATACCTAGCATAATAAATCATGTTCAGTCCTATTATCTCCTATATTCAAGGCTAACCTCTGAGGCTTTATCATCACTTGGCCTACCCTATCTTAGCCCCCAAGCCTAAGATATTCCCTATGTAGGCCTAGCTAGGCCTAGTCCATAAACCTAACCTAACAAAGATTGTTGTGAAATCGCGGCCTGTTCTCGTCTAAATACCACAACTATTAAATTGGATTAGGGCTAGAGCATGGGCATGTTATCTAACTTTGAATTACAAACTTAAAATTACGAACTATTTTGAGGTTATGTAGCTTATCGACATCGTATTATGGTGTGTAACCTGACGCAAATGTGGTTAAAACTTGCCTGCAAGAAATTTATTTGTTAAAATAATTGCATATAAACGTGGTTAAACGATCTTTAATAATTGTTCAGTGATTCCAAATAATACCTGTTGCTCTTTAAAACATCGTAAATATCGTCGTAAATGTCACAGCGTCCCGTCTTGGCGTCGTATATTGGCAGCTTTCTCATTGGTAGATATATTCGTAATGTATCGAATTATTGCGACGAATCGATTAGTCGAACATTACAAACCACGCAATTGGTGGAGAGGTACCGGTACTTCAAATTCAAATATCGAAAATATCGCAGGAAATCGATAGTCGAATAACAATATCTGCCTCGCCATTGGAGGATTTTCTTGCGTTGCCACAGCGGCAAGTTTAAAAGTTCGGAGCAAGTTCGTAATTTTGATAAATCACGAACACGAACTTCAAAAAAAGTTTGGTTCGAGTTCAGAATTTCGAACGTTTGTCCATCCCTACCATTGGCGCTATAATACAGTAAAAAAATATTGTGCCAATATGGTCTCTTTGCTTTACTGTAGAGTAAATGCCATGGGATGCTCCACTAGCATATATTTACTGATATGTTTGTTTTGTTTGGTCACAGCATGGCATGTGCGCTTAAAGCAGTACTACCCAGAGTCACTCAACTTGCAAGATGTGAGGCATTCAAGAGTAGTCACTTCTCATCACCAATACAAAGAAAAAAAGTTTACAGAGAGATCTTCTTATGTTACACCTAAAAAAGTTGATGCCATTGAAAAAGTGGACAAATCTGTAAAGATAAAAGAGTCGTCAAAAAACGACGAACACCATCATCGGAAGGAGCGTAAAGAAGGCGAAAAACCAGACGAGAAGAGCATGAAAAGATCAATAGACGGTGTGAGCAGCACGTACAAAGTGAAATCAAAGAAGATTAAATCTGATAACAAGAGTCATGACCACAAGGAACAAGGTCATAGGGGACACAGTCCATCTCCGAGAAAGAAGGAACGAGAGGACTGTACTAAGAGTAGCTCAAAAAGCGTTAAGACAACATCATCAACAACAAATACTACTACTACAACAAAACTAGAACTTACTGATGAGCGGAAAGAGAGCTACGAGAGTAGGATCAACAAAGAAGAAGTAGTACTACCAACTCATCATGCAAATGTGGAAACACACACAAAGGCAATCAAAGCCAAACCAGGAGAAGTGGAACACAAAGATCGTTCCAAAGAATGCGTAGATCATAGTGAGAGTCACCGAAAAGAAAACCGTTACAGTGTAGATAAACGACACGAGAGTAGCCAGAGGAAAGACAGCTCTGCGCATAAAGTTAAAAAGAGCCCCGATGACACCACCACTGGTCTTGCAAGAACTCCAACCCAGAAGACAACCGACATTGGTCGGCCTGCGTCTGTTCTCAAGTCGGAGAGCAACACGGAAGGTTTGAAACAATCCGCTACCTCTCTCCACAAGAAGGATATTGAACGTGGGAAATTGCATATGGGGACAAAAAAATATGTGTCATCCAAAACGGAAGTGGCTAAGATCTATTTCCCCCATAAAGAGTCACGACCTGTCAATTTGTTAGATCAAATCATAGCTAGTATGGACACTTCAGTACTATCTAAAGTGAAAGAAGAACGGGATGATGAAAACTAATGTGGCAAAACGGCACCAAGAGACAAGTTTGTAAAAATCTCAATGTAGTTGTAAATACTTAATACTAGTAATAATTTCTCTAAAGTGTGTTGTGCCATGAATAAATGCGATTGGGTGCTTCTACTTTGAAGTTGGACTCTCATGAAACATTGGCTTGTTAAATGAAAAAGAGAAAGATAAGTAATGTTACAAGGTTGAAACCAAACTGAACAGCTTTCTGTGTCGTACTGAATCACTTTATCCCATTAACTTGACAAGTGCATCTCAACCACTATTTACACCCACCACCGCAAACACCACTTATTTATAATTTTTCATCCTAGATAAGTTATAAAATTTTATTGACATCCCTACTAAAAATTTAAGTTTGACCTTGACGTGCACTTTCTTTGCCTTTTGGCAAAATAGATGCTTGTCATGACATGGTAATCATAGAGTTGAGTAAGTTACAAAATAATTTGTGGTTCCATTTAGGCCTAGTTAATTTAAAAACACGTCAGTCTTGTTGTTTTAATGCCTATTGCATGGTATAATAACACTTTGAGATAAATGCTTAGCTCTGAGAAAGTTGAGAACTGGAACTGTGAGAAGAAAGTTGCTCTAAAATGTGTATTTCTTTAAACAGCAAAATGAAATAATTGTGTAGAGTTTAATATAGTAATCATCTTTTGCTCATTTCCAACTGAGTCTATCCCTCCTGCCTCTCGGCCAACTCATTCTACTCCTTTCTGTTTCTCTCTCTTGCCATATGCTCCCATGATTCATCTTGTTCTTCAACATCTTCTTCAATCATCTTCCCTACTTTTCTTTTTCCCTCGTGTGCCGCTTCAAAGTGTTGATGGAATCCTCTCTTTATGCTCAACTCATCTTATCTTCCTTCAGAGTTTAAACATCAATCTCTCCAGCCCCGAGTTCTTTTCTGATTACATTTATTGACCTCCAGAGCAAATAAAATTACCTGTATATTATTGTACATTGTAGGGATGACTTCGGGTACCCGGAAACCGGTACCATTACGACCCGGTTCCCCTTTTTCGGAAGCAGTTCTATTTTTTACCTAAAAGTTGCCAAGGGCCTAGGCACAGACGAGAATAAATGAGCCAGAAACACCCTTGGTTGCAAAATTCTTAGGCCTAGGCCTAGGCTCTATGAATGTTGCATCACAATTTTGACCTTGGCTTATCCTAGGCCCATGTGTTGTGTTATAATAACATTGCAGAACTTGAACATTTTAATCATATACTAATTCTATTTTTCACGTTTAAGATCACATAATCCAAACTTTATAAACAGAAACAAAAGAAAACAATTTTGTAGGCCATTGTTTGTTCTTGGCTGTTCAATTTAACTTGCATCCTCCCAAAAAGAAGCTTTTCTGGCTGTTTCTCCACAGAAGCAGTTCCTACAATGTCTGGACACGGCTCCGCCCCCTATCGAAAGTCGAATCGATTATCGCCCCGCCTTCAATGTTTTCAATCGAAATTACCCCCTCGCAGATTCAAATTACGAAAATTGAGAAAGAAAAATATGTTAAAGAACCGGTTCCGAACCAGATCCGGCGAGGGTGGATCCGGTTCCGGATTTTTCGACCCGAAGTCATCCCTAGACATTGTATGTTTTTGTATGTTATTGAGTAAAAACCGGTACTAATGGGATAAAGTGATGTCTATAAAACTGTACCAGTTGGTTTTTAGGGTATGATGACAAGCTTTTGGATTATGAAATCATCTTATACCTGACACCTGCACATAAACTAGAAGTGCCGAGACCAAATTTCTCACTAACTACTATTATCATAAAACAATATGACCTTGCAATTGCAATCACGAGGACGTACAAATAAACCCTAGGCAGTTAAGATCTCCGTACCATTTTTAACATTTCAAGTTAGTTAACTTATTTCAGATTAAGTTTGTGGAACATTGAATTGAATTTTTATTTGTGTCGTTTACAGTGACACAAAGACTTAGAATAGACTAGAATGACATTGAATGTTAATGCTTAAATCTGTGATGTTTCACTATTTTTTATTTTCGGGACGTCTGCCCAACATGAAACCTCAAATCTGTGATGTTTCATTTCAATTTCAAATTGTTCTTTATCAGATGTACCTTACTGGAATGTGTTTTTAACTAGAGTTAAATTTGTCTGTATGTGGAATGGAACAAACCGATTGAAACTTTGCCATTATTATGTTAATACTAAATAGTAAATATGCTATGAAATTATGCAGGCATCAGTTGGTACCTAAGAAGTATGAACTGTTCTAATAATTTGTCAACACTGGAGTATAAATAGGTATACGTATATACTACAGTATATATATTTTGTCATACTATTAAGTGTCTGAAACTAATGCGATGCAGTTTATGTTAAGACATTTGAGCTTTAATTAATTGTTTGCGATATATTTTATGTTCTCAAGAGTAGCATTAGGATAGGAAATTCCTTATAGGCCAACCCTCAAACAAATGAGTTTGCCTGATGCCTTACGCATTTCAAACGGCTATATTGTACAGTTAAGAGGTGTCTTGCAAAAAAATGCCTTGGGGAGACTTTAGTACCTTAAACCAAAAAAATATATATAAATGCACATGCATTGTATTATGATTTCAACAGAACTGTGTGGTTATATATTAATACGTACGTACATGCATACATACTATTTATTTAGTGTTGTATCACAAGAAAACTATTGTGTGGATTAAGAAATGGATGTTTTTACTCAGTAGGTGCTTATTTTTAGGATTATTTCTACTTACAACATGTATATATTGTCAATGTAGTATTAGTGAACAGGTAACTGCCCTGTGTTTGACTTGGATTTGGAAGATTTTCAAGCAATCCCCACCATAAGGTTATATATTTGATTTGACTAACATGCATGAGATCTTAGTGGATAGTTTGCCAGTTATGATAGTTTGATCTCAGAATTCTAAACTGTCAAAAGAGTCTTGTTTTACTATTTGTGAATTAATGTTTTGGTCAGTGATAGATAAAGAGTAGTAGTTAAGTCTAGTAGTATTGATAGGATGTGATGGCAGTTTGAAATCGGAGAAAGAAGTGGACTGTCCAACAAAGTATTTGAGATATATTAACATGGTAACAGAGGTGGCAAAAATGTGTGGATCCAGGGCAAAAAGGTTTACATCACAAGACTATACCTTAAGTATGTTTTGTTGTTAATGCTTACCTAGATTGGATTTCTCAATGATTAAATCTACTTTTTACATGCCATACTTTTTTATGTACTGTTCAAAAGGTGAGATCCATCAATGTATATGAGAATGTAGAGATCTGATTAAAGCTGAAGACAAACCAATGATTGCATTATTTTTTTTGGTAGCATAGCCATAGTCATTAATCATTGCAAACTGAGGTGAGTGATTTAATTCAACCATCGGTTAACTATTTGACTCCTTTCTATGTTAACATTTAAATTGGGGGTGTACGGGTACCCAGAATTTCGGTTCCGCACCACAACAACAATTAACAACACAAAACAAACAAGCGCAACAATTTGGAACCGACTTCAGTTCGGTTCCGGGTATTTTGAATCGTGCACGTAAGTCACGACTTCTCGCCAGTAGAAGGCATCGGCTCAAGATTTATGGTCGGCCGCCACTTTAACACTTGCTGCTAGTTCCAGACTCGAGCGCACTACAGACTGCGCATAGCTCTAGGAGGCTTTGCTTGTGTCGACACCGCTATGTTGATCGTTTCTCCCGAGTTTGAGACCAGTGTTCGACTGTCTATATAAAACACGTCACACGACCTTGAGACTGACGCGATGTTTTATGTATTTGTCCACACTAAAGTTACACTATTTTGTAATATAATTAGGCTGCAAGGCTTAAGTTTCCCACTTTTGGTATTATTCGAGGTAATTAGTATCGTAATATTGTTTTGCAGGTGCAACGCAAACGATATACGACCTTAACTACTTTATTTTAAGTGATGGCGCTTCTGAGATGGAAGATGATATTGGGAAGGGGCCTAGGTTGCTGTTTTAGAAATGTATTTTATTTATTTTTTAAACGAACTAACCGGAACCGAAAAATCGGTTACTTTGCCAACTGGAACCAAAACCTGGAACCGCACATCCCTATTTTAAATCTTGGTGTTTGTTGCTAATTTGGCTATTCAGTTTATTCCATCTTTTTTTCTATTCTATTGTACTTCTTGCATCTGCATCTTTTTGTTGTTAGTTTTAGGCCTAAGCTTGCAAACAAATTATTTTGATTTATCTTTAAAATTATCTGTTCACAGGTTTTAAGACCAAGGTATCAAACAAACATTTTTTTCTTCTCAATCTTGTTATCCTTTGTAAAAAAGATGCAAGAATTAGTGGTATAAATTAAACAGTTATTACAATTCAATTTACTAGGAAGCTTCGCAAACGCTTTTTTTAGTCGCGTTGATGGATGAGCGTTTCATTATAAAATGTTAATATAAATTTAAAATAATAAAAACATATTAACACGGCCCATACAAAGCAATCATTAGGTCTGTTGGATCTTTGATTGTTTGTAACAAGGCTGTGAGTAAGGTATACAATCTCCTGTAAAGTTTTCATACAAGGCTGTGAGAAAGATCTAAAATCTATATTTTCGTGCTATTTGGGCGGATTCTGACCAAACGGGTGGGGCTACAACGTTCATATTTCACATGGACATTAAGGTAAGGGTAATGTATTGACTTTTGAAAGAAAAAATTGAAAAAGTTAGCCAGAATCTATAGAAATAAAGGTTTTAATATTTAACACCTCAAAAAACTCAAATTAAAACCTTTATTTCTATATATTCTGGCTAACTTTTTTAACTTTTTCTTTCAAACGTCAATACATCACCATTACCTTAATGTGCATGTGAAATATGAACGTTGTAGCCCCACCCGTTTGGTCAGAATCGGCCCAAATGTCACGAAAATATTGCACTAAAAATCGAAAAAAATTGTAAAAGTACGATATTCATGAGAAATATTTCTTCGATTGTACCCAAAAACGTAGCAAGTCTAAGTTCAGAGATTTCGAAGGTCCCCTCAAATTTTCATCAAGATCGCATATGCCGTTTGCCCGGTAGAGAGCGAACAAACAGACAGAAAAACAAACAAAAAAAAACAAAACAAAACAAAAAAACACCCGAGCTCAATTTTTTGGGGGGTCGGTGAAATTGAAGTCTTCGCTTCGCTCATCCAATTACCTTGTAGCAATAGAATCATTCTTAATAGCATTGTGTACGACTGGCTGAACTTTGAAATTATGTACTGTTACTACTGTGCAATCAAATTAGCTGGAGTTAAGCTTAGAAATTAGCATTTAGTGAACAAATTAGCACGAATCTAACTGAATATATGTGTTGGTACTTTCAAACTTCATCTATGTTTTTCTGTTGATCAAGCTGTATTTTGCTGTGTATTCCAGGAGGGCTTCTAAGCAAAATAATTGTTGTTCAGTTTAAGACAATTATTTAGGTTCGATTCGACCTCCCTGAAAATAACTTTTAAACCGGTTAGACAATGGTTATGTTTTAGTACATTTTATATGAAAAAAAAATCAATAGTACATATATTTGTTAAATGTTGAAAAGATGTATGTCATCGTTTGATAAAGAGAACGGAATAGTTTTTTTAATTATTACGATTTTAATAAATACAAGTTAACAGTTGTAAAAGTCCAATTATTTGTTTTTTCTAACATATAGGGTTTCAAAATGATATTCTTTGTTCAATTGTAATGGCAACCAGATTAGTGTCAACATCTGTATTTGCAAGGTTCTTGATCTACACTGTCCAGGAAACTAATTTTGTTTTTGAAATGGTTTTGGGCACCGTATAGGGGTGACAGGCCCACCGAGCTACGGCGGGAGGTCCAGTGTTCGCCGGTTTCCAGACTTTCCAACAACCATTCAGGTACCATAATGTCTTACAACAAATGTCATATTATTAGTTGTCATATGTACTTGGTGTTGTTTAAACAATTCCAGGAGCACTTGAGAAAACTTTCAACCTAAAAGTTCAAAATAGAAATTAGTACAAGAGACAATATTAAAAGATAGTATACGATGATAGTACGACTCGGTGTCTGAAATATCAATTGAGTAATGTAATGGTCAAGAGAATAAATATAGAAATGGATGGGGTGTAATTTGTGACGGGACGGGGCAAGGACATTGTTAGGTACAAGATGAAGGATTTGTAATTTTTGGTGACCAAATGGTGATATCACCACAAACAATCTGATCTGCACGACTATAATACCGGAAAAAAATAACCTACAAATTGCAAGCCACAAAACACAAATTCTAGTTGTCCAAATTTCTTCTTCTTCTTCTTCTTCTCCTTTAATTTATTGAATGATTGGTCTTGGTTATTAAATGTTTTATGGTGGTTTTATGTCTTCGACTTTTGTCTACAGTGGCTTTCAGTTCGGCTTGTCAGCAGTCAAACCGGTTTCTAAGGGAGGTTCTCTAGGTTAACGTAGCCTCAGGCGCTGACGAGCCGAACTGAAAGGAATTTTAGAGTGGTGACTGAAAGGGATTCTCATACAACAGTTTTCTCAATACAAATGAACTTCTCTTACTCTTAATGATTACGCTCGTTTGTTAGAAAAACTGGCATCATTTTTCCAACATAATCGTTGGATGTTATCGACCCATATAATGCAGGACATCCTTTGGATTATTGATTATTTTGATTTAATTGTTGTGCATCCCCACTGGGAAGGCATAGGCCGATAAGCGACAGCCCAACATGCCTTGTAGAGAACCAAACGTTTCAAATTTATTCATATGTTCGAGTGTGAATGGACATGTCTTTCCTATTTACATACCGGTACTAGCTTCAATCTGATTTCCAAAGGAAGACAGTAAATACAACTACTCATACATACGACAAAATAGAATACACCATATTTAATAACTTTCAAAATAATATCTCATTAATAACAAATACCTACTATTTATTATTTAAGCAAAAACACAAATACTGTAGTGAACTTTCAAGTTAATGGTATCCAGCGGATTGTCACATTGGACTATGATAATATAATTGATTACTCTAAATTCCTTGGGCTCACACTAGACTTAAGAATGAAGTGGACATCTCATATTAATGATCTTTTTTTTTAAAAAAAAACGAGCTCTGCTTGCTTTCGGACGAAGAATTTATCTTTGCAGTGAAATGTGGATACTCTGAGAATAGTATGTTTTGCAAATGTACAATCCTTTATCTACTGCGGGATTTTGTTTTGTTAATGTTGGTAAGTGTTGTGAAGAGTTCGTCCCCAGAACGACTGTGCACTATTATGTACACATATCTGAGGAAAGTTCCTGTAAGCAATCTTCAAAATATAACTATACAGTGGCAAGTTTGTATATTCTGGAAGGTAGTATGTAATAATAATTTATATTCACCTTGACTGGTACATTTCAAATATAACTCTTAAGAGAAAGTGAAATAGCAGCCTATGGTTCAAGATTAATACTTGTTAACTTATAATTTATAAAAATTAACATTTCATAATACTTCCCTTTAATTTCTATACTAATAAGGTACTGATTTTGCTTGAATTGCATTATTTTCATTTATATTCATGTCATAAACAAGTTTCAGGAATGTAAGAAATGTGATTAAAGCTATGGATATGGTATTTGTATGTCAGGTGCCACTAAATTAAGTTAAAAGTCAGCTGGATGAAGGTATTCATTGATTGTGTAGAAGCAATGCTCTATTAGAAATGATTTCAATGTGTATTTGAAAGAGTCTAGTGATTGTATGTTTTTAATTTCTGGTGGTAGATGATTGTAGATTGTTAAGTAACGTTTGTCAGAGATTGCCCCAACTATTCAATCAAATGAGGCACTTTGTGGTATCAATGCAAGAAGCAGTTACAAACTACATGAAATGGGCCACAGATTGAAATTACTGGATAGTGATCTGGTAAGCTTTGGTGTGAAAATTTATAATACTACCAGAGGAACTTATATGTCCTGAAAATGATGAGTTGAAATATAGGAATAGGATCCAGTTTAGATCCAAAGTAAAAAACTATTTACTACTAAACAGTTTCTACAATGTAATGAAATAAAGGCCTACATAGAACTAGACATTCAAGATGAAAAACATTAGATGTGAACTTGTAAATATTGGTGTCAACTGGCATTATAGCGTTTATTGTATACTAGTGTCATAATCTTAGTCTTGCACAAATATATTTAAAACTTGACAATACCTACATAGTAAAAATAAAATAAGGCCTAAATATTCTCTTAAAGGTCTTGGTTCAAATCAGGGCTGGGACAAAGCTGCCCGAGCACTTGGGATTGGTAACAATCTACCAGTTCTTTCCCCATCTCTGAGAGCGAATGTTTGATTTATACACAAGTGTATATGAAATAGCAATGCTGAAATTAATATGGTAACATGGTTCATAAAAGGTGACAATAAACTACCAAAATGAGGACATTTAAAATTTTACTGGCAATTAGCTTGTTGGCTTTCATTCAAAATTTGCTTTCTAGTGTAGTAGCCATGTTGCATTAGCCCTATAGGTGGTACAGTACTGTAAGTTTGGTCACGACTTGGAAGTTAGAATGTTCCTAGTTTTGTTTATACTATTTTATTTTATTATTAGTGCCTACTTATGGCTATTACAGAGTAGGCTTATCATTAGTTTGGTGGGGTCTGAGAAGAGGAAAGAATTGGACCATGGGAAATTAAATGTTTTATACTTTAATAACGATAATTCTATGTAATCATTATTTACTTGGATAACAGGGTATTTCGACCAACTTTTGGGTCAACAACAATAGCAACAATATTTTTAAAAACAATCATTTTATTTTAAACTCATCTTTATCATACTGATCTACCTACCTAGAGAGAAGTTTTGACGGGAGGTGCATGTTTGTCTCCCCGGAGAAGCCTGTAGATCAAGGAGTACGTCGAAGCGCCAGACCAAAACCATCCTTAGAGTTGACGGGTTGGCCACTGTACAGGGGCTCGTTTGCAAAGAAGGATAATATCAGTTTTACCTGGGTTATATAATAATAAACATCTATTGGTCTCGGCAGCCAATACTGTTATTTTATTTTATTTAAGTAAGCCTTCTACAGTGTTCACTCATATGCACATCATATAGACATGCGAGTATTTGAAGTTGTCAATGAGGAAAATCTGTAAAATTGTTACGTCTTATTTACATAGTATTTACAAATGTTTAATTTGATAAAATAGTACAATAGTACAATTAAAACAGTTTACAATTATATGAATGTACAATGCAGATGTAATTTACAAAAGTTCCATTTGCCTCATAAGTAATAACACAGAATAACAATACCTACATTGATTAATAAATTTGAAATTAAAATTAACGTTTAACAAACGTCTCAAATATAGCCTACTAACTATACAAGTGGTTTCTAAAAATATGAATGGACCATCGTAATACATAATATATTACTATATAATCCATTAAACAACTTGTAATACAATTTTTTTCTGAAAGTTAAAAAAATACTGTATTTATGCGAGTACAGGCCCCAGATATATTTCAAAATATCAAGTTCCAAAAAATGGGATGTGGCCATTATGTGAAGCCATTTGTCAATAGTATTTATAACATATTCTTTAAAAGTTGAGTGGTCAAAATTGTGATAGCGGCCTATAGTCGAGTAAATACAGTACGTATGATAAATTTGTTTTTAATTTGTTGACTAAATTGAAGAAGTAGAATATCATACCAAATTTGACTACTATTAAGTTGTCCCAAATTTATTTTAGCACCGTTAAAAAAATGTGGAAGCTAAGAGCAAATACCTACTATCATAATAGTAATAGCCCAATAAAGTTATATAACATTTTGTAGGAGTTAACATTGTTCAAGGGCTCTTAGCAGGACATAATGCCAGCACTTTTATGTGACTGAGTAAAAACTATGGGATGAAACCTTCAGTCATAGCCCATAGTAGCCGGAATAGTAGTATCAAATCAACAACCTCTGACGAAATTAGATTCATGGAAAGTAAGCGGTGTGCTCCTTTACCTAAGCGATTTGTTCCTTTACCTAAATCTTTAATCTTGCGGTTGTCTCTCAATTCTGCATTTTAAGGAAAACAAAATTAGTTCTTATCTTGGTTGCGCAACCAGGAATTAAACTTAATAAACAAATTAGGCCTACAATAGAACATTTATTTTAATAAACATTAAAGAATCTTTTTAATTAAATAGTACAGTTTTCTTTGTGTTGAAGAGTGCATGTAGTTTCAGAAACTCCATTTATAAATTTTTACGATATCTTGATTTTTTTAAGCCTACTAGGTATATGACGGATATTAAATGTTCAAGTTCAAAAGTTTTCTGTAATTAATATGTGATATCAACTGACTTAAAATATGTGGCTGAGGTTATTATTTACTATTATTTTGAGGCCACATTTTGCAACAGAACACAATGCTCCCAAGTGCAATTTACCATAATATACATCAACATTAACAAAACACATATCAATCAATAATTCAATATCAAAATATATAAACTTATCACATATTTACATGAAGATGACTTTAAAAATGTAATGCCCCCAAGTGCAATTTACCATAATATATATATCAACATTAACAAAACAATATATATAAATTAATAGTACAATGCTAAATATAAACATAGCACGTAATTACATAAAAATGACTATAAAAATTATATATATATCAACATTAACAAAACAATATATATAAATTAATAGTACAATGCTAATGCTAGTCTGCCGGTAGTGGGCCAAGCTAAACAGAATAAAAGGGGGGCCTATAGCTGGAGTAGGCAATTTAAGGAGGAGAGCATCATTAATTTCATAGAGCAATTAAGGGATACGGACTGGAGCGGGATAGATAGGATTCCGGATACTGATGGGAAATATAATGAATTTCTAAGAATATTTTTATCACTTTCAATACAGCTTTCCCGCTCAGACAATTTCTAGTAAAATCTCGGCGGAGGGGGTGGCTAACGGATGAAATAAGAAGGAATGTCAAGTAAAGAGAGATCTGTTCCAACAAAGTAAAGTAAACCAGTGCGCCCATTTTCTTGAGCGCTTCCAAGCTTTCAAAAAGAGGTTAATAAGGACATCCGGATGGCCAAAAAGGGCACATACCAGCAGCAGATTGGGGAAGCTAAAAATAAAGTAAAGGCTACATGGGGGGTGGTAAAAGCACTAGCAGGTTTGGAAGAGGAGACGGGCACCGATCCCATTGTTCTGGTAATTGTCGGCAGGGAAATAGCGGATGCACATAAGGTAGCAATATTGTTCAATGATTATTTCACAGATATTGCTGATACTATAATTGATACCAAGGCGGATACTGTTGAGGCATGTTTGGCCAAGCTAAGTAAGCGAGGTGTCAGGCGCATTCATAAGAGTGTTTAAGGCTGTTAGCATTAACGAAGTTCGCCAGGTAATAAAAGATTTAAAATCAAAGAGGTCAGCCGGGTGGGATGAGGTGCCCAGTTTTCTTATTCGCCGATGTGGTGCGGTCATAGCTGAACCTCTAGCAGCTATCTGCAATTCCTCATTCATTTCGGGGACATTTCCGGAAAAGTTGAAATTTTCCACAGTGATACCACTTTTTAAGAAGGGCAAAGTGCAGGAGAGGGCCAGCTATAGACCCGTGTCGCTGATCCCAAACTTTTCCAAAGTGTTAGAAAAATTGTTTCTTAAACAACTCGATGCCTTCCTGAGAGATGAGAATATTCTGTCTGAATGCCAACACGGATTTAGAGCTGGATATTCCACCAAATCGGCAACCTTTCAACTTACACATGCAATCCAAGGGGCTCTTGAAGAGAAGGAAGTAACAGGTCCATTATGTGTGATCTATCGAAGGCTTTCGATACAATCAACCACGAACTTCTACTTCGCAAATTAGATCATTTGGGGATTAGAGATGTCACACTGGCCTGGGTAACCTCGTACTTGTGTAATAGGAAACAGAGGGTGGCCTTGGCAAGGGGCAAACAATAACGCACTCTAAATGGAGACTTATTAAAATGGTGTTCCACAAGGGTCGGGTGTTAGGGCCGGTGTTTTTATTCTTTACATCAATGACCTTCCTACCAACTTGCCTCTGGATTGCTTGGTGGTTCTATATGCAGATGATGCTAGTATTATTATTCGAGCTCTGTGTAACATGGGTCTCAAAGACAAATTTCTTATCATACTGAGAGAGTTAATAGAATGGTTTGAAGCCAACAAGCTTAAGTTCAATGTGCTAAAACGCAGTGATGAAATTCCAGGCAATTGGTGAGCCAGTACAGATGGTAATAGAACTTGGGAGGGAACTATTGGAAGTTGCAGATCATGCAATGTTTCTGGGTTAACAGTAGATTACAGACTAAAATGGGCTCAGCACATTGAGAACTTGTGTGGTAGACTAAGTTCAGCGTGTTTTGTTTTGAGGAAAGTTGTAAAGCAGTGTAACCAGAGTACTGCAAAAATGGTGTATTTTTCATTCTTCAATCTTTGATTCAATATGGAATCCTGTTCTGGGTAATGCCTCCTCGGCATTAGCTGTTTTTCGTTTGCAAAACGGGCTATTAGAATTATGGCCAATTACCCAATAGAGGATCATGCAGGCAGGCTTTTAGAACCCTAGGGTACTCACCGTAACATCAATCTATATAATGGAAATGGCAGTTTTTGTAAATGATAACCCCATGTTGTTTACGAGAAAACAGTGATGTACACCCCATAACACGAGACAGAAGGACAACCTTCACCAGGAACAAAGTAGGCTAAGGTTGTCTGATAATGATCCTACTCAGGCTGGGAGGAAAATAGTCAACCACCTCCCTGGCTACTTAAAGGAGAGCTTAGGAGACACAGATTTTAAATTTAAGATGAAATCCTGGCTGCTGGAAATGGAGTTTTATTCGCTCTCAGAATATTTTAGTAATAATTTTAGCACAAACTAATGTAGGTAACTGATTTGCAGTTTGAGCTGCACCTGCATTCTGCAAATAAGAATTAGTGAGTTTATTCTGGTTTTATTGTGTGACGATATTCAGTGATTTATCCTGTGTTATTTATATTTTAGATTCTGTGGAAAGGTTATTTTAATGAGCTATAGAATGGTCTCTAGATACTTTAGTATACCTGTATAGGTAATTTTGTAAATACTTTGTAATGTATTGGATTTTACTTTATACCAACATGGACAACATCAAATACTCGCCTACCTTGTAATTGTGTAAGCATATGAGTGCTAAAATTGATGACTAATAAAATGAAATGAAATGAAATGAAACATAGCACGTAATTACATAAAAATGACTATAAAAATTATATAAACATGAATGTGAGAGTGTGTTGTATGTATGTTTGAGTTTATAATGAATTATTTACCTAATTCATTTACTTGATTTTGGTAATGGTTCTATGGTTCTAAACTAGGCCTATTCAAGGCAAAAGATTGTTTTAAATAGATCACAAGCTAATTAAACACGAATACTTCTATGGAATGTAACAAATCACGCGGAACAAGATCTTTATGGACGAAAGTAGATAATATTTTGAACTTGTTGCCATTCATATTATATATGGAGTATGAAATACCTATTGTACCTACAATAGGTGTTCAATATCTATGGAAATACATATATTTTACGTTCAAGTGATGGTACCTCCGAAACCTGATAACAGTGAAACTCAAAATTAATATTTACAGTTTACTTATATTTATATATGATTTAAAACCGTTAATTTAACAAGTTATTCAAAATTAGGTATTATAATTTATTATTTCAATAATCCCAGATGAATGTACTTTTTATTATTGGTTTGTAACAAATATATTTTTTGCGTTCTAGTGCTGGTACCTCCGAATCTAGCGCACTTCTCAGCGGTGCTTCCCGAAACTCAAACTCAAACTTAATATTTTACTTATATTTATGTATGATTTAAAACCGTTAATTATACAATTTATTCAAAACTAGGGATTATATTTTATAATAATTTCAATAAACCCAGATAATTGTACGTTTTATTATTGGTAATAATTTTGGAGACGTACGGATATTGGTGATATTTTGGTTAGTATTCGTTTTCGTGAATGCCCAAATATTTCGTACGCGGGAAACCGGCGACATCCGCGGCAACGTGCTGTAACCATTGAGAGCCAGCCATCTTTGATAGGCTACGGGTTGTTCGTTTGTGATTTTTAAACGAGTTATCTTATCAAGAGAGACATAATAATGTCGTACGAATCGGTAAGATTGCGACTGTTATTCGATTGGTCTAGGCCCTAGGCCTAGGTCCAGCTGTATTCTGAGTTATGAAGAATTCATCAACCAGTTTGATGAACACTTCCGTTTTTCCTAGGCTAGGTAGGCCCTAGGGCCTTGGGCCCAGGATGAAATCGGTTCCCTCCGAAAGATATTTCATACACTAACCCCTAACCTAGCCTAGGCCTAGGCCTAGCTAGAATGAAGTCTTGTGGGGCGTAGGTAGGCCTAGCCCTAGGCCCTGGTCTAGTTAAGTCCTAGGGCTAGTTCCAATCTGTGTGCACCCTTCCTATTTTTTAATAGGGCCTAGGCCTAGGGGCCCTACCCAAGAGGCTTGGCCTAGGCCTAGGCTAGCTCTAGCCTAGGGGCTAGGCCTTCAAATGGATATTTAATACTTTTATACACAAAGCCCTACCTTGTGGGAACTCCTTGGGTTGGGGGGGGGGGGAGGGGGAGGGGAGGTAATGTTTTTGCTGTTTTATTAACAAAAAATAACTATAAAACCTTTAGGCCTAACGTTTCAATTTTTGGCCAAACATCTTTTCGATTGAAAGTCCTTTATATTAAAAATAGAAACGTTAAAGGTATTGTATTTTAGTGAAAAATATGACGATTTTATTTTGGACCACCCCCCCCCCCAACCGAAGGAGTTCCGCCTAGGGTGCTTGCTTTGATAACGGCCTTGAACATTGGCTCACGATCACTGCCATAGGCCCTAGACCTAGGCCTGGTCATAGGATGAACCGATCACAGCCGGCACTTCTGTCGTTGGTGTGGGCGAACTTATTAACACTGATATTCCACGAAAAGCTTAGGTATGCAGGGGGGGGCACGAAGCGCATAAGTCTTGCATCATTATTATTAAAACATACGAGTGGACATCCCTCACCGCATCCGTCAACGATTACTGACACTAATTTTACGGCTGGAGCGAACTTTTCGTTGGTATGCCGTTTTTATCAGTAGGTAGGGTAGGCCTTATTACAACGATTTAAAATAGACGACATTCAAGGTTTTGGCTGCCTAGAATAGGTATCTAGAGTTCAAGATCACGACGTCCAGGTATGTAGTAGGCCTAGGCTAGCTTAGATTTAAAATGCACGTTAAAGTTTTGTAGTTTAGATTAAATAGCGACGTTAAGTTTGTAGGTACTTAGATTTAAAATAGCAACCTTACTCATAATTGCAACGCAACGAGTAATTGGTGACTTAGCCTACGTATAAGAATAATTTTAGTAATCTTACGTATGCCGTAACCGTAAGAATACCCTTCCAAAAACATAGCGCTTACTCTGCGTCCCCCCCCCCCCCACGCCTGTACTAAGTTTCGTGAAATATCGGTTTAAAGTTAGGCCTATACCAACGAACCAGGCCATCAAGCGTAGGCCTCTACCTATTGAATGCTAGCCTACCTCCAACTCAGGGCTAGGACTTTCATGTGGCTAGTCTAGGCTTAGCCTAATCACAATTTTTATTAAAATAGACGTGTTGGTAAGGAACGCGTTCCTTTTTCAGCTAGAACTTAAAACGCAAGAGATAAAATAACTGTGAACTTTTTAAAAAGTTTAAGGAAGTCTTACATAATGTAAAAACCCTTCAAAAAATGCCTTACCTCTTGGTCTGCTAGACATACATTTGAAAACAGGTTTAGCTAAGATAGGCCTAAGCTAGGCCTATCAAAATGCAGTAGGCCTACTGTACGTGTCATGTTATTTTTAGGATGCGTAGGCTTAACCTCAATTCATGAGTACTGGTCTTTTTCTTTCGATGATCTTGATAGAAAATTGCAAACAAAATCCTATATCTAGGCCCCTAGGCCCTACCGTTAGTTGAGAAACTAGCCCCTAGGCCTAACCTTTGAAAGTTCCTGTTTTGCTGGAACTTAATCCAACACTGCCTAGTGCCTACATGGTCATTGCCGTATCCTGCAGCTATAGGAAAACATTCATCATACCATGACCGACGTGACAAAATACGTAACTCTGGCTTCTACCCACGGCGCACACATGAGCGCACAGGTGACCATTACCTAGGCCCCAGGCCAACAGCCCCAAGGTCACACTCATAGCCATATCTGTTGCTTGAGCCACCACCCTAGATCCTTAGGTTTGTTCAGTTGACCAGTTCTAAACTGTTGAAGTGTTGGAACAGTAAAAACTAGAAAATTGTTGTTCATCTGACTGAACTGTGCAGTTCGACCGTTGTTCAGTTGGCTGACAACTTGTGATAGAACAGATTGAACATGTTTGCTCTGCACGGAAAGAAAGGTACGAGCCAGACGAACTGTGCGGGAAAGGAAATCGGCGATCGGTCTGTATTTGAACGTGAAGGTCTAAGCTTAACATAACCTATAGGCCTACCATTGATTAAAGAAAGGGAAGTTTTTTTAAATCAATGGCGCAAGTATAGTGTCGTGGATATAGTTTTCTCAGGATTTCTAGACGTTTCTTTTTCGTGCCAATGGTTTTACTCCCAGTTGCACACACGAAATTTGCGTAAATAGTTTCAGACATTTTGAAATTTAACCTCTTAACAATAGTTTTGTGTAGCCCCTACACTACACAGGACGTGAACGTGTTTTTACCGGTACTGCTCGAAACTTGTTAGCTATGACATTGCCGCTCTGTCTGAACTTGTTTTATAACAGTTTAGAACTAGTCAAGTGAACAAACCTCTACAAATAGCA
Source organism: Sweltsa coloradensis (assembly GCA_024449915.1). Lineage (NCBI taxonomy): Eukaryota > Metazoa > Arthropoda > Insecta > Plecoptera > Chloroperlidae > Sweltsa > Sweltsa coloradensis. The sequence goes on along the minus strand of JAMZAV010000033.1, from coordinate 317,030 downwards.
TATGCAGGAGATGAGCACTTTAGTCTGGCTTTGGCCCAGGGCTTACGTTATGCCTAGGCCTATTTAGATTAGTTCACATAAGACATAGGTCTCCGCCTAGCCTAGGGTGGTGCGGCTGGTGCCTCAAGCAACAGTAATGGCCATTTGCCCATGATTGCCAGCCACCTGACCTCTGGTGTGCACCCTTTGCTAACTTTAGTGTGTGTTGCATAGGTGTTCTAGTCTTTTGGTTAGAGCATACGTGCGATGTGATTAGGCCTACCGCCTACGGAATGTCTACGTATACTTTCTATGTGTAGGCCTACCTACGGTCGGCAGTGAAAAGATTTTGCTTCGTTCACTATTTCAACCTACTGTGACGACATGGGTATTGTCGGTTGTAAAATACGTAATATTTCCTAGCACAATTAATAAAATTATCGTTCTTTGAAATGAAACAGTTGGGCTTGTTTTAATGATATCTTATGCCTAGGCCTACAGTCCCGTGGGCTGGATGAAAATGAGGTACTTGTTCATTAACGGACCTCCCCCCCCCCCCCCACCCCAAATAAAAAAAAATGTAAAAATTCAGTGAAATCATTTTATTAGACAATCACAACTACTAGTACTCCATCTGAGTTTCGGGAGGCCAGGAAAACACAATTATTTCGAACGAAGCCTCGAAAACATCCTTTCCGGCTACATACTTGCCCCAAGGGGCCAGGAGTGACACGGCCTACCCCACATGGCGGAGAGTACCAACCTTTTTCACTAAAATACTTTGCCTACAGAACCTTTAACATCGCTATTTTAAGTATAAAGGACTTTCAACTTTCATTTGAAATAGCGACGTTAAAGGTTTTGAAGGTTCATTTGGTGTCCGTGAACGTCAATGTCAGCTGCACGGCGATGACTGCTCTCATGTAGTTGTAGACCTACGCGTTCCAATGGACTATACTCGCCTGAGTCACATTGAACGTGTGAGTCAAGTTCACTGTCTGAGTCATATTCAACTCCTCGCAAGTTATAATTATTCATTGTACACAGAAATAAGTAACAAAACAAAGATTTAACAAAAAATTGAGGAGGGGTCCCGTTAATGAACAAGTACTGAAAAGGATTTGTGGGCCCCCGGATCTGGTCCATGCCACACTTGGTTACAAGAATTGATTTATAGTGGGTGATATGGTAAAAATTAAAATAGGGCTAAAATTTATTGTCTAAAATGTATTTGGATGAGCAAAGCGAAGACTTCAATTTCACTGCCAAAAAATTTAGCTCTTTTTTTTTTTTTTTGTTCGCACGATTCCGGGAAAACGGCATAAGCGATCTTGATGAAAATTGAAAGGGACCTTCGAAATCTCTGAACTTAGACGTGCCAGGTTTTTGGGTACAATCGAAGAAATATTTCTCATGAATATCATACTATTACGATTTTTTTCGATTTTTAGTGCGATATTTTTGTCACATATGGGCCGATTCTGACCAAACGGGTGGGGCTACAACGTTCATATTTCACATCCACATTCAGGTTGTGGCGATGTAGTACCTTTTGAATGAAAAAGTTGAAAAAGTTAGCCAGAATCCAAAGAAATAAAGGTTTTAATACGAGTTTTTCGATTTTTAGTGCGATATTTTCGTCACATTTGGGCCGATTCTGACCAAACGGGTGGAACTACAACGTTCATATTTCACATGGACATTAAGGGTATGGTGATGTACTAGTACCCTGTGAAAGAAAAAGTTGAAAAAATTAGCCAGAATCCATAGAAATAAAGGTTTTAATATGAGTTTTTTTAGGTTTGTAATAACAATTAACAAGTAACAATAAAAACTTGACAACAATCACCTACAATGCATTCAAAAAGCACTTGCAAAGGTAAAGTGGTCCTACGCAAACAAAAAACTTACAAAAAAGCTCATCCATCAACGCGGCGGGACTTAAGCGTTTTCCTAGTAGTATATTTAATAGGGCATATCTTTGGATTTAAAATGGATTTTAAACCGAAAGCCAGTAGACCTATGTGCTTTGTTGTGTGTGACCCGTTTACATTGATCTATAGGAGACTATAGATGGGCCTACCAGAATATCGTATTAATGGGTTAAAGTCCGTTTCAGATGCTTACAGAACTTTGCCTGAAGTAGGGATAAATAAACCATTGGCCTACCAGTCTAGGCCTACCACAGTACCGATACCATTCTAATCTAACCAACTCAATTATCTCAATCTCTATAAATTACAGGCCTAAGGTGAGCAACTAGCACAAAATTGCAATTTCAGATAAAAAAATATCTTCATAATGGTCCTATGGAACATGGACTTTTTCACACATAGGCCTAGGCAGGGTCGGTGATTTTTTTAATTTTGATTTACAAAAATCATGATCTATTTGATTTAAATCAACTTTTTGATTTTAATCAAATTTCATTATTTTTCCATCTTAAATCAGATAATTTCATTTACAAAAAAAAAATGATTTTAATCAACAATTTATCTGTTTCAAAACTTGTCAAGTTGGTGAGCGGATCAAATACTTTCACAAGCGTTTCAGAAAATCTCATTTTTTTTTTTTTTTTTAAGGAAAACTTTGCCTAGAAATCATTTGAACTGTGTTTGTTGCTCAAAATGAAGAAAAAGTGCATTTGATTGAAAAACAGCCCTGGGCCTAGGCCTAAGTAATTTTATTTAGCATCGGAAAGAAATTCATATATTATGAAAAAACTAGACTCATTTAATTTCTATTTTGCTGAGTGTTAGGCCTATATTTACATGCGTACCAAATTATATGTAGGCCTACAGTCTACCGTACTGTCATGCTCATTATGTGACAAGTTGGTTAGGTATAGATGAGGCCTAAATGGCTAAGAGATTTAAACTAGGCACATGAATAAACTTGTTTCAGTGGGGGGTAAGGTACAGAAGGACGACAGCGTACTCACTGAAAGATGTTTATTCGTTTCCCAAGTTTCTAGCCATTATGCCTCACCCCGCCCCCTCCCACGTGCTAATATAATCAATAATGGCTCGGCAAAAAATGAATATTAATTGCTTTACCGCAACTAGTAGCTGATATCAAACCCGACACATTTACATCGTGTGCAGCCGCTTTCGGACCCCAGTAGAGCGCCAGTAGAACAGAGATAACAGGCAGGCAAATAAACGGTTTGTTGCTAATATGGGTAATCAGTATTAAAATCAATGAATAATCATGTTTCAGTGGGGGGGAAACGTACACAAGGACAACAGCTTACCGGCTTACGGCCGCTTACCCACTGAAACACGTTTATTCATGTTCCCAGTTAAAGAGTTGCTTATTACCTATGTGACAATTTGGTTAAACCCACCTGACAGTGGCTACACACGCTACGCACACACATTTTACTTTATTATGTTTGTGCTGTACCAGGTACAGTACTATTACCATCACATTAGGTTTGTTTGGTTTACCTAGTGTAGTATAGACTTGTGTAGTGTAGGTATAGGCCTTCAAATCAAATTAACACTACACTTTACCCAGGATAACCAAACGTTTTTTTAAGTTACACTCTACACTAGATTGCCCCACATCGAACTGTCAAACTTCTAAAACATAATAAAACGCATACAGGACATGTTAAAGGCATTACATGAGTCAAATTAACTGTACATAGGTCTATTTTCAGACCATATCAGACAATGAAAAGTTATTTGGAACCTAAACTTCATTAGTGCTTATCCTGTTTGAGGTTAGAGTACCCTATGTACTTGCCCTCATCACAAAATATAGTCCCACATATATAAAATACTCCGAATCGGTTTCTAATGCGAAATATAGTAGGCCTCGCCTAGACTATTGGTTGATTTTAGGAGTTATATTGATTGCCATTGCAAGAATGTGTAATTCATCATGTTTTAATCTGCTTCTCTTCAATTCAAATTTTGCGCCTAAATTTCTACACCTACACTCTATACGACCTCCTAGAGCTTGTGTAGAAATGCTACACTTTACACTACACGAAGTCAAACCTAACGGCTACACTTTACACTACACTTAATACGAAAACACTTTTTAGATTTTGTGAGCCTACACTAGTGCAAAGTGAAGGTTCGTGTAGAAAACCAAACAAACCTATTGTGTATATGTATATAGTATATATGTTGCACCCACAGCATATAGAGCTATGTATTTCAATGTGACCTTTTTCTTTCAGCACATCAATTCTTTGACCGTTGAAGAGCTCCGTGACGCATTGAAAAACGCAGGACTGCAGGATGGACCTATCACCAGTAAGAAACCAAATGAGTTTTGTATCTAGGCCTGTGTAGATATTTTTATAGACCCATTGTGGCAAGCATGGTGTACATGAGTACGGCGAGCTTACATTCTCCGAACCACAAAATCCTTTGGTCACCAAGGGGTCAAAACTCAAAGTTCCAAAGTTCACGTAATTATTTTCATTGTTCGGGATGTTTCATCGTGTATTTTGCTAGAAGTATATAGTATAGTATAGTATTTGCTAAGTAAGTAGGAACTAGGAACAACGCTTAGGCTAACACTTACAAATATGTTGATTAAAATCAATCGTTTGCAAATCGTTCAAGGTCAATAGGCCTACAATAGGTACTTAAAATACTTGAAAAAAAATTGTAACAGGCACGGTATATTTTATTGTCAATGACACCTTGTAAAAAAAATGTTTGTAAATAAGTAGCAATTCTTCCCCAGTTTGATTTTTTTAATTGGAATTTATTACATTATTGAGCAAATTTGCATGGGTCATTCCATATCAAATCAACACAGTAAAGTACAAAAATGACCTCACCCCCTCTGATTTTGAAAAAAACTGGCACATCTGTCATCTACTTAAATCCACACATTTTTTATCGTTGTATCTCTTACGGTTTTTGAATTGTGGGTGGCTCAAAAACTCAAATTTGGGCGCACCGACCAATTACCAAAAAATTCCAAAATCTATACCGTTCAACAGAGAAAGCTATATATATATATATATTTTTACATTAAAGGTTCTTGAAAAGCCTTCTCAAAAATGTATAGTTTCTTACTTCTGTGAAAAGAAGAATGTCAATGTTTAAAAATATAATAAAAAAAGTCAAGAATCATTCATATTATCAAGTTCAAACTTGAATTAGGCCTAATTATTACATTGTTCTCACCTAACCGATCGGGAAAAATCGAAGTAAAACTTAGCCTACTCGGACAGTTTTTTTTTTCAAAATTTTAAACTTGATCATCTAAAATAGCAAAGGTGTAATATTAATGTGTTCGAAATGATCAAAATGCTCCACTGAAGGTGTTAAAAGTTAAGCTTTAAAACAGTATTATAATTGGATGAGCGTAGCGAGTGAAGCGAAGATTCCATTTCACTACACTAGAGAAAAAAATCCAAAATGTTTTTTTTTTCTTTTTCTTTTTTCTTTTTTGTATTTTTGTGTGTCTGTTAACACGATTCCGGCTAAACCGATACTCCAATTGTGATGAAATTTTCTGGAGACCTTTGAAATCTCTGAACTTAGAACTGCCATGTGCGAAAAATCAATCGAAAAATTATTTCTTACGAGAATTGCAATTTTACGATTTTTTTTTATTTTCTTTTTTTTTCTGTTTGTATTTTTGAGGGTTTGTTAACACGATTCCAGCTAAACCGATATTCCAATTTCGATGAAATTTTCTGGAGCCCTTCAAAATCTTTGGACTTAGAACTGCCACGTTTTTTAGTGCAATCGAAAGATTATTTCTCATGAAAATCGCAATTTTACGATTTTTTTTAGTTTTTCTTATTTTTTCTGTTTGTATTTTTGTGTGTTGTTAACACGATTCCGGCTAAACCGATACTCCAATTGCAATGAAATTTTCTGGAGCCATTCGAAATCTCTGAACTTAGAACTGCCACGTTTTTTAGCGCAATTGAAAAATTATTTCTCATTAAAGTTACAATTTTAGGATTTTTTTCGATTAAAAAAAAAATTCTTCGACTCTTAACACCTACATGCTTTATCCGATTGCAATGAATTTTTCACAGAACCTTAATTTTATGAATTAATATATTCGTGTGAAATTTGAGCCCAATCAAAAAATTATTTCTTATGAAAACATGTAAGAAGAATGAAGCAAGACAGAATCCCAAGACGAGAATTCGAACGTACATGTGGGGGAGTACGAAGAGTTGGCCGGCCAAAAGATAGATGGCGGGACCAAATAACGCGAAGCATCAAAGAAAGAGGGAAAACATGGGATAGGGTTAATGAAGAAAGACTCTGGGAGGACAGGAAGAAGTGGAGAGAATTATTAGAAATGCCGGTTATGGAAGAAAACGAGGAAGAAGATGAGGGGTGCTGAGCCTGGCTAGCAAGCACTAGAAGATAGCCCGAGAAACTGGTGATTCGTCACCCCCCGACCCGACGAATGTTGGAAAAGGGTGTTTGATATATATATATATATATATATGAAAATCGCAATTTTACGATTTTATTTTATTTTTAAAACATTCTTCGACTTATAACACCTACATGCTTTATCCGATTGTAATGATTTTTTCACAGAACCTTAATTTCATGAATTAATATATTGTTTCTCGATTTGGATAGTCTGGAAACACTCCCGTAGGTGGAATTGTTAATATTTAATACAATCCAGGAATTAAAACATCCATCCCGATCGGGGTTCGAACCCGAGTCTCCCACTTTCCGGGTGGAGGCCTTAGCCAACTAGACCACCGAGACGGTAACTATTTAACTTCTGTATTGTCGTTACATTATAGTACATGAATGGATGGACCTTACGCAGGTATGAGCGAGGGTATATTTCTCGATTTGGATAGTCGGGAAACACTCCCGTAGGTGGAATTGTTAATATTTAATACAATCCAGAAATTAAAAAATCCATCCCGATCGGGGTTCGAACCCGAGTCTCCCACTTTCCGGGTGGATGCCTTAGCCAACTAGACCACCGAGACGGTAACTATTTAACTTCTGTATTGTCGTTACATTATAGTACAAGAATGGATGGACCTTACGCAGGTATGAGCGAGGGTATATTTCTCGATTTGGATAGTCGGGAAACACTCCCGTAGGTGAAATTGTTAATATTTAATACAATCCAGAAATTAAAAAATCCATCCCGATCGGGGTTCGAACCCGAGTCTCCCACTTTCCGGGTGGATGCCTTAGCCAACTAGACCACCGAGACGGTAACTATTTAACTTCTGTATTGTCGTTACATTATAGAACTTGAATGGATGGAACAATAAAGCATTGAAAAACTGTTGCTGTTGAATTGACCAAACAAACATATTTATAATGTCATTACCTTACGCAGGTATGAGCGAGGGTATATTTCTCGATTTGGATAGTCGGTAAACACTCCCGTAGGTGGAATGTGAAATTTGAGCGCGATCGAAAAATAATTTCTCATGAAAATCGCAGTTTTACGCTTTTTTCGTTTAAAAAAAACATACGCTCATCCAATAACGCGCCTGAAAAAGCGTTTGCAAAGCTTCCTAGTTGTACTTTAATTTAATGCTCAAATTTGTTACTCATTTGTACATAAAAAACTGTAAAATTTAACTCTGGCTATAGGCCCTACCATATGTTCACTAAGACAAACTCTTTGTTCCTACTTACTTTGCATATTTTTCTATACACCTAGTACAGAGGCATGCCACATGGGCATTGTTCCTCCTTACCCCAAATCTTGGGGGTAACTAGGAACAAGCATACTGGTACATTTGTTTACTTAATTGGATGAGCGTAGAGAGCGAAGCGAAGATTCCATTTCACTACACTGCAGTGCGATTCTGTAAAATAGTCGCTATGATAGCGATAGCGATCACGGTTGATATGAAATATCAATCGTTATAAATTATCTTTATCGACCTGATTCTGTAAAATAGTCGCTACGGCCGCCATTTATCGTATCTTGATAGCATAGCATAGCGACTCCTTTTTCATTCTCGTTATCATAGCGATCGCTATCATTTTTACAGAATCAGTCGACACGCAAAATTGTCGCTAAAGTGCCGGATAACGATCGTTATCTTCCATAACGATTTTACAGAATCAGACCGCTGGAGAAAAAAATCCGGAATGTTTTTTTTTTTCTCTGTATTTTTGTCTGTTTGTTAACACGATTCCGGCTAAACCGATACTCCGATTGCAATGAAATTTTATGGAGGTCTTCGAAATCTCTGAACTTAGAACTGCCACGTTTTTGAGCGCAATCGAAAAATTATTTCTTATGAAAATCGCAATTTTACGATTTTTTTCAATTTTTTAAAAATTTCTTCGACTTGCACACCTACACGCTTTGTCCGATTGTAATGATTTTTTCACCGAACCTTAATTTTATGAATTGATATATTCATGTGAAATTTTAACGTTATCAAAAAACTATTTTTTCCGAAAATCGCAATTTTGCAACTTTTTTTTATTTTTAAAATTTCTTCGGCTTATAACACCTACATGTTTTATCCTATTGTAATGATTTTTCACAGAACCTTAATTTTATAAATATATATATTTGTACAAAATTTGTGCGCAATCGATTAATTATTTCTTATCAAAAGTTCAATATTACGATTTTTTCCTTTTTAAAATTGCGATTAATTAAAAAAATTTAAAATTTAAATTAATTTTTTTTAAATTTAATTTAATTTTAAAAAAAAATTCAATTTAGTAATAATTTTTTTACAGAACAACAAAAAATCCGCATAACACATGGCAGCTCAATGCACCAATTACGCTCATCCAACAACGCGGCGGGACTAAAGCGTTTTCCTAGTTTTTAGAATGTGTTTTGATACAGATTGTCAAAAACTTATTTATATGGTTTAAAAGACAACATTACAAAGAAAAATATAATGTAGGGTGTGAGGTCCTAACTTTTCAAGAAAAACCCCTGTGATTTTTCAAAGTGAAAACTTGAAAAAATGTTCCTACTTATCCCTCTTATCTGTACATTCAAAAAGATGTTTCCTGTCTTGTTTGCCACCTCCACACATCCCACAGACACTGGATTCAAAACTCAAAGTCTATGGAGGTGCTTTCCAACTAAGTCATGTCCTGTTTGAAGCCGGAATTGAGCTGTTTCTTTTCTTCTACTGTAGGTCGTCGTCGGGGAACCCCTTCCCTTTGACAACCTCCCCGACGGCGACGACAAAGACAACACGGACGAATGATGACACAGACGGAGACGACTTCGACGTGGGGGAACCCCTGCCCTCCCCATATGCTTGTGGCTGGTTCTGACCAGCACAGGCCTGTCCACCCCTTGTTCCCCCGCGTCATCCCTTACGTCCCTCCCTTCGTCTCGATTAGCCAAGTTGCATAAATATGAGACATAAAGCAATATCCAATCAAATTCTTCTACTGTAGTAGGTACTTGGGTTTACCAGTCGGCCTTGTTTTAGTGTAGGTCTACTCTTCCCACAGTTTATTCTGCCCCTTCTTTTGCCATTCCTTACTGACCACTTTTGCAGGTGATTTTAGAGACCTGTGTTAGGCCTACCTTGTTTAGCTAGATAGTCACCTTTTCATTACCATTTATACCACAGTGGGCCAGTAGGTATCCATTGCTGTGGCATATCTGGCTGTGGCATTTAGTCTACTAGTATTTGAGTATAATAATTATTAATGGACAATATTGAAATCAATATTCTGTATCTGAGCAAAAGAGCTCTAAACTTGAATAAAACAATACAATATCCAAGAGGAGGACATAACCCCCTTTTTGCAAAAAAAAAAGTGTGAAAGTGCACTTTAACGTTTCAATGGAGAATATAGAATAACTGTTTTATCGCAATACTGAAGGTAAATAACCATCTGACCAAAAGAGGATTTTAGTAGCTATACAAAGCTGGTTATTGGGATGCTTTAAAGTGCACAGATTTTCACCAAAATGGCCTTGAAAGAAAACTTTTAGATTAAAAACAGGATTTTAGTGCATAAAAAGTTGGTCACTGTGATGCTTTAAATGCACAGATTTTTGCCAAAATCACCTTGAAGGAGAATATTTTTATGGGGGGCTCTGCATGGCCTTTGGTACATGTATAAATTAATTGGTTGAACCCCCCACCCCCCCACCCCTCCCTTTATGAATTCCTGGATATGCCACTGATCAATTGTAGCATAATTTGGTTCCCATCGTTGAGGAACGGAATCTATAGACTAGGATAAGGTACATAGTCTAATTTTGGGTTGATAGGATCACAATTTTCCGTTTTTCAGATTTTGTTAGTTTTAATGGTGCTTTACTATTGCTTGGATTTCTCCATCGTAATTGCTTTCATTAATTGGCACCAGCTGGGTAGGGAGCCTCAAATTTGTGGCTGTAGGCCTATATCTCTGCACCTGCATTTTCATCCCCTGGGATGATGATGATTTTTGATGCTTAACGTCTCATATTAATGCTCTTAAGGCTATTCGATACGATGAGTTGTGATAAATGACGATGAAGGAAGATCACAAAAAAACATGCATTATGCGGGGTTCGAACCCACATCCTAGTAGAGCTTGACGCTTCAGACCAGCTCCCTAATCGTACGTGCCCCCATGGACGGCCTTCTCCTGGGGATGCTGGTCCATCTGATACAGACGTAGCCATTCGTTTTCGGGGTACTTCCAGATTGCAAATAGATGCCAATATCAATTTCTTTAGTTGATCTAATGTGTGGTTGTTTTTCTTGACCAGTTATGTCTAGTAGGCCTATTTACAATGCATGTGGGATTTCTAACAATGTAACATTTATGTTTGGTAGTAGGAGGTCTTGTCTATTATTAATTGTCTTATTCCAAATTACAGCTCATTGATTTGTCGTACCTTTGTTTTTTAATGTTTCATGGGTTTTCAGTTTTTCACTTGGTTCTCTATCCCAGTACGTAGTTCTGATCCAGTCTTACAAGTTTTTCATGTAGAATCAATCCTTGCTGCTTCATTTTGTCTGGCATTGTTAACCCTTTCACTGTCGGTGAAAAAAAAAAACAATAAATAGGTACCCCGTTGTTACTCAAAAATAAATTCACAAACATAATCTTTAAAATATTTTTTTGTCAGCATATTTAAAAAAAAAAACTGATCAAAGTATGATTTTTTTTTTCTTTCTAAATCTTGAGAAGGTAAAAGGGCGGACATTTTTTGTTTGTTTTATTTGTGACTATTGCACTAGAAATTGAAAGTTGGAGCATAACTTCTGAATTTTGACCCTCATCAAAAATTGTCATGGGGTAATATTGTTAAGGAATAAAGTTTACAAGACAATGCAATTATTTCACAACCAATAATTCAAAATTTCGACTTTTTTATTCAAATTGACCAAATTTGGATAATTTGCATACCCTACCACAAAAGTAGCCAAAAGTCAAGATGGGTTTTCCTACAGACTTTTTTTTAAATAAGGCCTAGGTTGTATGATATAGGTACTGAAGTATTTTTTCATTTTCAAAATTAAATTTTTCCAAAATAGTAATACTCAAATAAAAATAATAAAAACATATTTATTGGATAGACTAGAGGCTCAAAATAGATAGGTAGGGACTATGTTACTTCAAATAAATCTCCAATTTCGTAATTTTCAAATTTCCAAAATGTAGGCCTAGTTTACGAGTTACGTCTTGAGTAATAGCTCGATGTATCTAATACGTCCATAACACACAGCGGGCGGCACACAGCAGACGTATTAGCAGTGGCGGTTTTTACGGTGTGCAAGGTGTGACAGTTGCATACCTGATCAATCAGGGAAAAATTGAAACAAAACCTTACTAAACCAAAATTAGGCAGTAAGCGGGAAATAGACGAGTTTGGCTGGCAAGCCTGTGTTGTCATGCAGTTTTAGATGCATATTTCACTGCTATTTAGAATAAAAATTCGCCTTAGAACTCGTTTTAGGCCATTAAAATTAAAAGTCCCCCAAAAAAATCGCCAACGGCGAATTTGCCTCCGGCGGCTGGGGCTTCGCCCAGACCCCAACTGTTCCCGGAGACTCGTTTTTAAGAATTGTACACAGTGATATTGAGGTCAAAAACTGCCACTGCGTATTAGATGTGTCCATACCAGAGAAAGGGTTATCATGTAGGCTCATAATGTAGTATTAATTGCTATCGTACGTAATACCAATTATACCAATTAATAATAGAATGCAAAAAATATCGAGGCCAAAAGACATGCTTTTTGTATGCATTGTAGGTGATTGATGGCAGACTCATCAAGTTTCTATAGTTACTTGTTAATTACACCTGTAAAAGGCTTATATTAATGCCTTTATTTCTATGTTTTTGTCAGCATCGGCCCAAAACTCACGAAAATATTGCATTAGAAATCGGGAAAAAATCGGGAAAGCTCGATTTCCATGAGAAATATTTCTTCGATTGGCCCCAAAATCATAAAACATCTAAATTCAGTGATTTCAAACGTTCCCATTAAGTTTCATCGAGATCGGAGTAGGCATTTGCCGGTCGCGAGCTAAATATCACAAACATATCGCATTAAAAAACGACAAAAATCGTAAAAGTACAATATTCAAGAGAAATATTTTTTCGATTGTACCCAAAAACGTGGCAGGTCTAAGGTCCGAGATTTCGAAGGTCCCCTCCAATTTTCATCAAGATCGCATGTGTGTGCCGTTTGCCCGGTAGAGTGCGAACAGACAGAAAAAAAACACCTGAGCTAATTTTTTTTTTTTTTTTTTTTTTTGAGGGCGGGGGGTTGGTGAAATTGTAGTATTTGCTTCGTTCATCCAATAAGAACTAACACTATTAACACGTGGCTATAAATTACGTCTTGTATAGGGTGTCCATTCGTCCCGTTAAAAACGGGACAGTCCCGTTTTTTAGGGACCTGTCCCGGTGTCCCGACAACTGTTCACGGGACGCTGTTTTGTCCCGTTTTTGTAAATATACCGATTTCATGTGTAGCTCGTGGCTCGTCTGCTGTAAATTTACGGACTACGCGTATTCTGTCTACACTTTTCTGCTGGCCTTGACTTTGCACGAATGAATGCGTCATCAGCAGGCGGAGTGTAGAGGGGGGGTGGGGTTGGTTGACGGCATCAGTTACACGAATTGTCAATGTAAATTAACAGGATATAACCTAATTTCGGTAAAAATTTGTTTTCTTACATATCGAAAACGGACAGTTTGCAATTTGATTACAATAAAACAAGGTCTGTACTTCTGGCGAGCTGGGCCCCCCTACACGTCGGGCCCCCCCGCTTCGCGGGGGCGGCGGGGGTCTCCTTTACGGCACTGCCTTACTTCCTAGTAGTGATGACATGGGTACTCGGGTACTCGATTCCTACCCGACTTTCGACTCCATTTTCAAGGAGTTCAAGGTGTTGTTACTTACTGCCAAAACATGTTTTTTGTTTTTTACTCCTGCCTAGAACAAATTTGGCCGAGGAGCGTGTTTGGCATTGGTCAAGGCTAACCACTTTTTCCTTATTGTTGATCCGAGGAGTCGACTCCTACTCGATTCCTAAGGCTCCGGAGTCGACTCAATTATTTACTACCCGATGTCATCACTACTACCTAGGCCTGTATCAATTCTGAAGGCTTCAGCCATTATTTTGCAAAAATTCATATAAAAACTAAATTTTTAAATGTATTTTTTGTTTATTTATTAAGCTGAATCCTTGTAGTCACCAGCATGGTTGGTAGCAGCATTCTGGAACTCTATGTATAATACGCCCTTTGGAAAAAACCAAAAAAAAAAAAAAAAATTGGTACCCGTTGTTACTAAAAAAATAAATTCAAAACAAATTTTTAAAATTTTTTTTTGCGCATAGTTTTAAAAAAAAAAAAACGATCAAAGTATGATTTTTTTTTTTTTCAAAACTGAAAGGTAAAAGGGCGGACATTTTTTTTTGTTTTATTTGGACTATTGCAAGAAATTGAAATTTGGAGCATAACTTTGAATTTTGACCCTATCAAAAATTGTCATGGGTAATTTGTTAAGAATAAGTTTAAAAGACAAGCAATTTATTTCAAAACCCAAAATTAAAAAATTTCGATTTTTTTATCAAATTGACCAAATTGGTAATTTTGCATCCCCTCCCACAAAGTAGCCAAAAGTCAAGAGGGTTTTTCCTACAGACTTTTTTTAAAATAAGGCCTGGGTTTTGTTGATATAGGTACTGAAGTTTTTTTTCTTTTTAAAAATTAAAAAATTTTTCCAAATAGTAATCCCAAAATAAAAAATAAAAACATTTTTTTGGATAGACTAGGGGGCTAAAAATAGATAGGAGGGATATGTTATTTCAAATAAATCTAAAATTTCGAAATTTTTAAATTTTTCCCAAAAATGTAGGCCTAGTTTACGATTTACGTTTTGAGTAATAGCTCGATGTATTAATCGTCCATAAACACACGGGCGGCACCAGCAGACGAAAAAAGTGGCGGTTTTTAGGGTGTGCAAGGTGGACAGTTGCATACCTATCAATCGGGGAAAAAATTGAAAAAAAACCTTACTAAACCAAAATTAGGCGAAAGGGGGAAATGACGAGTTTGGCTGGCAAGCCTGTGTTGTCATGCAGTTTTAGATGCATTTTTCCCCGCTTTTTTTAGAATAAAAATTCGTTTTAGAACTGTTTTGGGCCCCTTTAAAAATTTTTAAAACCCCCAAAAAAATCGCAACGGCGAATTTTGCCCCCCGGCGGCTGGGGTTTGCCCAGACCCCAACGTTCCGGAGACTGTTTTTAAGAATTTACACAGGATTTTGAGGAAAAAACTCCCACTGGTATTAGAGTGCCCAAACCCGGGAAAAAAGGGTTTATCATGTAGGCTCATAAGTGTTTTAAATTTTGCTATCGTCTAACCAATTAAACCAAATTTAATAATAAAATGCATAAAAATCGGGGCCCAAAAGACATGCTTTTTGTATGCATGTAGGTGATGTGGGAGATCATCGTTTCATATTACTTGTTAAATTTAACCCGTAAAAAGGGTTATTTAATCCTTTTTTTCAGTTTTTTTCAGCATCGGCCCAAAAAATCAGAAAATAGCTTAGAAATCGGGAAAAAAGGGAAGCTCGATTTCCCTGAGAAAATTTTTCGATTGGCCCCAAAATCATAAAAAATCTAAATCCAGTGATTTCAAAGTTCCCATTAAGTTTCATCGAGATCGGAGTAGGCTTTGCCGTCGCGAGCTAAATATCACAACATATCGCATTAAAAACGCAAAAATCGTAAAAGTACAATATTCAAGAGAAATATTTTTTCGATTGTACCCAAAAACGTGGCAGGTCTAAGGTCCGAGATTTCGAAGGTCCCTCCAAATTTTCATCAAGATCGCATGTGTGTGCCGTTTGCCCGGTAGAGTGCGAACAGACAGAAAAAAAACACCTGAGCTAATTTTTTTTTTTTTTTTTTTTTTTTGAGGGGGGGGGTGGGGGAATTGTAGTATTTGCTTCGTTCATCCAATAAGAACTAACACTATTTAACACGTCACGTGCTGTAAATTACGTCTTGTTTAGGGTGTCCATTCGTCCCGTTAAAAACGGGACAGTCCCGTTTTTTAGGGACCTGTCCCGGTGTCCCGACAACTGTTCACGGGACGCTGTTTTGTCCCGTTTTTGTAAATATACCGATTTCATGTGTAGCTCGTGGCTCGTCTGCTGTAAATTTACGGACTACGCGTATTCTGTCTACACTTTTCTGCTGGCCTTGACTTTGCACGAATGAATGCGTCATCAGCAGGCGGAGTGTAGAGGGGGGTGGGGTTGGTTGACGGCATCAGTTACACGAATTGTCAATGTAAATTAACAGGATATAACCTAATTTCGGTAAAAATTTGTTTTCTTACATATCGAAAACGGACAGTTTGCAATTTGATTACAATAAAACAAGGTCTGTACTTCTGGCGAGCTGGGCCCCCCTACACGTCGGGCCCCCCCGCTTCGCGGGGGCGGCGGGGGTCTCCTTTACGGCACTGCCTTACTTCCTAGTAGTGATGACATGGGTACTCGGGTACTCGATTCCTACCCGACTTTCGACTCCATTTTCAAGGAGTTCAAGGTGTTGTTACTTACTGCCAAAACATGTTTTTTGTTTTTTACTCCTGCCTAGAACAAATTTGGCCGAGGAGCGTGTTTGGCATTGGTCAAGGCTAACCACTTTTTCCTTATTGTTGATCCGAGGAGTCGACTCCTACTCGATTCCTAAGGCTCCGGAGTCGACTCAATTATTTACTACCCGATGTCATCACTACTACCTAGGCCTGTATCAATTCTGAAGGCTTCAGCCATTATTTTGCAAAAATTCATATAAAAACTAAATTTTTAAATGTATTTTTTGTTTATTTATTAAGCTGAATCCTTGTAGTCACCCAGCATTGGTTGGTCAGCAGCCAATAAACTGTATTTATTCTCTTGAACCTGTCTGATTATAGAGTCTACCGAAGGCGCCTATCGTAGAAGTTTGGTAAAGCATCTGTATGACATTGAAGATGTTGCACAAAATAACAGTGATGGGGCATCCGAGTCCGACGAATACGAGGGTTCTGGAGACATCAACCCTGGTAAGTGTCATGGTAATTGGGAGGGAATATGTAAATAATTACTTGTGTAGGCTCACATGTTTGCAGAACTTGGTAAATTACTTTTTAAAAGTTGTGAAATTACATTAGGCCTACTCATTACTTCAGCAAAAATGTAATAAAGTTACTAGGTACCTTTGTCGTTACTCTGGCAAAAATGTAGGCCTAATGTAGGGTTACCATACGTCCGGTTAAACCCGGACATGTCCTCTTTTTCGTATGCTGTCTATGCGTCCGGGCGGCTTTTTCATAAAAGCGTGAAATGTCCGGGTTTTGTGTAACTACGGGCGCAGCTACATTTATCACAACAATCAGACCATACGTACACTATTCGATGACGCTGCTGGCACGGCACGGCATGGTTAACCTAGTCAGGGGTCAGATACGTACGTGCAAGACATCTCCGACGCTCCGTTCGGGTGGCAGTACAGCCTTGGCCTTTCTCCCTCATTGCCGTGAGGCCGGTCGGCTGTCGCAGTGTCAAGTTTCGCGCTATGTCTAAGCGTAAATGTAAGTTTTCTGACAAGCTCGGTGAAAAGTATCCATCTTTTAAGAAAGGTAGATATGACTGGGAAGCTGAGTGTCTTATGTAGTAATGGTACTTTCATCTCTTTTGCAAACAAAGGAAGTCTAGATTTAGAAGCTCACATAAAAACAACAAAACATGTTAATTGTGTCCAGAGTCCATGCTGTGGCATATTTATTTGTAATGTCCTTTTTTTTGCACCAGCACTTATGGCAACCCTACTAATGTTACTTACTTTTTATGAAAAATGTTTCTGTAAGTTTCCTGCTAAGATCTCCTTCCCCGATCTCTTCCTTGTCTCCCCTCTTCTTCTTTCAATTCTTTTTTATACATTCTCTTAAAAGCATCCTCTCTTTTAGGGATGTGCGGTTCCAGGTTTTTGTTTCGGCCCTAGTAAAAAAACTAAGGATCTTTTTTACGTTGATCAAATTCGAATAGGCCCTACAACAAATTTTCTAAACCAGTGCAGATTGACGATGCCTAGGCCCAAGTTGCAGTCAATAGCAGTTCCTGTACCCTAGTCTAGGCTCTGAGGCTAGACCAAATTGACACTTGCAGATAACTTATCATGCGACCGCTCTTTTTTTACGATCTAGCATTTGAATCGTTCCGCCTGCAATACAACTACCGAGCATAACCTGATGCGCAGCATGGCCTGTTACCAACCACTCGCCAAAAACAAACTATCAAAAAGTCAAGGTCAAGTTCCAGGCTACCCAACAACTCACGTTACAATGAGACGCGACGCCTAAACTAGGCGTAAAATCGACCCGAACAACAATACCATTCTTAATTATGTTTTTAGCTCCATCTGACGTTATTGGAGAGAAATATGAGAATCCACCGACAACCCTAAATCCCGTGCAAAATCCTCCTGATAATAAGTGTAATAATGAAATTGTGAAACTTGTCGAGCATCTCGCAGACTTGCAAACGTCAGCTGCTAGGGTGAAATCACAATAGGGCCTAGGCCTACCGCGATCTTGGATTTAGTTTTATGAATCATAATAAACGAAAGTAGTGTTTATTTTAATTATAAAATCAGTGACCTTGCCCATCCTCGTGAAAACATAGACGTAAATCCAGCAGGTGGTAGACCTAGGCCTATTTGAACTCGCATTGCACCGCGGTCCTAGCCTAGGCCCAGGCCTACTTAACATTGACCGATCGAACTCCTATGACGTGATGTAAGGAGTTGGTAATGCAATATTGTTAGCTTTCTTTTAATCGTCTTTTTAAGATTAGATGTTGCCTCAAATCGCGTTTAGGCCGCCAAATATAACACAGAACCCCCCAAAAAAATCCGACTTCGGCGGATTTGCCTCCGGCGGCTGGAGCTTTGCGGTTTACCCGCGCCACCTCGTTGCGAGTGGATATTACACTTTGCGAGCGTACTTCTCGTTGATGTGTCGAGGATTGCATGATTTTGTAATATTTTACCGCTCTGAGTCACCATAAATTGAGTAATAACTTGTAACGAGGAACCATAATAATAAAACGTAGGCCCAGGCCAAATTAAAAATACTACTGTTCATGGCAGAAGTAAGGTTAAATCAGTCATAACGATTTGTAGTTAACGTCGTATTTCGATTGCGCTGCACGTGCAAAACAATATTTTGTTGCATATTAGGCATACTAATTGCCTCGAATAATACCAAAAGTGAGAACTTAAGGCTCCTAGCCCAATTACATTACAAAATAGTGTAACTTTAGTGTTGGAGCCGGGATGCTCTGCTCCGAGATTTGCAGTGGACTGTATTTTAGCGGTTACAGAATGGATAAGAAACATTGTAGAGTTACTTACATCATGATGGAAGTTTGAGCAGCAACTTACTTCCCGACGTCCTGGGTTCGAAGCGTAGCACTGACTTGATTGTGGTGACGTCAGCTTCAGGACGTGTGGTATGGGGAAGTAAGATAGAGAAAGACTGGCCAGTGGAAGAAGTAGAAGGAAGGAAGAAATGAGTCTGAAGACTCTGTGTTCGACGACAACACGCACCGAGATAATTAACAAGAGCTGTGCGAGAATAAGCGAGCGAGATTTGCTTTACGTGAGTGCCTTGCCCAGGGCAGGCAAGTGAGAGAGAGAGAGAAAGTGTACTTGCTCCTATGGGCTACGAGTTACGACTAGACTAGAGCCGGTACTGATAGCAGACAGAACAAAACGAGATAAGCAAAACAGGAAATAAATCTGATAGGTTGAAAATTAAACAAGGCAGACAACCTACCAGATGAGAACGTGAACTACCAACACCCAAACTACAAACTATGGAAAACAGAAGCGTCGAAAACCGGCGCCTACATTGAGTGTGAACAGAAACATAAAACATTGCGTCAGTCTCAAGGTCGTGTGACATGTTTTATATCGATAGTCGAACACTGCTCATCAAACTCTGGAGAAACAATCAACATAGCGGTGTCGACACAAGCAAAGCCTCATAGATAAATACCCAAACCGAACCGAAATTTGGGGTACCCGCACACCCCTACTCTCTTTTAGGTCCAAACCATCTCAACTGAGTCCTTCCCATCCTATCACCTAACTTTTCTACACCTAGCATTTCTCTAATGTCCGTGTTTCTCATCAAGTCTAGGCTGAAGCTAGGCCTATATGCCCTTAAGATAAAGAGTACACTGCATCTTTAAAAAAAAGGAAAAACATTTCCGGAAATTTTCTGGGAAATAATTTTTCAGAAAATTTCCGGTTACATCCCTATTCCCTATATAGGCCTACTTGTATTTATTCTTGCAAACCTGTCTGATTATAGGCCTAGGATCTAACGAGGGTTCCTTCCGTAGGCGTGGGGTTCCCGCACCCCAGGAATTCAATGAAGGCTATGGAGACGGGCCTGGTAAGTGTCGTAGTAAATGAGAGGGAATGTAGAAATTACTTGGGTAGGCTCACATGTTTGCAGAACTGGGTAAATTACTTTTTAAATGTTGTGAAATTACATTAGGCCTACTCATTACTTCAGCAAAAAATAACACCGATACTTACCTATGTCGTTACTCTGCCCAAAATGTTGGCCTAATGTTACCTACTTTTTGTAAAAAAAAGTTCAAAAATACTTTTCTTTGTCTGGGAGTCACAGTATGCCTAAGCCGTTAGTAGACGTGTTTTTGAGATAGTTCCAAAGATTGCCTCATTAGTTTCAAGATGGTAGGCTTACTGCCAAATTACCTTCATAGAATATGTGTAAGCAGGGCTGCCGTTTTAACGGATTTTATCCGTTTTTAACGGATATTTAGGGTGCAAAACGGATAAACGGATTTTTAGTCTTATTTACGGATATTTCGTTAATTACGTTTTCTATGCTTATTTTCGTATGTTTGAATCTGCGCGGGCTAATTTCGATTGTAAACATTGAAGGCGGGGCGATAATCGATTCGACTTTCGATAGGGGGCGGAGCAAGGGCGGAGCCGTGTCCAAGACATTGTAGGAACTGCTTCTACCAGAACAGTTGCTTTTGGGAGCCTGGGAGGACAGCCAAGAACAAACAATGGAGATTAAAGCCTACAAAATTGTTTTCTTTCGTTTTTGTTTATAAAGTTTGGATTATGTGATCTTAAACGTGAAAAATAGAGTTAGTATATGATTAAAATATTATTAACAAGTTCTGCAAGACTGCAATGTTATTAATAAACACAACACATGGGCCTAGCTCAAAATTGTGATGCAACATTCCTAGGGCCTAGGCCTAGGCTAGGCCTAAGTTAGAGCCTAGGCGGCTAGGCCTAAGAATTTTTTAACCAGGTCAGATTTAAAACAGATTTTCTGTAAATAAGTAACATTTTACATTTTTATGCAATCTTAATTAAAGCAACCACGGGCGTTTCTGGCTCATTTATTCTTGTCTGTGCATAGGCCTAGGCCCTTGGCAACTTTTAGGTTATGATGGTAACAAATATAAACATAACATTTAGCCATTTCCATAGTTTGATCAATGAAATTAACGTTTTTAGTAGGGGTGGACCGATACCGATATTGAGAATCGGCCGATACCTGTGGTATCGGTAGAATCGGTATCGGAACATTTTGCCGATACCAAATCCGATACTATCTTGTCAATTTACGTACGTACATAGTGTTGAAGTCTACCGTTAGATTGAGCTACTTGCCGCGAGCGCGGTGCGCCGAGTCTCCGATTCTCCGATAGAGTGCGTTGCTATTCTATCGACTTGCACCTTCGACTTCGAGTTCGATCTATCAAAGTCGCTGTTTCCGCGCTCGCATCATCGCATCGTATGACGGATGACGTGTTTGTGACTGTTGTTTGTTTTACTTTTGATGAATTCGTAACGAGAAATTAAAGAGTTTAAAATGTCGGTAAAAAAGCGGAGCGAAGTTTGGAAGTACTTTAAAGAAAATGCAAGCAACCCGCAACGTGCTCTTTGTATCTTGTGCAAGCAATACGTCTCGCGAGGCGGTAACAACGCCAAGAGCTTCACCACTAGCAATATGCAAAAGCATATTTCTCGATACCATTCAAGCATTCTAATTGAGCCCATGCCTTGCCCATCTGACGAGGTTGGCCCAGCTACGCCTAGAAAAAAATCGCGTACAGCTATACCAGACTCGGATAACGAGAATGAAAGGGAAGACGATTGTTTGCCTCTAGATTCACTTGGGATAGGCCTACTACAAACGCAAAGGCGTTCTCTAAGCCCTCAGCCTTCAACTTCTGCTTCTGCTTCTTCTGGATTTACAGGTAGGGCCTAGGCCCTAGCCCTGTGCATTACGTAAAATAGCCTACACAAATTCTAGGCCTAGCCTTCATAGAGATTTATTTAATTATATTGTGAAGTTGTGGACCAGGCTAGGCAGGGTAGGCCTAGGCCTAGATTAAAACTTAAGTTTGCCTAGGACTAAGGCCCTGGGACTAGGCCTAGACCCTACATCTAGGACTAAAATCAAATAATTTAATTAAATAATGCATCATGCTATTGATCTTCATTAGGGCTAGGCTAGGCCTAGGCCTAGTTCCTTATTCCTTTGTTTTACTTTTGTAAGTTGTGTGGGTGGTGTAGTCCCTACACATATAGGCAAAGAGTATGCCTAGTTCTAAATAAAACAGGAAAGTGATAACATTTTAATTTGTGTTAATTTTTTTTATTCTTTATTGTTTGTTTGTTGTAGTTTTTACTTTTTAGAAAGTAGGCCTAGTCAAATGGGGCCTACTGCATAAAGTGGTATCGGTATCGGTATCGGCAAATTATGGTATCGGTCCACCCCTAGTACTTTTTAGACTTTTCACGGATTTTTGCGGATTTTTAACGTCCTCCAACAGGATTTTAAAAAAATGTCAGTGGCAGCCCTGTGTGTAAGTATATCTGGTAGTATTTTAAACGTGGGCTAGGCTGACACCAATGCCACGCAGTGCAGTCTTATTATCTGTGGTAATGTGACCAGTGAAAATGAATGTGATGTCATGAGTGGTTGGATCAGTGCTAATTCATATGGTTTGTTGACTTACATTTACTTTACATCGGCATTCGACTTGGTGGATCGCAATAAACTCATAGAGAAAATGAACAATCTTGAAGTATCAGAGAACATAGTTAGATGGACAAGAATGTTTCTAAGCCTACGATTTATTAGAGTAAGTAAGGTATAACAACAAGAGGTCTTTCTATAGACAGACTAAGACAGGAGTGCCACAATGTGCTGTTATAAGTCCAACCTTCTTTATCATATATATTGATGATTTATCAATGTATATATAAGACAGAAGTGAGGTTAAGCTAAAAATGTGTGCAGATGATGTGGTACTATGGTATACAGGTAATAACAAAGAGGACATGGAACGGGAAATGAACAACGCTTTGAAGGCACTACTAGAAGAATGGACAAAAATGAATTGGATGGAAGTTAATATGACAAAGACGGTGTACGACTATCACACCCTTGTAAGAACGGTGCCCGAGTATGGAAGTGGGATCATCAACAAGGAAGAGAACCCGTGCTACCTGGGTATGACAATGGACCAGAAGATGATAGGTGCTAAACATATAGAGAAAATATGTGAAGGGGCAAATGGCAGACTTAAATTAATGAAAAGGGTCACCGGGGTGAATTGGGGTGCCCGTACAGAAGTATTTGCCACTACGTACAAAACAAGACCTGTACTTCAATACGGGCGTGCATTACTCACTACAGCACCTAAGAATTCATGAGAGACTTGACAGAGTGCAGAATCAGGCACTGAGGATTGCAACAGGAGCAGTGAAATCACACGGATTCACACCTATTGCTGCAATGGAGGCACTAACCAATATACAGCCTTTGGAACTTAGAAGATGTATGGCGGCTTCACGCCATTGGATTGCTAGTAAAGAGAGGGTGGATTATGAGGTGAAAGAGTGCAAGGTAGCCAGCCTACTGCTGCTAAGACTATATTTTGAATTATGATGCCAGAGAAAAAAAATACATCGGCTCGCCTTGCACCTAACTGGTTGTTTGGGGGGTGGGGGTATACCGTGCTAGAAGTGTTCATCAGAGGTATTCTAAACATACTGTTTGTACAAATTTGTTGACCTATGCAAATATGAGATTAGCACTCCCCCCCCCCCACACAGTCCCACACCCCTTGTAAAACTCTTCTTACAGTCAAAGGTCAGTAAGTTAATAAGTAACACAGTGATCGCACAAAGACTAAAGTGATTTGAAATAAGTTAATAGATAACACAGTGATCACAATGGACATAGTTTAGATTTTGACGTATACACCAAAAAAATTCTGGACATTATTTTTATGATAAATTTGAGGTATAGGCCTAATCCAAAGAAAGTCTGGCATTATTAATTACCGTATTTATGCGCATATAGGCCGCAGGTATATTTAAAATTTTGAAGTTCAAAAACAGGGGTGCGGCCATTACGCGAGGGCGGCCTATATGACTATACAAAGTCGAAAAAAATATATATATAATTGTATCAATATTACGTACACATATGCGAGCAAGAGTCAAAAAAACTTATTTTAACGGTAAGTAATTTCTTAAATAAGTCTTGTTCAACCTGTGAATACGTCCGCGGAAGTGAAGATGTCCGCCCGCCGCCCGTAGAAATCTCCGTTTCGCGGCAATGAGATAGCCTTGTCAGCCGGTCACGCATCCAGCCGACGCCCAGCGCAAGGTCGCAGTTTCCTGATGGAAGATCGTAGGCTATCCGAGCTGGTTTCAGGCGCGCTTCTCTTTTTTTTAATTGGGCCGAAATCTTATGTTCTTTACATCTGAATGTCATCCTACAATGACGTAAGAATTGCACAGCGCGGTCGTGTTTGTGAGTGCTCGCCGCCGCGACCTTGCTCGAAGACGGAGGATGAGAGAGAGAAAAAGATTAAATATGGCCTTGAAGACGACATGATAGAGGCTGGCTATGATTATGAAGAAATGGACATTGTATTGGGTGACAATGACGGTGACCATGAAAATGCAATAGAGGACTGAAATCACCTAGAGAATGCACTAGTGTCGCGGGGGCGTAGCACCGTCATGGCCGCCGAGTGACGATACCTTTGTAAACACCCATATGATCCTACACAAGCACAGTGTAAATATATAAGGTTTTGGAGGATAGAATAGGTATCATGTGGCTCATTATGAATTCAAAATCTAGTATTTATTTATTTATAAGTATTTCTAGTATTTATATAGATTTATATCAGCATTTATAATTAAAATACCTACAGATATAGTCTGTCGGGCGCCTGTGAACGTAGACATTGATATAAACCGCTTATTTTTGTGGCCGTGGTATTATTCCAGAGTACAAAGTTACAGAGTCCAACATACTTTGGAATAATATCAATATAATGACTAAATTTATTAATATCAAAGCAAAATATTTAGTTATGTTCTATAATCTATAATAGGCCTAATATGGAATGTAATACAGCAGTGCAATACTAGAGTAGCACACATCGTTTCAATTCAAGCAACAACAATAAAGCCACTCAAGCTTTGTGAAGAGTGAAGACAATAAAGCAGTAAACAATAAACATTATGCGTTCCTAAATTATTAGAATGCAAAATAAAAAATTACTGGACAAAACACCAATATAAAAGAACATTGGGAATAACAAGTCAACATGGTCTTGTGCTTAATTTTCTCGGAATCATGGTAGCCCATGTATTAAAATGCAATACTTAAAATTTTTAAACCTTATTCACCCACTCTTGAGGGGATTTGATTGTTTTATTGTGATTACGAAAATCCCAATATAAATACTATAAACCAAAACAGGAATTGAACCCATGGTCTCCCTCTGGCCGGGCGCGGACTATAAAACTGGGAGTGGTGATTTAATAACTTAAGAATTTGGTATACATTATATTATAATATCA
Source organism: Sweltsa coloradensis (assembly GCA_024449915.1). Lineage (NCBI taxonomy): Eukaryota > Metazoa > Arthropoda > Insecta > Plecoptera > Chloroperlidae > Sweltsa > Sweltsa coloradensis. Next base: position 291,658 of record JAMZAV010000033.1, on the reverse strand, counting down.
AAATGCACCAATAATTCAGCAACAAATACACTACCGCGGTCTTGGTGGTCTTTTGGGAGGCATGCGTTCGATCCCCGGCCAAGGTTGGGTTTTGTAAATCTGGACTTAACCCATTTATTGTGATATAATCTAGGGCTACTGATTGTTTTAAGCCAAAAATGAATTAGTCTTATCAACTAGGTATGAATTTAATATATTAACATGAAGACCACTCTTTATTAAGATCTCACTGAATTACCTAAGTGAGAGGGAATGTGTTTTGTTTTCGTAATTTCTTGTAGATTCCTTACACGAAATAACGAATCAGTGCATGTGTTGAGTCACTTATCTTCCAATAAGTGGCTTCAGCAAATATACACTCTAATGGCAAGTGGGTAGGTGGATTGTGGACAGATAATATTCAACGTACGACATGTGTAACTACTAACTAACAAAATAACAGTATGTATAGTTGGTTAACCAGTCGGCGTTTGATTACGTTTTCAGTGTCTCCAATGCATTTTTTCACGGAATGAATTATGTTTCTGTTAAAATATGATGTTGAAGACTAGATTCCATGTAGGTGCTGTTTCTTGTGTGCACGATAGAACATCACAATACTTATCTCAATTAGTTAATTTCTTACGCGCGAGGATAGCATGTGTAGATTCTATCCTCACTAGCGCGTTTCCAGCGTTCGCCGCCAGAGTGGACATGAGAAGATGGAGCGCTCTATAGCCAACACGGAAGCATTTCTGAATGTGTTATGTCGGCTACCGGGCTGTGATGCGCTCGACGACAAAGAAGTGGATGAATGAGCGATTGGAACTTGAAACTCGACATCCATTCAAGAGCTGACAGACGCGGAGATAAATAACCGTCCCCCCCCCCCCCCCCCTCCCACGCCACTAAATACGTATCGCCTAGGTCACTATCAATTGGCTTCAGGCCAAGACTCTTGCTATGTTGATTTATTTATGTTATGAATGAGATTAGATAACTAAACCCGATAGATACTCGGTCTGTTTTATTGTAAACACTCGCACACTTTAATCCAAGCAATGCCAGCTGTGTTAGTGTCTGACGTTGTGTGAGCCGCGCGACCTTGCACACGGAAAGTAAACTGGGGTGCGGCCATTACGCGAGGGCGGCCTTTATGCGCGTAAATACGGTATTTCTTGTTAAATTTTTTGATATAAACCAAAGATTTTCTTGTCATATTATTTGTATGTTAATGTGACTGGAGTAAGTTACACACTTCTAATATGCCTACTTCAATTATTGTACTAGTATCTACTTAAAAAATTAAATATCAATGCCAGTTTAGTTAATTCATAATTGTAAAATTCTCCTTAGCAGGGTACGTTTAATTCTCAAACATTTCTTTTAATTCCTAAATATTTGACATAATTTCTATATATTTGGCTCAAAATGCCTATATTGTTTTAACTGGTCACTTGGAGGGAGCCATGTTTACTGTCATCTTGCACTTAATGGATATTTCTCAACATATATATTTGGATGAGCGAAGCAAAGACTTCAATTTCACTGACCCCCCAAAAAATTTAGCTCGGATGTTTTTTTTTTGTTTGTTTTTTTTTTGTTTTTTTTTTTTTTCCGTCTGTTCGCTCTCTACCGGGCAAACGGCATATGCGATCTTGATGAAAATTTGACACGACCTTCGTTTTCTCTGAACTTAGACTTGCTACATTTTTGGGTACAATCGAAGAAATATTTCTCATGAATATCGTACTTTTACGATTTTTTTTTCGATTTTTAGTGCGATATTTTCGTGACATTTGGGCCGATTTTGACCAAACGGGTGGGGCTACAACGTTCATATTTCACATGGACATTAAGGTAATGGTGATGTATTGCTTTCTGAAAGAAAAGGTTGAAAAATTTTGCCAGAATCTATAGAAATAAAGCTTTTAATATAAGTTTTTTGATTTTTTGTGCGATATTTTCGTGCCATTTGGGCCAATTCTGACCAAACGGGTGGGGCTACAACGTTCATATTATACATGTTCATTAAGGTTATGGTGATGTAGTACCTTTTGAAAGAAAAAGTTGAAAAAGTTAGCCAGAATCCATAAAAATAAAGCTTTTAATAAAAGTTTTTTACGGTAAATAATACCAATTGACAAGAAACAAAAGAAACTTGACAACATTCACCTACAATGCGTAGGCAGCAAAACAAAGCACTTGCAAAAGTAATGATATTCCACGCAAACTAAAAACTTTAAAAAGCTCATCCATCAACGCGGCGGGACTTTAGCGTTTTCCTAGTTAATTTCAATTTCAATTTTCATATTTCTTTCATTTCAACATACTGGTAAAAGTAACTGGCCTTTTGTATTTTGGTGTTTATCTCCTTGCCACTTGCCTGCGGATGCTGTGTCTAAGGCTCGTACTGTTCAAATTACATAGCCAGCGGTTTAGCCGAGGTCATTTAACCAGTTCCCACTCGAACACCGAAGTTAAGCAGAATCGGGCGTGGTCAGGGGTAGAGTGGGTGACCGCTCTGCCCTGAAACTCACATATACCGCTGGTTAGAGCAGATGGAGGGTTCAAGAGCTAGTGTAACGGCTTCGTTCTCTTCGACGTCTGCTCGACAATCCGGGTTAGTGGAGGAACCTATATGACTGTCAAAGTTACACCGTCCTTTGGGATGGGACGTTAAGCCGTTGGTCCCCTTGGTATTTTTTAAAAGAAGGCTAAGTGCCGGTACCGGGTTTCCCCTCCTCTCGTCTGTTCATACTTCATCCTCATCTGTCACCACTCATCGTCTCGAATAGCCAAAGTTGTCTCGAATAGCCAAAGTGCATTAATATGAGACGTTAAACAATATCCAATCAATCAATTGAATAACCAAAGTGCATTATATGAGACGTTAAGCAATATCCAATCAATCACCAATTAATCTTCCCACTTGGCTTAAATTCACTTCCTAGACTTGTAGGCCATTTCTTTATCACTGCTTGATAGTTCCCAGTTCCCTTGACCTCCTTCTGGCATAGTAACAACCTCGGCCTTTATCTCGCGTTCATACTGGCTTCTTCGGTGTGCCTCTTCCACCGGTCCGTTGGAGTACCTTTTCATACTCGGACCATGCCACGAATTCGTCGGCAAATAGCATAACATCCCCATCCTCAATTTCCCCCATCTTGCTTGTCTGGATCCGATGTAGAATTTGGCCAGGAGCTTGGCTCTGCTAATCGTAAAAGGCGAGAAAATAGCAAAACTCTATCCCCTAAACTAGAGGTGAGCTCTGGCCGACGCGAGAGACTTCCCCCTTTCCCTCTCCTTGCCAGTGCCGTGACTGGTTCTCTCCATCTTGGTGGTGCACAATGGCACATTTTGACCTAACAGTTGAAGCTTAAATCAAAATAAACTTTCAAAATCTTTACCTAGTTGTAGATGTTATCCATCAATGTCATGAATAGCAATGGTGACAAAACACACTTCCTTACCTTTGTTGCCCTTGTGTTATTTGGAACCACTTTGACAGCCCAAGGTGTGTTTTTCACACAACTTTCACATACTGTACATAATATACTTTTAACCATATATATCAGTCTTTTGTCCACTCTGCACCGCATTCCTTGGAACACTATCATATGCTTTTTTGATGTCCAAGAAGACCATACCCATAGATATTGAACACATAATGTAGGCTAGATTAGCAGTCTCCAGTACCTCCGCACAGGCGCGAGCGTAGACAGTTGAAGAGTCAATCGGCCCAATTCAAGATGGCGATTTGACGTTTTAATTTATGCTTTTTTAATGCAATAAAGTATTTTACTGGATTGTTTGATATGGTTTTAGCTTGTGCAGCATGGTATTGAACAAACAGAAACAATACGAAGTTATTGCATAAGGGAATTTAGTAATCATTCGGTGTTAATGGCTAGAATGCTCACCTGTCAACCTGGCGGCAATCTTGAGAACTATTTGGGCTACAAATCGCTCCCATTTACTTAACATGCAAACTGGAATTTCAAGATGGCTTCTAATTGTCACGGAAGTGGACCACTGACTGCTAATCTAGCCTACAATAGGTGTTCAATATCCATAACCATACCCTACTCATTCTTCTGCCAAGCTCCGAACTCTTTCCATGACTTGTCCAAGTACAAATCAATGCTAGAAATTTAATTTAATTGTGGGATCTGTTGTTACATGTAGATGTGCCGGAGCCGGAAAAAACTCGAAAATTCGTTCCGATTAAGTGGAATCCCCGTTTACAACGATACGGTAAGTTTGTTACTAAGTGATAAGGTGGTTAATGGGATCAAAATGGAACCGGTTTTGTACTAATACTGGTACTGAATTTGATATAAATTGCTTGGAACCAGTTTCTCAGTAACCTGTCGTTCCTGAGAAGTGAATGTGTCACGGCACACTCAGTGGTGCCTTTATGTTATTTGGGTCCCTAGGCGCTGAGCAATTTCGGGGCTTTCATTCAAAATCCAGGGGCGGACGCGGACCTAGCTCTTGCAGGTAGCCTGCCTGCAACCACCTCTGTGTGGTGAAAAGAGCACAATACTATTTGTAATTTGCGAGACTAGGTACACATGCTAAGGCCAATGTGCCCACTGTCAAATTAAATCAAGCTCCTAGTCGGGAGTTAGTAACAGCTATCTTAAAGTTTGAGATACTGATATGTTGTATTTAAGCTTAGACATTAACTCAAGTACCTATTTCATAAGTATAATATTTGTGTACTGCTCTGTCAACCGAAGCACTTCCGAGGATCTGTGTTCTATTCTATAGATTAGGATTAGAGTACTAATTATTTGTAGAATAGTAGGGAAGGGTAAGTCTAAGTAGTACAAGAAGTAGGTCTAGTTACTTTAATATTTATTGACAGTTATGTTATTTTTTTAAGATTTCATACTATGTGACATGTCTCATACATTTGTGATGACTTACGAGATGAGAAATAAATAAAGCTCAAACCTGCATTTAAAAGTTAAGCATTTTGTTGACTAAAAAAGATGTACAAGCCCGTACCATAGGTTTTTATAAAAAAAATATGATGATAAAACTGTTATAGGTCTGTTGGACTAGTGGATAAAATCTTCATTTTATATGTCTTGGGAATAACAAGCTTAACTCTCATCTTCAGTCTATGAAAAAACAAAAATAGTTTTAGGTACCTATCAAAAGAAATAGGTAAAGTAAGATATACATCCACAATAAGATGACTTCAAAAACGATCAATCAAGGTGATTTATTTACTAGTTGGATGAGCGAAGCGAAGACTTCAATTTCACTGACCCCCAAAAAATTTAGCTCGGGTGTTTTTTTTTTGTTTTTTTTTTTACCTGGCAAACGGCATATCCGATCTTGATGAAAAGTGGAGGGGACCTTCAAAATCTCTGAACTGAGAGGTGTATTGTTTTTGGGTACAATCGAAGAAATATTTCTCATAAATATCGTACTTTTACGATTTGTTTTCGATTTTTTCGTGCCATTTGGGTCAATTCTGACCAAACGGGTGGGGCCACAACGTTCATATTATACATGGACATTAAGGTTATGGTGATGTAGTACCTTTTGAAAGAAAAAGTTGAAAAAGTTAGCCAGAATCCATAGAAATAAAGCTTTTAATATAAGTTTTTTTACGGTAAATAATAACAGTTGACAAGTAACAATAGAAACTTGACAACAATCGCCTACAATGCATAGGCAGCAAAGCAAAGCACTTGCAAAAGTAAAGATATCCCACACAAACTAAAAAAGAAGCTCATCTATCAACGCGACTAAAAAAAGTACCTTTTGAAAAAAAAGTTGAAAAAGTTAGCCACAATCCATAGAAATACTAAAGCTTTTAATATAAGTTTTTTACGGTAAATAATAACAATTGACAAGTAACAATAGAAACTTGACAACAATCACCTACAATGCTTAGGCAGCAAAGCATAAAACTAAAAAAGAGCTCATCCATCAACGCGACTAAAAAAAGCGTTTGCGAAGCTTCCTAGTACTACTATGCTACCATCATGGTTCCTAGTAAATGTATACTATAACATAACATTTAGCATACCATAACAATAAGTCACCCTATACAAATTTATTTCCCAATAATAACACGAAATGTTATTTTCAGACGTTCTAACTCATTAATTTGGAGATTGGGGAACACGTTTCTAGTCAAATTTAGAATTCACAACAATATTACAAATTCCATTAAATTTGTTCTTGGTGCAAATTGTTAATTTACTTGTTATAGTACCATGACAATTGCTGAAATCCCGTTATTATTTATACTGAAGCATTGCTCCCTCCCTGACTGACATTGCCGACACCCAAATGTAAGACTACAAAAAGTAACCGTCACTGAAGTCAAAACTCACAGATTTGATATTTTATTCGACTTGCCAAGGTCTACTTGATTACCATTTAGTGAAACACGATCCTCCACCTACTTTGGTATTGGCCTTCTGGTGCACTCTTATCGTATGTTCCGCACAATAGTACAAGCACGTTAACTGAAATGAACGATGGAGTGTGCTAGTTTCTCGCAATGTTGCAACAATGTATTTAGAGGCCCGAGAATCGGTATGGATCTACTCACGTGGACCGTGGATATATGTAGGCCCTACCCTGGAAATTAAGACGTCAAAATTGATGAACGTTTTTAAAAAATGTTGCAAAATTAAATAATAAACGAATTTAGAACTAAAATTCACGACCTACATACTCTCATGGGACTAAAAACTGGACTAAAATCTTGAAACATATTTGGGACAATTATTGTAAATCAATGGACTTTTGGCCAGTTAGGCCAGCTATTATTTATAACTAAGAAACGGTCCCGGGTTCAATCCCCGGTGGAAGCACTTTTTTAATTTTGTCTTAATACCATATAATATGTATGTATGTATGGATATTGTTCTAGGCTTTCGTGACCCGTTTATAATTTTATTCTAAATCTTATGGAAGTAATCACGCGTTGTATATAAGCAACGTCATGGTTGAGGTTTAGAGTTTGATCCTTGGTCGGGACACATTTTTTCGACTATTGCTATGATTGCATCATCCTTAGTCTTGGAAGCAGGGTCTTTTATAACACATTTATAATTTTATATACTTGTGAAGCTATGCAGCTCACTTTAAGTAATTATTTATTCAAAAATTAGATCAAACAAATTAATCAAAAATTATTTATGCAATTAATTTATAAAAATCTCGATCAAACAACCTATGATTAACATAGACACATGAAATCACACAAAAGTCACATTCAAACCTGGGTGGAAATATCTCTGCAATGGCTCGGCTCCTCAGTTGACCTCCCACGAGATGTCCAAGTGTTTCCTTTTATAGGTTAAAACTTAAAGAGCTAGTGATAAGGAAGGAGGAGTAGGAGGTTTGCCAAAACTACGAGAATTTATAAGAGAAGTTAATTTCCATTGATAATAATTAGGGCTGTGCGAACGGGAGATTTCAATTCGAGTCGAGTACGAGTTCGAGTTCAGTCAAATGTTCGGTTTTCGAGTTCAATTCGAGTTCATCGAGTTCATTTTTAATGATGTTGGGCCTAATTATTTTTTTATTTTATTTTATAGATATTTATTTTATTCATATTTAAATCGAGTTTACTTCCAAATTGAGAAAATGTATTCTTTATTTCAGACTTTCTACTAGGCCTATCAAACAAATTCTTCAGTTTTAAAGCCTAGGCCTAGGCCTACCTTCTGGGTTAAATATTTTTGGTTATGGAGACCTAGGGCCTAGCTAGGCCTACAACTAACCTTGGTTTGAAGGGTGCCATAGGCTAGGTCTAGTGCTGGGTGCATTTCGGTATGGCAATGTGAGTTTGTAAGCCTAGCTAGGGCCTAAGATCGGTAAAATATACTAGGCCTAATCTTGACCAGAAGAAATCCTGGCAACTAGGCTAGGCTAGGCCTACTAGCAATTGTACTGTGCTACTAGGCCCTACCTGTTGTCAATGGTACTGTCACGCAGTGTTGTTTGAATGTTTACCTGCATTGTGACAAGTGTTCCATCTCATGAATATTTCAAAATTGTATTTTATGCTATTCCTATGCTTTAGAGAAGAAATTACGCCTAAGCCTAGCCTAGTCCGCCGCAAATTTTTACGAATCATCTGGTTGCTCTGCTCTCGCCTCGTGAATCGTGGCCATTTTTGTTGTCAACATACATCTCGGACACAAAAGTGGTGATACACGGTAGACGTGAATTATTTCACAAAAACAGCCAATCAACGCTCGCATGTGACGTATGACTAGCTCCAATTGGATCTCGCAAAGTTCAGCCGGCCAATCATAACGAGTTTCACGTCAGAAGGAGTTCGACTATCGTGTATCACGAACTTTGCCGCGTATGCTGCTATCTAACGGAAGAAACACGTAACTTTTGACGGGTCGGTAAATGAAAATGCTGTTTTTACCGACTTTCGAATATTCGAGTTCAAAATAAATGAAACTCGAATTTGTTCGAACTCGCCGTGAACTCGACTCGTACTCGAATATTCGAGTACTCGCACAGCCCTAATAATAATGTAATCAAAAAAGGTTGAGTCAAACCAAACAATTATATGTTAAATATGTGTTGCCTGCCTGAATCAGATCTGATGCTATAGCTTTAGTTACCCCTGTGGGTATAATTCCCCTTTGAAAGCCAAAATCTTGGGTACTTCTTAGTTAGCCAAAACAATAGGCAATTAAAAGTAGTTTTTCTACTCATCACTCAGTTGTTAATCCAAATTGGCGAGTAGGGCTTGGTGAACACACTGTGGGGTAATCTTGACGACGATGGTTCACATTACGGCTACATTTGATTGAAACGAAGTCAATGTGGTAATGATTGACTAACCCAGTTGTCGTACTTTGAGATAGACTCCACTGATAGAACGTGTAGAACTGCCCGATCCAAACTCTATAAATTTCATAGTACTCCTGACTGAAAACCTCCTGACGCGTCGCGAGCCAACAACATAGCAATCGTGCCTCACGGCACGAACTAACTCACGTTCGGCACTAATTCACTTAAAGAAAACCCTATAATTTGATAGCCCTGTCGAATGTCCGATTCATAGCCAAGGTCACATGAAGACATTGAATCCACATTGTCAAACCCTTCATCCTAAATATCCGCAGTCTAATGATCATACACATCCAAACATCATCTTGCTCCTCTTGAGAGTAGAGTATGACTGTCTTGTCCACAGTTTGCATTTCTCCCTCGTTTTGTCATTACTGTCCGGTCAATCTAAGAGGAGCCCACGCCTTTCATTGTCATCTCCCTTTTAGCGTGCGACTACCAGTCAGCTGGGTTCCAACTTACTGGTGGCCATTCTATAGTCTCGGAAGCTTCGAGACCAACTTGGATCGATAATGTTAAATCTGCACAGCTGAAGGCCCCAGGCATGGTTAAGAGGCTTCAACTTGCAGAAGATTCTGACCACTTTTATCACTCAAATCAACCGCGCTAATTCCAACGATTAACTTGTACCACTCAATACTCGCCATTTGGTTAATTACTCGTAAATGTTAAATTAGTTCGTACAAAACCACTTGTTATTTTGTAGATCGCACACAGGAGCAAGTGTGGGATCACTCCACAAGTCTCTAGGCCCTGTTTAGGCAAAGTTATTCACATGATTAGTATGTAATATGCAAATATCTCTAAATCTATCATTAATATTAAAATAGATCATCAGTCATCACACATATGATCCTTGTGGCCTAATACACCATCTCTGCTATTCATTAGTCATCTCACAAGCTTAATTACCACAGTAATTAATTAATTCCCACTAATTATTATTAAAAGCTTGATTAATCTTTTAATTATTCTATATTAGGCTACAGGAAGGTCATTTTGCCACATAGTATATATTTTTATTTTATAATTTTATGAGAGACTTATTAAGGGGTTTTCGGTGAATAACAGGAAATAGTCTCAAGTAGCACGTTATTTTCATTTCACAATTTCATTTTCACAGTTCACTAAAAAAAAGGAAACATAGTTCACAAAAAGTTAACATTAAGTAATTATTAAACTAGAAACGCAGTGGACGCGTGATAGCGAGCACGTGCTATAGCTACACCCACATTGCACATTTTTTAATTAAATTTACGACGTTCGCGTTTCAGTATTATTATTATTGCCAAGGTATTTGGGTAAACCCTGTTTAAATCTTATTTAAAATCCACCGCCATCTAGAGACCTTGACATCCTTGGAAAACTTTTTAAACTCTTGTTGACAATTAATAGACTGCTTTCTCGAAAGTATTTTGATTACTTCTAGTGCAGTGCATTAAACTTCGCGCGTCTTTTCGTTGCCATGCAACGTTACTTTGTTATAATGTAATTTCCATCTACACTACTTATCGATCAAATAATTACATATTCGTGACCGGACAGACATTCTAATGATTGCTATCTCAGATTTTGTCGCCGTTAGTTGAAAAAAACTTTGATTAACTTTTAATGTAACTTTTTAACTTTTGAACGATTTTGCCACAAAACTAAGGCATTCAATCAGACAAGCTTGCGGATGGGAATTTCAACTCGATCCGAGCCTCCGTTCGAACGTTATCGCAGACATACAAACAAAAACAAAAAACAAAAGAAAAAAAAAAAAACAAAACCAGTGACTATTTTCGGCAGAGTCAAATGAACGCTCGCTTCGCTCGCTTAATAAATAAATACATTTTTATTTAGAGTCTACCCACTCAGTTATATAACTGATTTTCAGTGGGGGACTTTTTTATATTATCTCCTTATATTATTAAGTTTCCAAGATAAAAATTTATTATACTTCGGTGCGAACGGTCGACGTCAATAGAGTGCAGTACCGCCGGTACTTTCGTATTTTTTTGATAACATGATTGGAAATCAATATTTGTTGTTCTGTTTACACCCTCCAACAGATAACTAGATACTGATTTCTCGTACATAGCCCTTTTTTCATTCAGGTCACAGATTTTTTCTAAAAAAGTAGACACAAAATTGCAATTTTTTATAGATATTTAAAATTTGTGTGTGACCTAACAGGGCCAAAATTTACGAAACAGGCCATGTACGAAGATTGGTATCTTCTTTCTGAGTATGTCTTGATGAATGCAAAAATGTAGGTGTGTTCGAAAAGTACAAACGCTCATTTTCGGCTTGAATCATAGCGTTCTTATGCTAATTTGATAAAGATTTCGAACTTCCTGTAGTCGTACACAACGCTGTTAACGAGTTAATCTAAAAGTTATTAAAAAATTAATGCGTTGCATAACATTTCTACCCAACTCTGTTTGCATTGAACACATTCATGAGCTAAGCCCTACTTTGTGACCGATTGTCTTTTGAAGTGCTTCTGAAAAGTCGGATTATTGTACCCAACATGTAAATTGCACATTTAAGCTGGCTTTACACTGGGAAGTTAGAAAAGTAAACTATAAAAAGTGAAAAGAAAGAGTAACTTTTCGAAGCCTTTACACTGGAAACAAAAGTGTGGGCGTGGCATCCATGGCAACAAAGACCAATCGTGTCCGTCAAGTTGGTAGACTTTTTAGTTTTTACTCTTCAACTTCCCAGCGTGAAGGCAATGCGAAGTCCCATGAGCTACATTTTATTCCTACTTCAGAAAAGTTACTCTTTCTCTTCACTTTTCCTCTTATACTTTTCCAGCTTCCCAGTGTAAAGCCTACTTTAGCAAGTGGAGATCTCAAGAAATGAGTGTTTCCAGTGCCTACGCCACACATTCTCGGATCATCTGGGGTTATAGGAGATGCTCAAATAGGTTGCTATGAAGCAAACCTTGTCTAGTTAAAATACCAGTACCTTTGGCCTATTATTGTACATAACTTCTTGGCCTTGAGGGTTTTGATTGTTGGCCTAGTGTTTGGGATTTTTTATATCAGCTTTAAAGATTTGGAAACATGTACCATACTAAAAAAAATCCGAGATGTAAAATAGGCCACATGAAATTCTACTAAATGTAATTGCAGCTAGTAGGCCTACTGATAGGTGTGCGCAGCCTCCAACATTAGACCCGGCACAAGGGCAAAACTAGGTGGCGCGGTTCAACTGGGATCTGGGGCCAAGCCTCAGCCGCCAGAGCCAAATTTTTTTGGGGTTGATATTTTAGCTTATATGGCCTAAACCACGATTTTAGGATGGTGCCATGGAATTTTGTGGCCCCTATAAAACTATTCGTCTCATTTAAATAAAACAGATTACAAAAATGTTTTATTTTGAAACATGTTACCTGTGCGCATACAATTTTTTATAATGCCTACTGCTCTCGGCCCAGATCGGCGCGGCCGGGCCGTCGTTTGGCGGCCGAAGTTGGTATATTAGGTCCGGCCTGCGCCATGCGCACGCCCATGGCACCTACCCTGTATTAATGACATTTCTTTCTCCTTTACAGAATCCGTGTACGAGGATGATCGTGTGAACATGGGTAACACCATTGGTGGTACCAATAATGCGTGAGTTTTACATTTGAGTAACAATTCTTTTAAATCACTGTCATCATTCCAGTCTGAACAAGTAGTAATGCTTCCCTTTTGGCATTTGCCACAATCTTTGTTAATATCATTCTTGATCTTTTATGTCAGTGTCACTGTCTTATTTTTCTTATGTCCACAGTTGACATTTTTCATGCGATCATGTGTTTTTTTAGTTATTCAGTAAAATTAGGACTCTTGTTTATTCCAATCCATGCTGTCCGTGTTCCACGACATTTGACATCCACGACATTCGACCCTTTCTCGAGATATGTATATTCAAAAAGGTTACCTTTCTTGTTCTCCACCCCACATTTATTTATTTATCTATTTATTTACTTATTTATTTATTTATTTATTTATTTATTTATTTATTTATTTATTTGTTTATTTATTGAACGTCTATCCTATTCAGTTAAAAAACTGATTTGTAACAAAGGAGGACAACTAAATAAATCTACTAATACTACTAATATTACAACAACAATGTCTATTAAAATTAAAACACAATAATTTTGGTAACAAATTCAAAAAATTAATGCAATTAATGATACATAACATAATCTTTACAGGTTCTTTCCAAGTAAGCCGTGTCCTTTTGTTAGCTGGAATTGATCCGTTTTGTACTCTACTGTTCTACTGTAACACTTGCGTGTACCTACTAGTAGGCACAGTTTTAGTTTTACCGTAATTCATTCTGCCCATTTTCTTGTCATCCATTGCGGACTACTGTACTTTGAGTAATGGTGGCAGATGAGATTTGGGCTTGAATGTTACAGTTTTGTATTTCTTTGTCTCTTTTTGCTACCTTGTTTGGCCCGGTAATCGACCATTCAATTTATCAAGTATGTACACCACCCATATTTAGAAATTACCTGGACTCGGTTACACAAGAAACCGACTAATTTTTCTCTGTATCCGTCTTTAGTGCTTTGATTGATCGTGCGGTCAGGGCTAGGGCATAGGCATACTAGGATGGAAAAAGAAGGTGACATGAATTCACCACATGGGTAATTCCATGTTCAAATCAACCAGGCCATTTCCATTACCATCTCCGATTTTGATGAAACTTGGCAAATTTACTCTTACTAACATGTATATTGATTGTGGAAAATTTTGTATTTCTGACGCGCTTAGTTTTCGAGTAACGCCCCGCTCAAAAACTCAAATTTAGCAACGCCGAGCGGCGTACCTGAATTTGTAAGTTTTGAACCGTTGGACATAAATGGCTATTTTTTTTTTTTTTTAATTAAAGAGCATTTTATTGGCAATTTAATTTATATGTACGTATTTGAAATTTTGAATGCATTCCTAATTGTGAAACCATGTAAAAAATCGAAAATTTTTTTAAACCTACCCTACGAGAAAAAGTATCTCTGAAATTAAAAAAAAAAAATGTTTTTGTTTAGATTTTTTTACATGCCCAAAAAATTTTTGGGATGGGATGGCATTGGGATCATGATATATCACAGGGTCATGCACCAAATATGTAAAATGTGTCAGTTTTTACCTTCCATTTGTAGTGAAATTCAAATTTGCCGCACTTAATTTCTTTGAAAAATAAAAACGGAAGGTAAAAACTGACACATTATACACATTTGGTGCATGACCCTGTGATATATCATGATCCCAATGCCATCCCATCCCAATTTTTTTGGGCATGTAAAAAACATCTGAACAAAAACACGTTTTTTTTTTTTTTAATTTCAGAGATACTTTTTCTCGTAGGGTAGGTTTAATAACAAATTTCGATTTTTTACATGGTTTCACAATTAGGAATGCATTCAAATACATATAAATTAAATTGCCAATAAAATGCTCTATAATTAAAAAAAAAAATTAGCCTTTTACACCAACGGTTTAAAACTTACCAATTACGGTACGCCGCTCGGCGTCGCCAAATTTGAGTTTTTAACCGGGGCGTTACTCGAAAACTAAGCGCGTCAGGAATACAAAATTTTCCACGATCAATCTACATGTTAGTAAGAGTAGATTTGCCAAGTTTCATCAAAATCGGAGATGGTCAAGTTTTATTTCAGGCTCGGCTTGGTTGATTTGACATGGAATGACCCACATATGAAATAGGCATAAATATCCTTTATTTGTTTGGTTGCATGCTTAGCACTTATATTTCCGATCAACAATCCTGACGAAAGGATAAGGAATCATCTATACCAGTGATTCCCAACCGGTGTGTCGCGGAGGTGTACGTAGTGTGCCGCGAAATATTAGCCAAATCGTTTAGAAATTTAACCCTGTCCTGCTTTGCGTCTGCAATAAACCCTAACATGGTAGAAAAAACTGTTGATTATTTCAAAATTCAAACGCCTTATTAACGACCAATCCAAACGGGCAAAAAAGTTTGAAAAAGAAGTTATTGTCTTGGACAAAGCTCAAATCGCTAGCTTTAAAGTTGCAGAACTTGCTGCGAAATGCATGAAACCCCACACGATTGCAGAGACCTTGATTGTAATTGACCTTGCCTGTCAAGAAATCGTGGAAACAATGCTGGGACCCGAGCCTGCGCGGAAAATATTAAAAGTGCCCCTCTCGGACAACACTATGAGTAGGAGAATTGAAGCGATGTCTTCAGACATTGAACAAAACGTGACGGAAAAATTGCAGTCTGGCAAGAATTTTGGACTAAAACTGGACGAGTCGACAGATGGAAATGGCAAAGCTCAGCTTCTTTCTCACTTATGTTAGGTTTGTCGATGACAAGAGAATACTAGAACAATATTTGTTTTGTCGTGTGTTACAAGAAAACAACGGGTGAGGATGTGTTTGAATGTGTTTCCAAATATTTTGAGGAAAACATGTTCGAGTGGTCGTCCTGTACTTCGATTTATACTGACGATGCACCCTCAATGACAGGCAAAATGAAAGGCTTCGTTGCGTGAGCGAAACTTCAACCCAAACAAAGTTGATCACAACACATATATTTTTTGCATCGCAAAGCACTTGTTTCGAAGACCATCGGGGATGAACTCAAATCAGTTCTAGATCAAGTTGTAAAAATGGTTAACTATATATCAAGGGAAGGCCACTCAAATCACGTTTATTTTCCAAATTGTGTGAATCGATTGGGGGGGGGGGGGGGGCATCCAAAAATGGCAGTGTGCCGCCAAATTGTTCCATTACTAACAGATGTGCCTTGGCTGTAAAATGGTTGGGAACCACTGGTATATACCATTGAAGCACTTTCACTTCTTAAATTTTAATTAGAGTTATCTAAGTGCTTTGTTTTTCATTTCATGGAACGTCACTGGTGGAAACGAGTTGACCCGAGCATAGACTTCGTACCATCGGCGGCGATTGTTGCTTCTCATTCGATTCTCGAGTTTGGAAGGTGCAGGATATTTAAATGTGCTGAAATAACATTTGAAATACTTTGGTTGCAAATGCAAACTGGTGGGAAGTTTTTTTGAAAAAAAACATTGCACTATATTTGCACCTAAGAATACTGTACTGATGAATCTTTAATATCCTCTATTAAGTCTATGCTACTAACTTGCACGTGATCAAGAACAAGTTAAACAAATACGTGTGTTAGCGCGTGGGCGAGAGAGTGCCTACACGCCTCCTAGCGTTATGGGCGAGAAAGTCCCAAAAACTACCTAGGTGGGTGGAGCGAGAGCGAGAGAGATTAATGGACTCTCTTAGGAGGAATCAAGGAAGACAAAAAAAAAATGCAGAGAGGTTGGAAAAACAGGGCTGCGAACACAAGACTGAAATCACTTACCGATTGACTGTGCTTGCTGGGCGAGATAACAGGGCGGCACGCGGGTAGAAGGAGCTCTTCTGGGCGTCGTCGTCCAGGGCGTTCAATATCGATGAAGTATATAGTACACTAAATAGTTATGTTAACACTATAGAATTATTACCAGGTACACTGTAGACGTGTACACTGGCAAGGAGAGTGAGTACGAACACACGCGTTCACTATTAGCGAGAGTCGGAGAGCTACTAATTTGCAAGTGCCAGCGCGGAGCTAACAGTGCAGTAGGTGACACAGTATACATCACAGCCGGTAGGAAGGAAGGAAATGATCCAGGTGTGGAATTTGATGAAATGCGGAAGCGGCCACATGGCTGGTTTAGTTTGGATTGGCAAAGAGTTGACAGGTTTGGGAAATAAAAGAGGTCATAAAGCAAAGCCTGAAGGACTGGTGGCGACAACACGTATCACCTGCTGATGTTGCAGCTAATTTAAAGTCGTGACCTTAATTAATCCACCACCCATTTTGTCGTTCTGAGACCCATCAGTCCACTGGAAACCAACTAACTACACAAAATAAAACTTGTAACCAGGGGTCGAAATTAACGCTCGCCCGAGCCTAGTGAAACTTTGCTCGGGCTAGTAGAAATCTCATTTCACTAGCCCAACATGCGAGTACTTTTTTCAAAGTTCCCAATTGCCGTTCAAAAAATCTTGATTTTTCGCAACGATAACCTAACGAGTTTCCAGTAGTAGTGCGCTACCTAGTATGGAAAATCGTTCTAAATTAATTAATATCCGAGCCCTATTTCCAACTAAGTTGGGTAAGGGGTGGGAGGTTCTCACCACATTCTCGGCTCCCCGGGGTTATCGAAGCCGGCTAGCCATGCCTGACGCTTCTCCCACATCATCTTTTTCTTCCTCTGCATCATCTACTTCCCTTTCTTCCTCTCCGCTGTCTTCTTCCTCGGAGACCTCCACCAGTTTTTGCCATATTTTTCGTTCTTCCCAACATCTTTCCTGGTAAATCCTTTCCCAAGCTGCATTTCTCCTTTTCAAATCCATTGCTATAACTTCTTCCCATCTCAGTCTGGGCCTCCCTCTTTTTCTGTTTGTTTCCTGCGTCTTGTTCATACTGCATCTTCGAATCCTGTCCTTCTGCATCCTCTTCACGTATCTGAACAACCTCAGCCTTTCTTTCCCTAGCTTAAAGTTTTAACTCTCTACTCCTAGTTCTTTCCTTATCTTCATGCTTCTCATCTTATCAATCTTTGTAACTCCCATTAGATTCCTTAAAAATTTTATTTCCACAGCTTGAATTTGTCTTTCTTCTTTACCCCCAACTGGCCATGTCACTGCACTATATGTGAGTACCAGTACAAAATATGCTTTGTATATTAAAAGTTTGCATTGCCTTGGCACTTCTTTTTTTCAAAGCAGTTCCTCACTAACTGGAAGAAACTCTCTGCGATACCAGTACGCCTTGCAATCTCCGCGTCTATTTTTCCATCGGCGGAGATTATGCTGCCCAGGTATTTAAACATATGTGTTTCTACTAGTTGTTCTCCTCTCAGTACAATCTTTGTCCTATTCCCAGACCTCTTCTTCTTCCCCATAACCATAACTTCACTCTTGTCAATGCTTATCTCTAGTCCAAATTCTTCCGTACATTCATTCCATTTCTCCACTTTGTTGTACCTCTTCCCATGACTTCCCCAAATAAGTATATTGTCAGCATATATTAAGGTTCTGGACGACTCTGGCCCATCTCTCTCCACTTTCCTCAATATCTTGTCGAAGTCGAATTGAAGAGCACCTTGTCTGAGACCTGTCTTGACTTCAAACCAATCCGTTCTGCCCTCCCTAGTTTCCACGCAACTCACATTCTTCACATACATACTCTGTACTCTTTCCACCAATCTTATATCAATCTTCTTTTTTCGGAGGCATTTCCAAACTCTGGGCATTCTGTCATAGGCCTTTGTAAGATCCAGAAAAACCATCCATACCTCCTCCCCCTTTTGCCTTTCTCTTTCCATGAGCTGTCTTATTAAGAAAATCAAGTCCACGGTTGACCGTCCACTTCTGAAAACATGTAGCTCAAGCCTCTTTCCACCTTTTCTTTCATTCTCTTTTCTAGCACTTTTTCATACAGCTTGGCACAATGACAAAGTAGAGTGACACCTCTATAATTACCACACTGTTTGTTGTCACCTTTTTTTGAATATCGGTACTATAATACCTTTTTTTTTCTAAATATGTAAACAAAATAAAAATCGCTTAATTTAGGCTTATCTTATTAATATCATGGTGAAAATTCGTTACCCACACGTGAAACCCTGCGAATATTGCGACTTAAAAGTTAAAACATTCACGTATGATCATTTTTACATCAATACTAGGAAAACGCCAAAGTCGTTCTTCGACGAGTGAGTGAGCCATGTGTTGAGTACCCGGTAACATTCCCTTTCTTCCCCCTACCTACGGCCTCCCTAGCCTATCATAGGCTAAAGTGGTGCATAATGGCCTTACAATTGACGCGCCCTTATACCAACTAAACTTAAAAACTCTTATTATTTATACCAATATAATTATCAAACTTAAATGCAAATGTTCCCGGGTACTCATCACATGACTCGCTCACTCGCCTAACAACGACTTTTGCATTTTCCTAGTCTAGTTGGCTAAGGCGCCCTTATACCCGAAATGTGGGAGACCTGGATACTTGGGCATGTAAAAATGCTCTCGGGCTAGAGGACTATTGTTGCCATTAGCTCGAAGGGCTAGTGGCAAATAAAGCTAATTTCGACCCCTGCTTGCAACACATCACCAAACCTACGGTAATTATTTCAATGGATTTCAATCGGGACATGGTCGCACCATTTAGGCCCTATTTCAACTTGCATTTTATGTGGATTTAATAATTTTAGAAGTAAATTTCCATGGATGTAAGGCACAGAAAATAATATAATAAGCGAATACTATAGCGCTTTTACAGGTTGACAGAAGGCTCCGTGTACTTCTTGCTGAACAGGGTGGACTGGCAAACAAACAGTACAATACACAATATTAAATAATATATAAATAATAATATTAATATTTTACAATATTAAATACATTTTATAAATGTGATATCCACAAAAATCATCCACGAGCCGCCTCTATCATGAGTACTCCCAGCGCACCCGCACATTGTCCTCCATTATGGAATATGTTTTGTCCTAATATTATGCCAAAATGCATTGTTGCCTCCGACTTGAGATTTTGTAAGAAATAGTATACCCATTATTATGTTCTGGTGTATTTATTTTTTTGTTGTGTTTTATTTTAATTATTTTAATCATAATATGTTGTTGGTAGGAATGGTTGGATGGTTGTTCTCCCCCCATGTGCTGTGCTTCAGAACTTATTTTATCCTGGAGGAGCTGGGTTGGTGATCATTAGAGAGGAGGAGGGAGGGTAGGTTGTGCAATACTATGTATAGAGCCATTAAGGGAAGTGGTGGGGGGGGGGGGGCATTTGCAATAGGCTGCAGATTTGGTTGGGTATGGTTTCTTGGCAAGGACTGTTAGAGAGTGGAATGACTTGCCTTGGGATGTTGTAGCTACTACATAGTTAGTGGGTCTTTAATAGAGTTAAGATCGCTTGTGGGGGAGGGCGAGGTTGGTCAGGTTTGTGGGATTATAGCGGTTGTCACCGAGCGGACGGGCCCGTTAGCGACTGTAAAAACATTTAATTGAATTGTAATTTTCTTTACTTTCAGGCCGAATCAAGAGAGCAACTTCTTGCCGAAGATTTTCATAGGGCTCGTTTGTGGAGTTCTAGCGTTGGCCGTTGTATATGTTGCAGTCAAGTTGGTAATGCCTTGTTTGAACTACTCCAAGTACAATTGAGTCACAACTCCCAAATAGTTCCTAGAATTTACTTGACATGCATTATAATTTTTTTTAGAAATCCCTTTTGTTATACATAGATCATTTCACAGTCCATTTTAAGTTTTGTAGTCTATGGTTTAAATTTTGCCATTGGTTAGCTAGTTTTATCTAATTGTCAATATTTCTCAAAATGGATGTGTCAACCCTATGATTCAGATTCTTGGACATGTATACTTGTTTTATTTTTCAGCAAGGAGAACTAGATCCATATACACAGTTGGAAGATTCTGCCAACTATTTTGCAGGCCCCGAGTAAACAACGATGGTTGATGGGGTTTTACCAAATAAACATGGTCTGAAGGATCTGTTATCTCAATACATATATGTATATTAATTTTATACCTGATAAGTAGGGGTCCAGAATTTTTTTTTATAAAAACTAAATTAGTTTTATGAAATGCCAAAATAGTTTTATGGTTATTTTAAGTTTTAACCCTTTTATACAAATGCACATAGAAATTTGGTTTGTTTTCTGTTTTTTTTTTTTTTTTAACCCTTTATAGGGCAAAACTTTTTATCCATAATTTTTCTTTCTACCTTAACAATTTGAAATTTGTGATTTTTTTATTGAATTTTAGAATTTTTTTAAATTTTTTTCCTTGATCTTTTAGAAAAAAAATGCTGATTTTGAAATCCAAATTGCTATCAAAGTTTTAAAAAAATCCAAAATTTGAGAAAATTTTCAAAAAATAGATTTTTTTTGCAATTTTTATTTTTTTGCAATTTTTTTGCATGTTCAAATTGAATCCACTACAGGCAAACAAAATATCCGGGACATCCCGGAAATTTGTGTGTTTTTGTGTTTTTATACACAATTCGATTTTTGATCAATTATAAAAATTGTTCTAATCATTAGAATTTAGTAAGGAAAAATGCTATCAATTCAGAACAAAACAAAGCAGCTTTTTGACCAGGTGTAAAGTATGAAAAACTAACAGATTTAATTGTGTAGATTTTGAAAGAAAGTGGTAACTATGTGTACCACTAACCTATAAGGGTTAACTTTGTCAAACTCAAACATAATAAAATATATTGGAAATAGCTTAATTTCATGAAATTAGCGTGAAAAGAACAGAAATAGTGTTATATCGCTTTATGACGGGAAATCAGGAAAATAGTTTTATGTAGCGTTTTATAGCACTTCAGAATTTTAAAATTGGTGTCAAACTTCATCTAAAACACTAAGCAATATGTTTTATTCATTTCTATTAAAAGTAGTTTTATGGCAAAACGCTTATTCCCTGGACCCCTACTGATAAGTACACAGCTGATAGTTTCAATGACCACTATTTGTTATCTAGCCCACATTTTATATATGAAATTGGAGGGACCACATTTTCATGACAATGATACACTAATAGATTTTATTATAAGAAATGTTAAAAAAATTCTATGTGCATTGACTTCACACTATGGTGCTTCCTTCCTGTCATTCAAGACATATTTGCCAATAGGAATTTTTAGATTAGGACTAGGCCTAATCTCGTCACTGTTCACTGTCACCATGGCCTTACTTTTTAGTTTTCTTATCTTGGTCCCAATACTATACCTAGTACTCAAATCTGCTTAGCTACATTGGCACTGACATTCACATAGCATTCATAAACTTAAAAAAGTTATAGACTGAAATTAATTTTACATAGATAAGTTTGTTTAAGATGTGGGCTAGTCAGTACTTAAATACTATTATTATATATGGAATTGTAAATAGGGATGACTTTGGGTACCCGGAAACCAGTTCGGAACCGGTTTTATTACGATCCGGTTCACCTTTTTCGGAACCGGTTCTTTTTTCTTTTCTTTTTCTGAAGTTAATCAATTATTTACTTTATATTGACAGGTCGTCACTTTTAACATATGTTCTCATTAGGGTTGCCGTTCGATACGAATTTCGGTATCAATAATCGGACCAATTAAATCGATTATCGGTCGCGATAATCGATTTAAAAAAATATCGATCGATAATTGAAAATCAAATAAAAATTAGGCCTAAACTTGCTCGCATACCGACGCGGACCGTGGACCTTTTGCGAGTGCATTCTTTTGTTCCTTTTATATGCTCAAAACAGGGTTTTTCCACGCTAGCAACGTCTTTCACGAGCTCGCCCCCCCCCCCCCCCCATACACATCTGGCCGGCCTTGGAGAGCGCGCTATGTGGAATAGACGGACGCTACCCGGCTTGAGTGTTGTCTTTGTGAAGGTCGTTCTTCTTGGAAATCGTGGAAGTTTCATTTCAGCTTTTGTTGTGATTGTCGTTCATTCATTTACGAGATATTATCAGTTTAACTACGGTATTCAATGCTCCGATATTTATTACGCGACGAGATCAATAATGTTGGACATTAGTTTTGAAGACGTGGTCATATTGATGTGAGAGAACTGATAAGATAATATTATCGTAGCACTACGGAATGAAGTAAAGCGATACCAAGTTGGCGTGGAGCGGGGAGGAATGCATCTTGATAAAATACTTGTTGACCTTGAACAATGTACTACAATATTGGCTGTGAGTGTGACGCGCCGAGGTTGAGCAATCTGCCCTGATCGTGGCGGGAGTGCAGCCGGCCCGTAACACACACGCGTCATGCTGGTAGCTTTTACTGCAGCAGTGCAGGCGTTTCGTACTTCACGCCTTACACGTGTTGTAGATCTCGCAGTGGATGCATTTTCATGGAATAAAGCAGGGCTGCCACTGATATTTTTTTCAAATCCTGTATGAGGACGTTAAATATCCGCAAATATCCGTGAAAAGTCTAAAAACGTGGATTTCATTGATCAAACTATGAAAATGGATAAATGTGATGTTTATATTTGTTACCATCTTAACCTAAAAGTTGCCAAGGGCCTAGGCCTATGCACAGACGAGAAGAAAGGAGCCAGAAACGCCCGTGGTTGCTTTAATTAAGATTGCATAAAAATTTAAAATGTTATTTATTTACAGAAAATCCATTTTAAACATTAAATAAAATAATATTTTCTGACCTGGTTAAAAAATTCAAGGCCTAGGCCTAGCTAGGCCCTATGTATGTTGCATCACAATTTTGACCTAGGCCTAGCCTAGGCCCATTGCAACATTGCAGAACTTGATAATAACATTTTAATCATATACTAATTCTATTTTTCACTTTTAATATCACATAATCCAAACTTTATAAACAAAAACAAAAGAAAACAATTTTGTAGGCTCTTGGCCTCTTGGCTGTTCAATTTAACTTGCATCCTCCCCAAAAGCAACTGTGCAGTGTGATTGGCTGTTTCTCAATGGAAGCAGTTCCTACTACATCTGGGATACGGCTCCGCCCCCTATCAAAAGTCGAATCGATTATCGCCCCGCCTTCAATGTTTACAATCGAAATTAGCCCGCGCAGACTCAAATATACAAAAATAAGCATAGAAAACGTAATTAACAAAATATCCGTAAATAAGACTAAAAATCCGTTTATCCGTTTTGCACGCTTAATATCCGTAAAAACGGATAAAATCCGTTAAAACGGCAGCCCTGGAATAAAGCGATTAATGTCTTGACTGATACTATTTTATGAAGTTCTGCAGACCGTGCGGTAAATTACAAAATTTCGGGTGGGCGAACTATTCGATTATCGATCGTTTCGGAAAATAATCGAATCGATCGATATATTGATTATCAAACGGCAACCCTAGTTCTCATGAACGTGAACATGTCGACGGTCTCGGGCGCCAGAGATGCTCGTTTCTTGCACTTTCAGAAGGAACTGATATTGCCGGAATGTATAAATATCTCCGTCAGTCACTTATCGGCCGATTACGAATTACGATGAATAGTGGTGTGTACGCACCGTGTTGGTGACGTCACTCACTGGAGCTCCACACAGACGAAATTCGAGTGCTTTTTAATGCCGAATCACTTACTGCCGCCGCTGCGCGTTGACGAGTGAAAGCCTGAACGGCGGCGGCGTTAATTGAGCGGAATTTGAGACGAAAAACAATCAAAACGAGTAACCGACGACTCATTTTATTACACGGGCTATTATCAACGGGCGGGTACTCGTTCACAGCCCTACACCCAATCATCCCTAAAAAAAACAAAGAATGCGGCAGCTAGGCGATGCTGCAGTCGGTAGTTGCCACCCTGCAGAGGTTGTGTCATACACGTATTTTCAAGGACACGCCATGCTGTTCAACTTCAAACGAACGGAAAGCCGCTTCAGTAAGTGTCACATAAATATATGTTTTATCTAAACAAAATTTAAATGTTTAGGAACCGGATCCGGCGAGAGTGGATCCGGTTCCGGATTTTTCGACCCGAAGTCATCCCTAATTGTAAAGCAATGGTGCATTTGAATTGTCAGCTATTATTTATTTAAAAAAATTATTACCAAGGACTAGTCATTACAATAAAGTTTCAGTTGTAATAACTAGTTAATTAGGGTGCTAAACCCATTTACTAATGCTTACGTATTAGATGATCAGTGATCACACAATCTACAGAAAATTACTGTATTGTGCCATGTACTTACTATTGTATATACTATTTTGTATAATCACTAAAATGAAGCTTGGGTGAAAACCAGGGGTGCTTTTTTAGGATTTTAATCGAGAAAAAAAGACTGGTGCAATATTTTTTAGGACTGTTTAAATGCTATTGATTTAGTTGAAATATCTACCATTCTAAATTGACAACACATTTTTCTAAATTAAGTTTTTTGATGATAAGCTCAAAATAAATAGTCTAAAACACATTCCTAACATACAAATTAATCCAATTTTTTACTTAAAGTGTTTGACTATCCGTAAGGCACATTATTTGATATGGGCCTCCAAGGCATATTCATTATTCCAAATTTGAACTTTTGTTTAAAATATTCCATTCAATTTTCAAAATAAATTAACTGTTTGCATGGGTGTTTTATTATTCATTCATTTCATATTTAATTCATATTTCCGTTTTAATAATAATCATTAATAGGTAAGAATGTACGACTTATTGTAAATACCAGTTTACGTTCTGGACTCTACGCTAAGTTATTTTATTGTACCGGTAATACTTGTATTGTAGGGTTGTGCGAACCCGCTATTTTTACTTCGAACTCGAACTCGACCTTTCATAGTTTGAGATTCGAACTTCGAACTTCACAAAAATTTCGAACCCGACCGAACTCGAACTTAGGCTATATAAATTACTGGAAACAATTATTGACAATCCATAATCCAAGATTTTTACTAGAAATTGTTGACATTGAATTGGCTATGTATGTATAGCTCCTATCTGTCAATGGAAACTTCAAACTAGGCCTAGGCCTAGCATGCATGACTTAAAGGCAAATCAAATATTAATAATAGGTAATAAGATGATAATCACATAATACAAAATATTAAAACCCAAAGGAAGTTATAGATGACTGAGTAGGCCTAGAACTAGTAGACCCAGGTCTAGGCCTATTTGCTTTTTTCTTCATTTATTGATCTTTATTAAAGGATGCAAAATGCTCGGGATGGATTGTCGTACCTAGGCCTACCTAGGCCTAGGCTAGGCCTACTTGTTGTCCCACATGTGTAGGCTCAGACATTTTCCACAATACTGTATTTACATTTCCTGTTCTTCCCGTCCTTGGCAAAATATTTCCAAATCGCACTTTTACGATTACCATCAACTATCTATCCCTGGATCATTGGCATTTTTTTTTCAAAACTCAACATGACGCGAGAGAAAACAAAACAAATTAGTAAAATTACAGAAGCGCACGACTTCATTCCACAATGATGTGAGCATTTTGCGAGAACGTAAAAATGTCAGAAAAGTGGCCTAAATGGGAGTGAGCGCTGATTGGTTGTAAATGTAGCAGTAGAACATAACTGCCAACTAGCGAAAACAAAAATCGAGTATACTCTATTGCAGAAACTCGTCTTTTATTATGACTTGTAGTTTTATAGTTGGCAGCATTGCTCTTAGTATCATCACGCGTGCGCATGCGCATAGCAGCGAAAAAGGAAATTGAAATTTTGCGCGGCAAGTTCGAAGTAAAGAATGAACCTGAATATTACGAACTCGACCAGTTTTCACAACTCGAACTCAAACTTTTTTCAAGTTCGAGTCATTCGCACGAACGTTCGCACATCCCTATTGTATTGTGTTCTGGTATCAGTTTCTGTAACATTGTACACAAATAATTAATAATAAAAAACAAAAAGTAATTTGATATGGTTTTTAATTTTAATTACATTTTTAAGTCTATATACTGTATTGTACTGAATATAAGCCTACCCTTTTTTCATTATTCTAAGTCTTAAAAGTCCCTTACCAGCTTATATATGCATGCTTAAGCATATGTTTTTTTATATTTCAACAAGAAAAGTTAGGGGGTTGGGTCGGTACTCGGTCTATATTCGGCACAATAAGGTACTATATTTAAACGAATTGCTATTTGGGTTGAACACATCTGAATTATCGATGTCTGTTCAAATTTGTTTCATACACGCCGTGGCACTCATTAAGTGAGTGACACTAACAGTGTACAAAGCTTAGAATTCACCTGCCAAACTCTACAAAATATATTTGAGAAAAGTTAATTTAATTAGTTATGAATTGACAAGAGTAAAAGAAGAAAGTTGGGCTCACCGGATGACCCGGGATAAATAGTCATCCTTGGTACCTAATTTTGTAGATACCATCCCATGAACATAAATTTCTCAAACGAAATAACATAGCATCGTTTTCTTGGCATGATGTTTGAGGATTCATGTCAGAAAATATAGATACTACTAGTCCATCTTTCCTGTCCATACATGTCATTTTATTTTTGTGCTTTGACACGTTGATTACGTTGATTATTACCAAAAAAGGGTGAACAAGGTTACTCAATTTTGTGCAATTTATAGGCCTGGAGTATAATTGGAACTGCATACGTAACTAAAAACTTTATTCATATCTAGAGTCGATTCATTTGGTCACAGTTGATTTTCAGTAGGGAACTTAAGGTTTAAAGTGGACCAAGCTAACACTGTCTGCGCCAACACCATCGACTTGCCAACAATGGCCAACCATACTGCGATTATTTGACCCTTATCTCGGTCAGATATTTTTTTAAGTATCTAGAAGGCAGTGGAACTGTTAACTATAGTTCGTGCATTTAAAGACCTGTATGGGACGGCATCATATTATGCTAAGTTTTCCAAAAAAAATGTTATATGTTTTCGTTTGAGGTGTAGTAAAGTGTGCAGAAACACCCATGTCGGGGCTGCCCGACACATGACCGAAAAGGGTTAAAGATGACAGGAATGTCGCCATCACATCTCTTTATCTGTGTCGCTATCGTCTGGGATATCAATGATGTTAGTTAAGATTAGCTTGTGTTGTGCGTGACGTCATTGCGCAGAACCGCACACGCATGTCTCGTTCCCTGCAGACAAACAGCCTGTGGGAAGGGCTTGCTTCATTGAAAAGAGGTGACGGCTGTCAAAGTGGAGATAAGAGGCCAGTGGGTGCAAGTGCACTTCGACTCTGAATTGACCTACCCCTAGGAATACATCTACACTTCTCGTTGTGGAGGTATTCTTAAAGGAAGGTCAACTCGAACCAATGTGCACTTCAAGACCATCAACATACACGAACGAATGCTTATCTTGAAATTTCTCAAGTGGGTGTATTCCTAGAGAAAGATTAACTCGGAACCAATTGTGTACACACATTGGTTTTACAGATATTTACCATACCACTCAAAGTGCATCTTACTTTTGTACCATATACGTACTATATTTTGGGGAATTTAGGTAGGTATGTAAACATCAGCATCAGTGACATGGACAATAGGAGGAAAGGAAGAGAGCAGACTGCAAGCAGCAGAGATGAAATTCCTAAGAAGTGCGGTGGGCATAACAAAACTAGACAAGGTACGAAGCATAACAACAAGAAACAAATTAGGAGTGGAAAGTCTACGAGATAAAATAGGAAGAGAAAGACTCAGGTGGTATGGACATGTAAGAAGAATGAAGCAAGACAGAATCCCAAGACGAGAATTTGAACGTACATGTGGGGGAGTACGAAGAGTTGGCCGGCCAAGAGATAGATGGCGGGACCAAATAACGCGAATCGTCGAAGAAAGAGGGAAAACATGGGATAGGGTTAATGAAGAAAGACTCTGGGAGGACAGGAAGAAGTGGAGAGAATTATTAGAAATGCCGGTTATGGAAGAAAACGAGGAAGAAGATGAGGGGTGCTGAGCATGGCTAGCAAGAACTAGAAGATAGCCCGAGAAACTGGTGACTCGTCACCCCCCGACCCGACGAATGTTGGAAAAGGGTGTTTGATATATATATGTAAAGCTGGTAGGAATATTTTTTTTTAAACAGACCTCTGGTAGTGGAGGAGGCAAGCAAAGAAGAAGCTGAGGACATGGTTGTGTCAGGCCTGGCTAGCCACCCGATTTAATGTTGGAAAAGGGGTCAATATATATATATATATCTTGTAGTTTATCTTACCATCGCATGCGAATACGTTTTGCACAATGCCACAAAGTGCTAATGTCTGTGATTCCCATTCTGAGACATAATATTGCCAGAGTAAGCACTGATTTTCTGTAAGTTTAGGTAACATTCTATTTTCAGCTTTATACAAGTACACCATCCCACTAGAAGCTCTTACTCTTGTTCAACTATAAGCCACTGTATGCACTAGGCAGTGTAGCATTTTTTAATTGCAGTAAACATGCTACGTTTAGTATCGTCCTCATTCTTCTATTTTGTCAAATTTGGAGTTTACATACATCTCGGACATAAGCCTGGTATAAAATAGTTATGCAATTGTAAAAATTAGGCCTAATTATCTAATCTAATTTTTATTTAGTTTAGAGCAGAGGATTTCCGGTGGACCGCATTCCAGAGTTACATCGACTCCCTGCCCGATGATATGAGCAGGTCAAGAAATAAATAAATAATAATAAAAATAAATTTTATTTAGAGTCTACCCACTCAGTTATATAACTGATTTTCAGTGGGGGACTTTAAATCAAAGCGACCAGGCCAACCCTGCAGGCCCCGACGCAATCGACGAGTGAGCGATAACCAACCAAAGATCGATATTTTTAATAGGAAATATAGCAATCAGTGGTATGGACAGTGCGAACACCCGCGGATCTACGCCAGAATCAACAAGGCCGATTCAGAACAACTCTGAATTTATTATGTGCTTCGTTGCTAGGACGGCTCCAAAGTCACCGTTTACAAACTCCTAAGACAAGAACTGATGGACTTAAGTCCAAATCAGAAGTTAAAAAACTACTGACTTTAGCGGGAATCGAACCCTGGACCTTCTGCATTGGAAGCAGATACTACTATTTTAAGAATGTCATCACTTGATAAATATAACTGAATAGTTCTTGAAATGTTGTAAATGTCCAATTATTATTTGTTGCTCAGTATTTTGGGATACAAGCACCTGCAGTTGGCACTATGATCATATAAATTATAACATCTGGTACCACAAGACTGTCTTTCGTCTCATCCTGTTATATTCCTCTGTGGTACCGGTACCACACATAGGCATATACTCTCCTCACACTCGTATTATATTCCTCATATCAAATCAAATTGTCCTTCACTGCTGTATTTTTGTTTTGTCTAAGAATTAATTTATACTGTGTAAGAAAGGGTTTACTATAAGGAGGTACTCTTTTAGTTGTTTTAAAATATATAACATGTATTAAAATAGGTTACCTAAAGTATTTTAAAGTCACAGGTAGGTAGAGTTAGTTGAACTCGGACTAAGGGCCGCTCTACAACAGCCCGGAACTAACTCCCCATTACCAGGCACAGTGGCGTATCCAGGAATTGGTAAAGGGGGGGGTTATTGACCAATGTACTTATAGATATACCAAACCATAAATGGGGGGGTCCGGGGGGCTCGCCTCCCGGAAAAATTTTCATTTTCAAGGTCATTTTGGTGAATATCTGTGCGTTTTAGAGAATCACAATAGGGAACCACAAGTCTAACGCGGGAAGCGAGCTCAGTGCATTGGAAGAGAATGTTCCCATAAGAATAGCATTGGTCAATTTTTAAAACGCTTGTATCTTTTGAACGAGAAGTATTTAAGAAATATCATTCACATTACGTTAATCACCGTTCTTTTCTTGACACATTTGATGCATTCAATTTACAAAAGTCGCAACAGAATTTGAATAAACGTTTTAGAAACACATGTACCGGTACGTTTCGCGTTTTGGAGCGATTCAATAGAAAGAGACGCACGGTAGAAGAGAGAGAGAGAACCAACGCATGCGCACGGCCTACTAGCGAGGAGCAGCTTTGCACGTACAGCATCCAAGTGCACGGCGAACTCGACTGTCCGACATGTTAGTTTCTTCGATTCAACAGCCAATCACGGAGGATCGGCGCGCGACGCAGATGAAAAATGCAAACATCATCTTGTTAAACTCGAACTCATTTAAATTCTTAACATGGTATTATAATTCTACTATATGTGATAGTTGAAGAAAAGAATGGTTTATGACGTAATGTGAATGATATTTCTTAAATACTTCTCGTTCAAAAGATACAAGCGTTTTAAAAATTGCCTAATGCTATTCTTATGGGGACATTCACTTCTAATGCACTGAACTCGCTTCCCGCGTTAGACTTGTGGTTCCCTATGACCAACTTTCAATCATGTAGAAGCCCTTTTTTATATAATTTTTTTATAAAAAATGGGGCTTTTACTTGATACACCTACATGAAGTTCCACTACTAGAAGGATATTCAGGCACATGAATGCATTGCATTTTAATAACTATTATGACATGCATAAATCAAAACATAAATCAAACTAAAGCAAATTTTAAAAATAAACGTTTAAAAGTGCATAATGTGCATTAATGTGCATATGATTACATAAAGTTATTTCACCAGAAATGTAGAGTTGAAGAGAAAAGAAGAAAGGTGAGTTTAAAGAGCAAAATTCAACCGGCGCACTTTCTTGCTCATATGGGTTTTTTTGGCAAAAGGGGGGGGGGGTTTGTCACCCCCCCCTTGGATACGCCACTGACCAGGCATTTTAATATTAGTATAGTTGGTCAAAAAGTTGACAATGTAAATTGTAAACATTTTTTTTATGCTTTGAATGATGCAATGTAGATTGTGTAGTGATGTCCTGCCATACCATTTGGTCCATTGAAGACTGAATTTCTTGAATATGTAGACGTAAATTGTAAAATAATATGCTAGTGGATGTGTATGTAAAAATAGCGGCACGCTTTCGGCTGGTGTTGGCTAAGTTTTAAAACTTTTTTTTTCCCACTTAAAAACGACGGAAAACCACTGCAAATGATTTATATTTTATAATTTCAGTTGTGTATAATAAAAAATGCACTCACTAGTTTAATTTAATGTTGTTTTATAAACAAAAGTAAGTTACAAGTAGCGATGAGTGACGCGCCTTTAGGCCGACCGATCATGCTGAGAACTGAGCACCGCCACCGAGCCGAGGTTTGTACTCACTGCAAGTAACCTTACAAAACATAACAAAAAAATCCTAAAAACAAAAAAAAAAACTTTATAGTCGCTATTTTAAACAAAAAACTTCAAAACCTTTAACGTCGCTGTTTTAAACGAAAGTCCTTTTGTGCCAAAGGTTGTTTTCTATTTAAAATAGCGACGTCAAAGGTTTTGTAGGTGGAGTATTTGTAAAGTTGGTAACTTGTAGAGTGAAGGAGGCATCGCGTAAATTTAATATCCAATATGGCCGTCAGTTAATGAGCGTATCCAGACCTGGGTAGTAACGTAACGGAAGTAACGCGTTACTGTAACGAAATTACTTTTTTCAGTAACGAGCCAGTAATTTAATTACAATTTTCTCAATGTAACGGAAGAGTAATTTCACTACTTTTATCATTGTAATTTGGCGTTAGTAACGCGTTACTTTTGCCGCGTGACCCGCGCCTTTGTGTATCAAATATCAGTCACTGGGCCAGTGCGCCTGCTGCTTTCTACGTATCGCCCGCTTGAACAATGTGCATGTGCATGCAGCATTTCTGACATTTCGTAGGTCTGATCGAGAGATTTCGAGTCCCGAGTTTTTATTTCAGAACCTAGCCATGTTTACTTTTGGTACTTCCGCCTATGACAAGCGCCGTTGATGACGTAATTATCTACTTGACATCAAACATTCAAGTCTGTGTCAAATAAATCGATAATCGAATTGTTACACTTGTAGTGTAGTTACAACATTTCGCCGATAGATGTCACCCGCGTAATCAATAATTTACTATACATCTATACGTCGATATCTACAATATCTCTGTGATAGGCCTCCGCTGGTTTTAAAGTGTGGGCGTGGATATAACACCCTGTCTGAGACCCCCCATCGGCAGACAAAGCACTTGCGTCATACCCGTCCGCACGTCAGATACATTTTAAATTGAAAAGTAATTTTTGAAAGTAATTTCACTACTTTTTTTCATAAAAAGTAACGTAATTTCATTACTTTCTTGGAAAAGTAACTAAACAGTAATTTAGTTACTTTTTGGCTGAAGTAATGAGTAATGTAATTTCATTACTTTTCAAAAGTAACTTACCCAGGTCTGAGCGTATCTTATGTATAACCTGTGTAAATTACTAATTCAGCTAACACACTATATTGTACATTTTCAGATCAGTAAATATCAATTAATCGTTCATAATTACTATTTTAATATTTATAACATATTTACAGTGTTTTTTTTGTCATTTTAAATTGAAAAAAAAAAATACAGTGTTAAAAAGTTTGCCAACACCAGCCGAAAAAGTACCAAAATAGCAAAATCCTAAGATTTCTACTACTTATCTTTGCTACTACTACTTTTTTTGCCGATTTTGGTTTTTGCCGGTGGGACGTAGCCCGAAAATTACCAAGTTTAACAATTTGTTGACGGCTCATGGTGGCCCCCAATAACTTTTCTGTTGCCCTGTAAAATTATCCATAACTAGTTAGCCTGAATGAAATATTTTTTGAGTTTAGCGGCGATCTATTGATGACATTATTAGTGATCGCCGATCAGTGATCGGGCATATTCTGAGTGGGGTTCCACACCAGTAGCATCAGCTTTGGGATTATAATGGATATTTAGCTTGCCATTTAATGCGAGGCCCAGGATTTTTGTGCTGAGCTCTATGCTAATAAATTTCAATCTACCCTGCAAATGTAGACATTCAGAATTTTTACTCATGATTAAATGTTTTTTATTTGACGCGTATTTTAGGCCCAAACCAATGAATACAAAACATTTGAATGCATCTGTATTGTGCTATCTTTACCAACCTGAACCTCCGACCTCTTCGAAAAGCATAAAAATTGTATGAAATTTAAATTTTAAACATAACATATTGGATAGGCTACAAAATTATGTTTGTATTTGTAATGAATTTTAAATTAGGCGCCAGCACTGCCGCCTGGAATCTGGACCCGCATTTTGCATTTTGTTGGCGGTGAATTTCTGTGACGTCATAGTGACGTCATTCGGTCATTGCATGAAAACACATGAAAATTACGAAAATTATCACCTTTTCAGTTTTTGTTTTTAAGTTTGGTTGTTTTTTTAATAAGGTATGCCTAGACTATGAATATTGTGGTGTGTATTGTGAAAACACCTTATTGGTTTAGGTTTATATTATTTAGCCCTAGGCCTAGCCTACTAACTTACTTTTAAGATGTGGGCCTAACCCCACAACCTACCCTAGGCCCCATCCTTGGAAATTTTGAGGTTATGTTAGATTGTTACAAGCATGGGAGTGCCCTACCTACCCCACAGGCTAGAGTGGCGCATTATGACAACGTTTGACGCGAACTGATACTTAAATAATCAAATCTTCTTAAGTTGTGCCCATCACTCCACTTAATATTTCATGTTCCCTTCAATATTCAATTATCTCTTTGCTCAATTATTTCCCCCATTTTCTTCACAAGGTCTCCCCTAGGCCCTACTGCTCAACTTCTCTCCGTTCAGGCCAAGGGCCTAGACTTAGGCCAATAGGCTAGGCCTAGGGTGTGACCGTTAAAAAGTTATTGGGCAATGTTTAAATCATAGGCCTAGGCATAGCCAATGTTTTCAGGCATCATCAACCACCATAGGTTGTAAAGGTACGCGTTTCCAAGCAAAGATAGATGGCAGCACTAAAACGCAACATGTCGGACCGATCGGTGATAGAGGCGAGCTGCTTACGGCGGGCGCTGTATATTCAGTTAGGTTCAACTTGATGTTTCTTACATTTCTTATCATTTGCGAAAACATTGTTGATTATGTCATATCTTCTGCGTATTTTATTAGTAAAATTCGTAAGTTTTGGGGATCGGCTTTATAAACGGGAATTAAATGGCGTTTTAAATTACAACAAATAAAAGAGATTATTTGATGATATTAGCTCGAAAAGATCAAACCACACCGTTGGAACTATTAAATACAGAAACAAGTGTATCAAATAATGTTGAATGATGAAGATCGATGATATTTTGCCAAGAAAATGTTGGCCACCATTAGGGCTACTTGATCTAAAAATCAAAAGAGCTTCTAGCAAATTATAGCCCTACACTGTTCTGCACGTTTTCTACATCGTTTTACAATGTAAACGTAATCGGAGTAGGCCTATATATATTTATCTACTACACTGTTTACACTGTTTTTTTTAAAATATACATTTTATTAAAAGTAGGCCTATTGAATAGCTGATGGCCTATTTTTATTATTGTTTTGTATGTCAATAATGGCATGACGCGTCATTCTGCAGACAGCTTTAAAATCTTGTAGTTGTAGGTCATATCATTATACTTATTCTATTGTAATAATATAAATCGTATTTATTATGATATTAGGCCTATGTATAATATTATGTAATAGGCCCTAAATGAACAATGACAGTACCGTACCCTAAACGGTATATGTAGGCCTACATTAATTATGTAAAGTAGAAAAGGAGTTGGGATTAGTGCATAAGCCCTAATACAATTATTATTATTTTTGTTAGGTATTGTTTTGTTATTATTATGACTATTTATATTAAATTATCATAATAAAACTTAAGAAGTATATCTCAATTAAAAGTGCCATAAGAAGCGAGCGATACTGTATGTGTGTGTTTACTATGAGTTGTGAACATTCTTGACGGTTTGAATTTGATTCAGTATTCATCGTACCCTGTTAGCCTATAGCCTATTTAGTATGTAGCCTATAAATACCAATGATTTATTATGATTACAATCAGAGAATTGTAATATGGATACAAATGCTATCCTCGGTGTCTCATGGGTGCATGCGTAGGTCTGAATATAGTAATATTATTCTGGTGGACATGGTCTCGAATCCCGCATATTGGAGAGCGATTTTATCATTTTGGTGCACCCCCATGCTTTTGATTATCATCAATTAACAACATTTTGGGAGAGCAACGACAATGTACCTGTGATTGTACATATTTATAAGTGACAAACACGGAATGACGTGTGTTCTTCAGGTAAGCACATAGCGCGCTCCTCCGACTATCACTGATCGGACAGTTGCAGTTTTCGCCACCAGGTAGCAACCCCTTTGCTTGGAAACGCGTAGGCCTATAGGCCTAGTATATTATAAACTCTGCAACTGGCTTGGAAAAATGAGTGGACGTAGTGATATAGGTCTATGGCTGAACCCAAAATAAAATTATTTGAAGGCGATTCAAACCAAGGCGCTTTCGTGTGCGTGATATTCGTATGGTAGTTTATGTAGGCCTATGTAGTATGGCCATGGATTTTTATGAAATAAAATCAAATGGGCCTAGGCCTTAAGCCCTATTTGGGTTAAGGGCACCTCAGCCGTTAGTCATAAACTCACACTAGCCTCAAGAGGGCATATGGGGAGGAAATTCCCATGATGGTCAGAACCTACCACAGGTAGGGAGAAGTAGGGGGGGTTCTCAATTTGTGGTCGTCATTGTCCTTCTCATCGTTTGTTAACTTTCATTGTTGTCATCAAAGAGGTCGTCGAGGGGAGTGGTCCCCGACATCAACTGCCAGAGCTCAGCTCTAGTTTAGGGAAGTTATACTCCACTTGTATACTAGCTGAACAACTAAGTAGGGGCCTACGTCATAGGCGTAACCTAATTCGACTAGGGGCTTGGGCTACTCTGGTATCAGGCTAGCCCTATGTAAAGAAGTTGTAATTTTGTACCGTTGCCTACACGAGCTAGGCCTAGGACTTAACCTTCCCCTGTACATTCTCCTCATTGCCCTCCAGCCTCATGATACCAATGGTTGTATTTTGTACAAGTCCAGGTCTACTGGTTTTGTTATAAATTATCTTTTTATCGTTTAATTTTCATTATCGGTCGGTTGCCACTTCCCACGTCCAACTCTATGTTGAGTTGGCATTGAATATATTATTAATGTTGTGACTCATAATAATAATAATAATAATAATAATAATAATAATAATAATAATAAGTCTTTATTTAGCGTCAGTGCGCTATTGGTACAAACACATTACATATTATAATTTTACACACTACAAGTAGGTACCTACATTATAGTATAAGTACATTTTCAATCATACCCTGATCCAATCCCCCACTGAAAATCAGTTATATAACTGAGTGGGTAGACTCTAAATAAAATTTATTTATTTATTTATTTAATCTTGAGTTATAGGTAATAATTATTTATTTTATTTTTATTATTTTTTTTGATTTTAATAATTATGAATTTATGTATTAGGCCTATGTGTGTTGTATGTGTTTGTGTATGTATTTATTATTTGTGTATGTATGTATTAGGAATAGTTCTGTGATAATTTTTAGGCCTAGTTGCCTATATTATGTTCATGACTTGTTTCATACATCTGTGATGTTAAAACGAAACTCGAATTAAATAAATAAATAAATAAATAAATTATTACTCAGAATCTAAAATTATATATTTATTAAACAAAATAGTCAAACTTCTCTCCCCCACTTTATCAAATACTCGGTTAGGTACTTTATTTCTAAATTCCTTTGTACTAGTTGCCATTCTAATGTTATATGGCAACTCATTAAAAAAAAAAAACACCCTTGTAAAACAATGACTTACACAGTAGTTGTTTATTACATGTACCTAAGTATAAACAGCTGTTCATTGCTTTTCTGGTCTCATAATTGACGACTAGAATTTTACCCGCCTCCTGACGTCACGAGGCAACATGGCGGAATGAGTTGGGATAAATCCTCATTTTCCAAGTTTACGTCTGTTGAACGGCGCAGCACTAATCACGCTCTAACTCTTATTCTATTCATTATTTGGACAAAACTTAAGAGGAATATTATTTAGCAAACATGTCATTGCTGATAATAGCGATTTTTGCGATTTTTTTTACACAGCCGTTAACTTGTTATTACAATGTACGCATCATACATAAAAAATAATCAAAACGACTATAAACTTTCTCAACTTCAATTGACAAAAAACTACTGACCGGATTTTGACAAGACCTCCTTCAAAAAATGCATCTGGCTATTTAGACAAGAAATAAATCAACTTTCTAGATAGAAAGTGCACCGAACGAAATTTCATAGCATAGGTTCATATGCAGTGTATGTGTTTTTATGACAAATACGCACTTTTGACGTGCGGATGAGCCGTGAAAAACTGCACGCTGCATATTAACCCATGCTGTAAATTTTCGTTCAGTGCACTTTGTGTCTAGAAAGTTAATTTATTTCTTGTCTAAACAGTCTGATGAATTTTTTGAAAGAGGTCTTGTCGAAATCCGATAAGTAGTTTTTTGTCAATTGAAGTTTAGAAAGTTTATAGTCGTTTTGATTATTTTTTATGTATGATGCGTACATTGTAATAACAAGTTAACGGCTGTGTAAAAAAATTCGCAATAATCGCTATTATAAGCAATGATATGTTTGCTAAATAATATTCCTCTTAAGTTTTGTCCAAATAATGAATAGAATAAGAGTTAGAGCGTGATTAGTGCTGCGCCGTTCAACAGACGTAAACTTGGGAAATGAGAATCTATCCCAACTCTCGGCACTTGCACTATCGATCGTTTTAAGCTCCGCCCATCACCAGTCGTCCATTGTGAATCTCATCA
The DNA here is from genome assembly GCA_024449915.1 of Sweltsa coloradensis. NCBI lineage: Eukaryota > Metazoa > Arthropoda > Insecta > Plecoptera > Chloroperlidae > Sweltsa > Sweltsa coloradensis. Next base: position 253,502 of record JAMZAV010000033.1, on the reverse strand, counting down.
ATTCTAACCATTCTATTTAGCATATAGGCCTACTCCGGTAACAATCCTTTTTCTAATTTATAAAGATAAGTCATACCACACAACTCAATTACTTGTTCAATATTCAACCATTCCAAACAATTTAGCATATTTTTTATGGACACATATCTACTGCATTTGAGAATTACCCTCATGCCTCTATTTTGGAGGATCTGTAGTCTCCTTATATCAGTAACATACGCTTGATAAAGTACCAATAAACAGTAAGTAAAATGAGGTTTAATGATAGTAGGTATTATATATATCAATAAACGGGTATAAAATGAGTAATGACACATGGCAACTAATTCTGCTTAAAAACCCTATCTTCTTCCTCACCTTTCGTTCAACATACAATAGATGTTCCTTGAAGTTAAGTTTAGAATCAATCATTACACCTAAATATTTATACATATCAACAAATTCCAACACACTCGAGTCCATCATTATTCTCTCATTATTACCAATCTTACAATTTCTGAGATTTCCCATACCTAGCAACATACATTTAGATTTGTTCACATTAATTTTCAGTACATTAATTTTTAACCAGTCTCCAACATTTTTTAATTCAGCGTTTATTGTATCAAGAATTTCCTTAAGACTTACACCTATAAAGAAAATCACTGTATCATCTGCGTATAAACTAATTGAACACTTGTTAACGCTGTAAACAATGTCATTAATATAGGTATACAAGGAAAAGAAATGGCCCCAAGACCGACCCCTGTGGTACCCCTACATCAATATTTATACTATCAGAATTGTCATTGTTATATTTTGTTCTTTGCTTTCTACCTGTTAGGTAGTCCTCAATCCACTTCAGAACAGTTCCTTCAACTCCATACATATATTTTAGTTTATTAAGTAATCTCTTTCTATTTATAGTTTCAAACGCTCTTTTGAAGTCAAGGAATACTGCCAGGATTGTTTTCCCCTCATTCATAGCACTAGTCCATTCAGACAATAACCACTGAATAGCGGTCTCACAAGAGTGACCAGATCTAAAACCAGATTGATTTGTGACAAGGAGTTTGTTGTCGTTGAAATATCTCTCTAGTTGTTTGTGGGCTAAAAGTTCTAAAATTTTTTCAAAAATGGGTAACATATTTATTGGTCTATGATCTTCTACCTTAGTAGAGTTATAGGAACTTTAGGAACAGGTATCACCAATGATTCTTTCCATTTCCGCACATAAGCGATGTCCTCCTCATCCGATACCTTATTCAAGCTTAATCTGAAAACTTTCCTTGTTGAAAACAGTTTCTATACATTGCAGGAATATCTCACCCATACACCCAGTCAAACCTAGTGTTCCTCCCCTGGTTCGTATAAATTTGTAAAATTTTGTATGCCTAATAAATGTAATAATATCTATCTATTCAAATATTCGACCATTGTATTAGGCTACATCTATTTTAGTATCACTTGACAATGTATATATCTGTACTATTTACTTAGATCTAATACGTACTATCTATTTATGTAAATTTTTTTTTTTTTTTAGCTTAGTATTAATTACATGACAATGCCTATATCTGTACCATGTACCCATCAACAGGCGAATAAAACTAAACTAAACTAAACTAAACTAACCCAGTTGTCACTCACTATAAGAGCGTGCAATTCCTCCAAGCTAGTTAGGCAGGCCTACTATTAGGCCTATACAATTCAATGGATTCTTGAAAGTAATAGTAATACTATTGTAGCCCTCTAAACTGGTCCAAGTCTTAAGGCTAAGGGAAGCCTGCACCTGGCATAAGCAACGAACGAGGAGGCCTGCCTCTACTGGCATTGCGTGATGGTCTAGAATGTGGGCACATAAAAATAAGAAGATATTCTAGTATCATGTAGGCCTAGAGTTAGAAGTAATGTTGGATCAGGGTGTTACTGGTTTATTTTCTCTTTCAGATGTTTGTGTGCCTGGGTGAACGTCTGAGTCTCGCGGTGATATTGATCTACCAGAAACTATCTCCCTGCAACACTAGTCAACGAACGAACAGCTGTTGCTTTCAAAGTGGGATTTCCACGATGCTTTGGTGAGTTTTGAACTCGTCTTCCTAAATAGCCTAGCTGTGTTCTCCCCTGGAAAAAACCACTGGTTATTCCAAAATCATTACCAAGTAGGCTACTGTATCCACAGGATAGGGTAGGGATACAAATGCGGGTCCGGGGGCTTGCCTTTGGATATTTTTAAAGATTTTCGATTCGATTTGGCGAGTTTTTAAGGTTTTTGAAGCCTTCTTAAAGAAACTTAAAGCTTGGTTCCTCATTTTGTGGGCAGTGCCTATTTTGCCGCTCTTCGTTCAAGCGGAATAAGTAGTCTTGTAGACCTGTCACTGTCAACCCTTAATTCCTCTTGGCGAGCGCCACAGACTTCGGACAGCGTTGCCAATAAGGAGGCTCCACTCCACAAAAGGCTCCACAAAAGTATTAAATTTCCTTAGTAGGCCTACGATACATTTTTTGAAATATTTTTCACTTTAATTTGTTTGGGCCACGTATATAGAGGTAAAATCAATTTTTTTTACCATTTTATATTTCATTTTTATTTTATTTTTACTAGGCCTACACCAAACCAACTTTAATATTTTGTTGTGCTAAAACTAAGACACCCGACTAGCATGCAGTTGTAATAAAACATCAAAGATAGAGTGCCGTAACTTGAGAATACATAAAATGAGAGGGTGATAAGGTTGAACACTACTGAGAAACATAGTTTTTTGTAGCACCGGGGTAATATATACCGTATATACCCCACGTGAGTAATGCAGGGTTAAAGTGTCTTAAAAAATCTGATCTTGACAGTTTTTATCATGTTTGAGCAAATTTCATTGTGTTACAACTAGGGATTTAAAAGGTACCAATTTTTCCGGAAATTTTGGAAAAAAAACGTGTTTTTTTCCGTTTTTTTCCGGGCACGTCGAAAAAATAGGAAACATTGGAAAAAATGAAAAAATTGGTTTTAAGGTGCATAGGATAAATAAAATTGATATGAATGTAGTAATGATTATTTTTATCAATAAGGTAGCCCAATTACATATCTCACAGTTTTTAATTCATTATTTTAATAGTAAAATGAAAGGTAAATGCCTTAGTTGTTCTTGTTAGATTAGACTAAAATTATGATTGGAATTCTCATTTCAAAGACAGTTTTGTGACCATATTGTAAAGTAATAGGGCATGCCGTGGGAGGGACTAAAGCTTAAGAGGGAATGGGACACATTTGGCTGTTAGCAAATAGCTATTCGCTCGGCCAAGATGCATCCGGCGTATTATGAAACTTGCAAAGTTGTCAATAAAGCATACATAGACAGCCCTGTGGTCATAGATTTTCCAAATTTTGACTTAATCAGTCAGAAAAAAATCACGAATATGGTCAATTTTTGAGTTTTTAACAAAATCAAAATTCGTGAAAACTAATTTAATTTATATAAATTATTTTAAAACAAAATTTAAAAATGTGTTACTGTAGAGCCCTATAATTCCACATTTGTGACATATGTTCAAAATTTCAGACACCTGTGGTGTCAGTTGGCCGAGCGAACAGCAATTTGCCTAAAACGCATGTCCTATACTCTCTTAACATAGTATAGTATAAACAGGAGTCAAATTAATGCTCGCCCGAGGCTAGTGAAACTTTGCTCGCGCTAGTAAAAATCTAATTACTCTAGCCCGACAGGCGAGTACTTTTTTCAGAGTTCTCAATTGCCGTTCAAAAAATCTCAATATTTCGCAACAATAACTTAACTAACTTAACCCTAGTTACAACTTACAATTATTGTAAATTACGTAGGCAATGCTAAACTAAAAAACTAGGACCCTAACTAAATTTTTCTTTTTGTGGGGAGGGGCAGGGGTAGTTGAGCTATGCCGGGCCGCAGCAGCTGAGCCACTGCATCTACGGAGATTATCACGGTAAACCAGTAGGGGAATAATACTCCCTGAAACTAGAGGCGAGCTCTGGCATTGCACAGACCAACCCTGATGGCGACTCAACTAAGGACAAAGACGACGACGACATGAGAGACCCCCGTTCTACTTTCTCCCTGCCTATCTGTCCTCCTCACATTCCCTAGGCTAGAGCATTGCCTTTGTGTATGAAATAACAGCTAGGCCTATCTTTTTTTCTTCTATGTGTGGAAAAGGCCTATCAGCTAGTTAGATTGGAGAAGGGTTGACAGGTTGGGAAAGCAAAGCCCCTGTCAACCTTTCTCCAATTTAACTAGGCCTATCCTTATTTCTTTGAAGGAGATGCATTATGAGTGACCTTTTTACAGTTATGAAATATGATATATCCCTATAGTAACCTCCCTGCTAAAAAATCTTGGCAAGATTGTATTGTAAGAACTTGTATTTTTCTTGCCAAAAACTTGCAAGATCTTGTAAGATCTCTTTAGTGCAAGGCATAAGACTTTTAGTGAACTGTTAGAGCCTACTACAATAGTGGTTGTAAATTTTTGCATAGCCTGAGGCCTGTAAAAGACATGGCAGCTACCTGGTGCTATTTATGTGTAGGCCTATGTGGCCTTTGCCTGCTAATACCATAGACCTATAGACCATGTCTATTTATCAACTATCTACTCTAGTTCTAAATAAACTGAAACAATGAGAGAGCACAAATGTAGGCTTGCATGGCTTGTTTGATGGAACTGTTAGTGATTAGGTTCAAGATGCTAACACCAGGTGGCAGATTTTGACAATATCTTGTTTAGGCCTATATCTTGTTTCTAACCAAGTTCTTGACAAGATTTTTCAGCAGGGATTCTTACATAACATACATAACATTTCTTAATGGTTACAAATGGGCTCTTCCGCCCGGTGGCAACCACTTACTCCCCAGTCCCCCCAGACCTAATTTCTGTCCTCCCCTAAAAACGATCTAAATTCCCTCAAAGACCCACTAGCTACAACATCCCTAGACAAGTCATTCCAATCCCAAACCGTCCTTTCCAAGAAACCATACTGACCTAGATCCGTTGCAGTAACCCACCCACCACTCCACCACCCACCACCCACCCACCACCCACTCACCACCACCACCACCACCTCCACCACTCCAACCACTATGCCTGATGCAATTCTCCTAGCTCTGGGAAGGTTGTAGATGTTATAGCCTGGTATTTCTGCATTTTCCAAGTTGTCTTTGTCTGATATTGCTCCTGCTTCGACAATGCCAAATGCGTCAGCGTCGTCGTCAGTAAATTATTTCTTAAATTCTACATATTTATCTCCGGAGATTCCTCCGGCCTTCCAAAAACGAAATGTACAACCACCCTTAAAAGGGCAAATTTTTACCCTGTCTCTACTTGTGGGCATTTTCTTGTCCGATCGTTTAGTTATGTTCGCTTCTCAGCTTACAATTTATTCAGGGGGCACATGACGAGGCTTTAATTATATACGAATGTAGGTGTAGCATACACAGCAATAAGGTTTTGTCGGACGCGATCGGATGTCACCCCCCTAGGTCTAATTGATTTATTTTATTTATTTTGTTCCAGGAACTGGTTAAGGCTGAGAGATTTCGAGCCGTGAAGAAGTTCCAGCGGCGTTTGACTCGCAGACACTCCCGATTGATATTGAAGGTAAGTGGGTTGGTGCATGAGCAGTGGCGTAACTAGGGGGGGGGGGGGGTTAGGGGGTTAAAACCCCCCCAGAAACATCTTTCATGATTATTTTTATCCTGGTTAGTTTAAGACCACGTTATGACGGCAAAAATGATTTATTTTAGGTAGAGTACCTAGATTTATATATTAATAAAAATCTGTTAAAAAATTTGCTTTCACTTTTTGGCGGGAAAGAAGAGCGTAACGTGTTGAAGAAGTCGGGAAAGTGATTTTGAACGCACTTTAAATTTTTTAGTCATATTAAAGGAATGTTCGTAGGTCTACCCCAACCAAACTTAGCATGTGTGGAAACAGGTACCTAAATTCCCATGATTATGAAAGTTTTCAAGCTTATTTCACGTTTCATAGTAGAAGGGTGTCACCTCAAAAAAGGCCCTGTTTAAGGAACCACAGTGTGTAACTTATTATTATAATGATCTATGAAACAGTGTGAATATTGTGAACAACAATAAATCGATGAATATAAAATTATTCTGTATTTTTCTTTTATGTAGAAAAATAACACCTCCATACACCTATTAATAATATAAGGTGCAAAATGCTTACCTAAATTCAAATTTTACTCATTAATGCATTTTTGATGATGCACTTTGGTGATCACTAGAGCAGCCATCCTGTCGTCTACAGACCACAAAATAATACTGTACTTGTAAAAAAAATTCGCCTTAGCCGAAAAAGCCTCCGGCGGCTGGGGCTTCGCCCCAGACCCCAGCTGCACCACGCAACCTCGTGTTAGACAAAACACCCCCCAAAATAATTCCTAGTTACGCCACTGTGCATGAGATCTAGATCAGCTGCAATCAGGGTGTGTGATTTTTTTTATTTAAAAAATAAAAAATCATGATTTATTTGATTTAGGCCTAAATCCAATTTATTATTTGATTTAAAGTCGAGTGATGATAACCGCACATACATGCGATTTTCTTTAGATTTCTTGTGTAGCAAGATGAAATTGTGCTTGTTAATAATCCCGAAGAAAATATGCACTTAACCACATTACTTTTTTATTTATCGCGTGTTGAAGTGCGTTGGAATTCCCTATCTAAAGCATTGTAGCTGAATAAAAACCTACACTTTCAATCACATAAAATTGCGTAGCACCTTGAAACAACTTGCCATGTGAATAAATTTACCCTCTAAATGTACATAACTTCACGACTAATATGAATACCTTCAAAAACGCTGGTCTTCCCAGGTTCGTTTTCGAAATATTTGAGTTTTTATCTACCCGGACGAGCAAGCGTTACAATAATTACGGCAACAGCGCCGTGAGCGCGTGGCGTCGCGTCGAAGTCTGCTCCTCAGAATCAGTGGTGAGAGGAAGAGTGGGAGTGGCTAATTCAGCAGACAATAGATTGCTTGCCTTTTATCTTAATATTAGGCCTATTTGTCGTCTGTTCTTTTCCCCCGAAATAAAATAAATTTCAAAGAAAACTAGTTCCACGACATAAATTATAATTGATTCATCATGTAGGTAGGCACTAATTTTATGAATAGTTATTTACGTCTATTTCGGCATTATCTAGGCCTACATTCGTCTACGGAAGATTGTTGACCTAGACATGGCGGCTGGAGTATGAGGACTTTACCACTAGGCCTATTTATTTTCACGTGCACATACCAACAACAATCAATTTGCACTGTTTGTGGCCGCGGTAGACAAAATAGGCCACCGCCTACCTAAACTAGACGAAACGAGAGCCTACGCCTTGCAAACAAACTTTACCAAACTACAGACACATTAGGGCTATGCAAACGTCATTTTCATTTCTCCTAGTCCGATCCGACGGCTCCTTATTTAGGTGTAGCAAGAAGCAATTTTTCCATTTCTTTACAGGCTCGGTCTTTGTTGATTGTAAGCCTAGTTGAGAGTTTTTTTAAGGCCTAGTAAACTTCGTTTTTAGAAATAAATAAACCGCTATGTGCGCTCGCCAGAGACATAATTTCGTCGGCAGCCAAGTTTCAGTTCCATGCCCCGCCCCGTTCTTCAGTGCAGCCACCTCAACAACCAGTGCTGCGTTGCCAAGTTGCTATGAGTTAGACACTTCTAGATAGTTAGAACTAAACTCTTTATTTTGGGGTTTATACTAACTTAATGTCGATTTCATACATATATATCAAGATTTAATGTGCGTTTGATATCTCTGAATGATTATTTTCTCAATTTCTAAATAGACTAAAATTGAAATTATCCTTCAATATTTTGTTTTATGACAATGCCAGACCTGTTTATGACGTAGATACTGCAGTAGTCAAAACAACACTTCCACATTTAGAATGCGAAAATATCCTTTATTTAGTTTATAATATAATGATTAATGAAGATTGATATGTTTAATATTGTGAATAATAATATTAGATATTTACAAATATTTATAAAAACACAAGAGTAATTTATTTTTAAAATTTTATTTGACATGAAATTGTAGTTTTGAATGCGCAGTTCACTTCATCACTAGACTTTAAATCAACTTTTCGATTTAATCAGATTTTTATTGATTTAAATCAACAATGTCAGTGTTTCAAAACTTGTCAAGTATTTTGCAACGTTGCGTCATCGCCTGTTGGCCGTACTGCCTGCCTTTGTGTACGATTGGTGTCTGGCAGGAGAGAGGGGGACAGTAAACACGTGGTTTACCGCTCAGCCAAGCCCCAAAACACGACACTCGAATGTTTAAACTGTCTAGTGAGAAATCGATTCCTCCAATTTGGAATCGATTAATCGATTTTGCCATGTCATCCCTACTAGGTAGGCCTACCTCAGAAAATTCAGTTTTATTTTACTCATAGTTTCTTATAAAGTGCAAGATTGCAAATGTTCGGCCTACAGTATTTTGCTATTTAAACAGAAATTAGCAATTGACCTTGGTACACCTACCTCACTTTCATAACTAGTTTAGTTCCAGGCAGTTCCAATAAACTAGAAAGTAAGATTAGACTATTTCATTATGTTATTAATTAGGTACTTAAGACTTAGCCTAAACATTGGGAGTAGGGATGTGCAAGTACCCAACACTTTGAGTCGAGTTGAGTATTTGTGACTCGACTTGAAGTCGAGTATTTGAAACTCGAAGTCGATTCCTCAATTTGCGGTAGATTAATGATCGAGCGAGCCGCCGTCGCCGGCACATTATAGTTATAAAGTTTGCTAACAGAAAGTGCTGCAAGTCTTGTGTTATCGAGAAGTCGAAATTGCTAGCAAACAATATATTTTCAATAAATCGACTTTCCACAAAACTCGCAAAATCTTAAAATGACAGATTTTTCTCGACGCGTATTTTCTGAACACTTGAGATAGCAAGAAATATTTATTTATTGTTGATGCTGGTTGATTTTCGTCAGGTGAAATAGATTATAATGACATCGACGCGCAATTTTATCCATCTACTAATGAGTTTTCATCGGAATGAGTGTCTAAAGATATCCCGTAAGCCTAGGCTATGCTAGGGCCCTAGGTGCCTAGGGCGAAACCGATATTAGGCCTAATGTTTAGGGGTGTGCGAATCCATGTTTTTCATTCCGAATCCGAATCTTTTCCAATGGAATTATGCGTATTGTAGATGTATGCCTAGGTTCTAATGTAATGGGCCTAATGGCCTAAATACCTAGACCTAGTCAGGAAAAATAGTCTTTATTGAGTAAGGGATAAGCAAGGTCTAAGCCAAAATACCGGTATATCAAGCCAAATTATTTATTGATTCACCTTTAATTGTCAAAAAAGCTTGCTACACCTAGGCTTAGGCTTAGCCATTTTGTAAAGAAAACATTTTAATAAGTAGGGCTATGTTGACCATGTGTTAGGCCTAGTATCACAATGTTAGTACCTATCATGTTTGCATGTTGCATTCCTAACATTCAAACAAGAAGGCCTAGGCCAAGTAAAATAGGCTAATTACTAATTAGTTATTAAAAAAACCAATAGTTAGTAGGCCTACTATATAAATGCATTCAGTAAATTTGATGTTTCATATTTTGCTGCTCTGAAGATTTGGTCTATGTAGGCTTAAGACCAAAATCGCGATGTTTTTGGGTAGGCCTATCAAACATGGTGACAAAAAGCCATGTTCCTGGTACGGAACCCGCAATTGTTGATCTTATCTCTAAAAAACAGGAAAAACTTGAGAAGGGTGAATGTAAGTGGCATTTTTGTAGACTTACAAAAAGCATTTGATACAGTCAATCATGAGATTCTCTGCAGCAAGCTTGAGAGGATAGGGGTAAGAGGTGTAGCCTTAGAATGGTTTACAAACTACCTCCAAGACAGGAAGCAATTTGTTACTATTGATGGAGTGAATGGAACAGAAGAAAGCATTAGTTGTGGTGTTCCTAAGGGATCAATTCTTGGACCTCTTCTTTTTCTTGTGTATATTAACGACCTTTTTCATTCGGGCTGTTATGTCAAGGATGACATAGAGCAATGTTTCAGATCAAAGAAATAAATAACGCTTGGCAAGTTTCAACACACGAATATTAGGTGCCGGTAGAATTAGCTATAAGAATTATGGCTGTAGCGAGAACTACCTCCCCATTGCCTTGCGAGCTTGTAGTAACTATGGGTGGAACAGCTTCTGATGATGGTCCAGTGGTTTCACCCAAGTGTAGCATAGTATGGTGTCGCTTATGACACTTCTTGCAGGTTCTAGGATTTTTGCATTGAATTGTTTGATGTCCAAATTTCAAACAATTGAGACAAATGTGCAGGTTTCTAGCCTTTTGAACCCTATCTTGGATAGATAGAGCAATGAATTTATCGCACTGCATTAGGGATGGGAAAAAGCGTTTAATTTCGTAAACGTTTAACCCCTTGAACTAATCGCGTTCAAACGTTTAAACGTTCAATCCCTATTTTCTAAATTTTTTTTTTTTTTTTTTTTTTTACAAATCTAGGTTTGCAAAGACCTAGGAACAAAAATCGTAATTTTGTACTTATGACCGGCCGACGAATAATTAACAACGGTTTTATTCTCACTCTTGCATTAAATGACCCGGCACTTCCACCATGTGTAACATACAAGATGTCTTAATACAGCCTGGGACCCGGCACCTCCACCAAAATTGAGCATTTTTAGAAAATTATCGGCCTTATCTGTTAGCTCGTGTTTGTGTAGGCTCCAAAAGTGATATCAAAATAACATTTCATTAAAAAAAAAATTTTTTTTTTTTTTTTTTTTACTAAACGTTTTGCGAATTTAATAACCTCTAACCGTCCACTAAACGTTTAAACGTTTAAACGTCCCATCCCTACACTGCATTAGTGAGTGTGATTGCTTGCAGAGTAGGCATTTGAGCTGCGGGCTTGAAGTCACAAATGACATAGATGGCTTGTGAACCGGGGATTTTCTAGAGTTAGGCCTATCCTTGATATCAGAAGTAGGCCTACCGGAATTGCATGCTTCTAAAATGACGCAACGATCATTTAGAAATAGAATTAGGTTCTTATGTTTTACTTCGGTGAGAGTAGCCAATGAGTTTCCCAAAGGCGGCTCATTCGGCGGTAGCAGAGTCGAATTTGTTAGTTATCATATACACCATCAACGAGTCCCAGTGCTGGGTAGGTTCGCCCAAAGTCGCAAGTGCGCGCATATGTTTTTGAACGTTGTCGACTAGGGGTCGCAGTGAAGCAATGGATTCGCATTGTAAGTTCGGTAACTCGAACAGCGCTTGAATATGTTTTGTGATTATGATTCTTTTGTTAGCGAATCTAGACTTTAATAAATCCCATGCTGTGTCATAATTAACACTAGATACCTCAAGAGAATGAATAACGTTTAATGCATCGCCTTGAAGGGAAGCCTTGAGGTAATGGAATTTTTGGATTTTATTGAGTGACTGATTAGAATCAATTAGGGAAGAGAATGTGTCTTGGTATTGCTGCCAATCTTCGTAGGAACCACTGAAAGTAGGCAATTCAATGGTTGGGAGCTTGATGGCATTAGTTGTCAGAGTGGCAGTGGATTGAGCAGAATCAGAATGAGGGCCTTGAGGAGAATGTGGATGCAAATAGTCCTGGATGCGAGCTTTTAGTTCAAAATATTCTTCTTCAAACATAACTCTTTCTTCTACTAAATCACCCGATGATTCGGTGTCAGCAAGTAACTCTTCTAGCTGTGTTTGAATAACATAACATAACATAACATTTCTTACGGTTGCAAATGGGCCCTTCCGCCCGGTGGCAACCACTCACTCCCCCAGACCTAATTACTGTCCCCCCCTAAAAATGATCTAAATTCCCTTAAAGACCCACTACCTACAATATCCCCCGGCAAGTCATTCCATTCCCTAACAGTCCTTTCCATGAAACCATACCGACCCAGATCCGTTCTTACTACTTGACGCTGGAACTTCCATGAATGATCCCCCCTTCCCCTGTAAAGCCCCTCTTGTAGCCTATTGCGGATGTTCCCCCACCCCCTACTTCCCCTAGCCGCCCTGTACATATTGCACAACCTAACCTCCCTTCTTCTTCCCTCTAATGACTCCCACCCCAACTCTCCTAGCATTGCAGTGACACTGTCATATACTCTCTCTACATTCCCCTTATCATCCTCTTCCCACCGCCACCGCCTAACCTTTCCCGTAACCCTTCTTGCCGCCCTACGTTGGACTTTCTCTACTTCCAAAACCTCCCCCAACTTATACGGATCCCATGCCGCCGCCCCATACTCCAGGACAGGTCTGACCACTACCTTATATGCCCGATCTTTAACCTCCCGGCTGGCCCCTCTTAGATTTCTCATAACAAAACCCAGAGCCCTATTTCCCTTCTTAACAACTTCTTGCACCTGATCCCCCCAACCCAAATCCTCTGCCAACATCACCCCTAAGTACTTATACGTTCCTACTTTCTCCATAACAGCCCCCATTAAAGTGTATGTCCTACCTACCTTAATTATTCTTCGCGAGAAACCAACCACCTTACGTTTACCTATGTTCAAACCCATCTTATTTGCTGTGACCCATTCCTCTATTACCCCCAGATCTGCCTGCAACAACCTAACATCCTCAATCCCCCTTATTGCTCTATACAAAACACAATCATCTGCAAATAATCTTATTCTTGATGTTATTCCCTGCCCTATGTCATTTATAAACATAATAAACAACAAAGGTCCTAACACTGAGCCCTGCGGTACCCCCGATGTAACCTCTATACTATGTGACAAGGTACCCCCAACCCTAACCCTCTGAGACCTACCTCTCAAGAAATCTCCAACCCACCTCACCACTCCTTTATCCCCCACCACATTGTTTACCTTCTCCATTAGCAAATCGTGCGAGACTTTATCAAAAGCCTTTTCAAAATCTAGAAAAACAGCATCTACTTCCCCCCCACTGTCCAAAATGTCCCCAATATCCTGAACTAATCCTACCAGTTGAGTGTCACAAGAAAAACCTTCCTGAAACCATGTTGAGCATCCGTGAACCACGCCTCCCCTTCCAATGAGTTCCTAACATAGTCTGCAACTACCCTCTCCATAATTTTGCTCCCTACTGAAGTCAAGCTAACTGGCCTATAATTTCCTATTGTACATCTATCGCCCCCCTTATGAATTGGCACCACGAGTCCCTCCCTCCAACCTTCAGGGATCTTACCCTCACTTAAAGACTTTCTACATACATCCCCTAGAAACCTTACCGCGGCATCACCCCCAATTTTTAAAAATCTGCACCCCAAGCCGTCCTGCCCTGGAGCCTTTCCTACAACCATCTTACCCAACACCCTCTTTACATCCCTATCTGAAATTGTGAGTGGGGTGTCCCCCCTTTCCCCTTGCCACTGCTCTCCTGTATCCCTATTCTCCTGAAACACCCCCCCATAATAGGAATTTAAAGCCTCCGCCTTATCCTGGTCGCTAACGTATATCCTTTCCCCCTCCCCCTTAAGAGTAGGTATTGCCGGAATACGATCGTATTCCGGCCGACATTCGTCGATGCTGCTTATTCGCACGGACAATAGCGAGAGTGGTTTAGATTCATCAAAGTCATCGACAAAGGTTTTATGACGAGTGAGACGTGCCTTTACGTGTCCGCGCTGCTTAATGAGTAATTTCACCTTAGCTGCTTCCGCCTTGGCTAACTCAGTTGGGGTAGTCATAATTACGATGCGAGTAGGCTAGGCCTACTAGACAATGCTCAATTACAGTCAGAATGATAGGTAGAAAAATAAAAATGGAATAGATTGGCATGAAAGACGTGAATAAATAAGGTTGGAGGAATAAAAAGGTAGGCCGAGAGTGAAAACAGAAAACTAGGCCAACAGGAACCTCACTTAGTACTAACCTTGGTGACAGAGCTCGGATGTGGGTCACTGGGTCGAACAGGTGACATCTGGCTTGTCGTCCAAGGTCAAGGCAGCTGCAGGTTTCAGGTGGGCGTAGTCTCGGAGAATCTCAGGAATAGGGCTGCAATTCTTCCATCCACGTCATCTGGCTGCGCTTGGCGAGCTATGAAGAGCTCGGGTGAAGGTCACTAGGTCGTGCGTAGATCTCGGAGAATAATCGGGAACCGATCGGGAGTAGGTCTTGCTTGAAGGATCGACGTGTGAAAGTAGGCACTAGGCCTTGCTTGATGCTTGATGCTTGATTTGCGTGAGAAGTAGGCGACTTCTCGATGCTTAGGCCTATAGGAATGAGTAGGCCTAAGAGTAGTAGAAATACGTCGGTCAAATATCTCGGAGAATATTCGGGAACAGGTCGGGATCGGGCTTGCTTGAAAGATCGACGTGTGCAAGTAGGCACTAGGTCTTGCTTGAAGGTCGTAAGAATGTAGGTCACTGGTCGCGCATTGCTTGAACACGGGCGTGGAGACAGAAAACGTTGCTTGAAAATACGCCCCTCGCTGGTAATTAAATGTTCGTAGGTTGCTTACCGTAGGTAGTTCAAGAAAATATGATCACGTATTGCTATGCAATGTTCAAATCACGTCGGGGTCACCAAAAATTATGTTATGTCAAGGATGACATAGAGCAATGTTTCAGATCAAAGAAATAAATAACGCTTGGCAAGTTTCAACACACGAATATTATATTGTACAAATAAATACAGGTACAAAAGTGAGCAACAAACAATAAACTGTGAATAAGAATGATTAATAACGAACAAGTTATAACATGGCTTACGCGATACAGCCTACAAGGGGGCGAGACTGTACAAACAGCCTGCGTGAAAACGAGACCTTCCCGTAAAACTCTCTGACACGAAGTGATTTGCCCCTCCAGCTCGAACCTCTTGCTGGCGGCGATCGAATGTACAGCCAGGCGCGCATGCGCAGAAGTAGAATGATTACTGAAAAGTCAGCTGAAGTGGCGCACATTTTGGCGCGTATAAATAAAGTTAATAAATACACAATAAATATAAATAACTTGAAAACGAATGAACACGGGCATATTAGGCCATCTTCAATCTTTTGCAGATGACACCAGCCTGTTCTACTTTGCAACATCTCTTCAATCTTTGGCTCCTATCGTAATGCAACACGATTTACTAACTGAATGGCTTAGGTTAAATAAGCTCTCCCTCAACATTTTAAAAACCAACTACCACTATATGGTGTTTAAGTCTCGGAATGTGAACGGAGACAATAATAATTTACAACTAATAGTTAATAACACACCACTTGTTCAAGTATCCATGGTTAAGTACCTTGGGTTAATGCTGGATGACCAACTACTATGAAAACGCCGAAAGTCGTTGTTGGATGAGCGTAATTGGTGCATTGAGCCGCCTTGTCTTATGTTAATTAAACGAATTTTAAAAAAAAACGAAAAATTGTAATTTTTTGTCAGAAATAATTCTTCGATTAACCTCAATTTCGGCATGAATCTATTGATTAATAAAATGAAGGTTCTATTAAAATTTAATTACGATCGGATTAACGATGTAGGTGGTAGAAAGTGAAGAACGTCTAAAATTAATAAAAAACATTAAAAAATTGCAATTTTTATGAGAAATAATCTTGGATTGTGCTTAAATTTGACACGTGTTTAGAGTTTCATATAAGAAAGGTCCCATACAAATTTCATTACGATCGGGTTATGCATGTAGGTGTTTAAGAGCGAAGAATTTCAAAAAAAAAAAAAAAATCGTAAAATTGCGATTTTCATGAGAAATAATTTTTCGATTGCGCTCAAAAACGTGGCAGTTCTAAGTTCAGAGATTTCGAAGGCCTCCAGAAAATTTCATCGCAATTGGAGTAGCGGTTTAGCCGGAATCGTGTTAACAAACACACAAAAATACAAACAGAAAAAAAAAGAAAAAAAGAAAAACATTCCGGATTTTTTTTTCCAGTGTAGTAAAATGGAATCTTCGCTACGCTCATCAATCATGGGAAAAACACATAGCTCATGTTGGGAAAAAAAATTCACCTGTCACAGGCATTATAAAAAGAATTTCTACTAGGAAAACGCTTAAGTCCCGCCGCGTTGTTGGATGAGCGTATATGGTGTATTGAGATGCCATGTGTTACGCGGATTTTCTGTTGTTTTGTGAAAAAATCATTACTAAGTCGAAGATTTTTTTAATTAAATTAAATTATATAAAAAATTAACTTAATTTTTATAATTAAATTAAATAAAAAAAAAATTAACTTAATTGTTTTAATTAATCGTAATTTTTTAAAAAGAAAAAAATCGTAAAATTGCAATTTGCATAAGAAATAATTATTCGATTGCGCTCAAATTTCACACGAATATCTTAATTCATAAAATTAAGGTTCTGTGAAAAAATCATTACAATCGGATAAAGCATGTAGGTGTTATAAGTCGAAGAAATTTTTTAAAATCGAAAAAAATCGTAAAATTGCGTTTTTTATGTGAAAAAATTTCCCGATTGCGCTCAAAAACGTGGCAGTTCTAAGTTCAGAGATTTCGAAGACCTCCATAAAATTTCATCGCAATCGGAGTATCGGTTTAGCCGGAATCGTGTTAACAAACACACAAAAATACAAAAAAGAAAAAAAAAGAAAAAAAAAACATTCCGGATTTTTTTCTCCAGTGTAGTGAAATGGAATCTTCGCTTCGCTCGCTACGCTCGCTACGCTCATCCAATTATAATAATAAACATGTCTACTCTCAAGAGTCTCTATTACTCATACATACACAGCCACCTGCTTTATCTCAACACCATATGGGGAACAGCATCTAAATCATAACTAAACACTCTAATTGTCACTCAGAATAGAGCAATCCGTAATGTTTTCAACTATCCAAGAGACATGCATCGCACAGACATGTACAGGAACAATCAAATCCTACTACTTAGACTCGTAAACAAACATCAAACCCTAGCTTTTGTGCGTAGCATAGTAAACAAATATTCTCTATGTAATTTAGACTACAATCTAAATAGTAACAAACATACTTAGGCCCTACTAGGAAAACACTAAAGTCCTGTCGCGTTGTTGAGCGAGCACCGGTACGTGCAACACGACCCGAGTTCGACATTCCCATAATGTTACATACCAATAAGTCTTTAAGGTCTTGACCCATGATCCAATGATATTCTTCCTTACCCAGGTCTGGCATTCCCGTGAACGCGTTTGCGTCCAGTCCGCACATGACGTAATCAAGATCGCTCCTCGCTAGCCGACTGCCGCTCGGCGCGTGATAAAATTACACCATCGTCAACTAAACTCCAAATAACTATTCATTGCCCGGACTTAAATATATCGTACATTTTGTAACTGGTACATAGTGTTCAGGAATTATGTGGGTAGATAGTTTTTGAGTTTAATAGCTAATTACCGGTACTAATATTAGCAGTAATACGATGCATAATCACAACTTAGAAGTGTTACCCATTTGGGATAATGATAGTTTATTTATAAATCATAACAAATAAAGAACTCCGTGCGTGATTTTATCGTAATGGGTGTGTCAAAACTTCCAACCCGAGATATAACTCAAGATTTTAAATAACTATTATTACCTAATTAAATTTATATAATATGAAAAATACAAATGTGTTGGTTGGAGAGGAATTATCGAAATATAGGATAACAAACCTAACAAAAATGTAACCACGCAAATATATATCGATTACAAGATTACACAACATAGTAGACTAATACAAACAATCGAAATAATAATCAAAATAGCTAGATAAAATGGACAAATTGAAATAATGTACAACTGTTTTCATCAAAATTTATTTATGGGTATATCAACCTATTTCCTTGAAAAAGTACATGACTTTATACAATGGGAATGGGGATCGGTCGGGGGTAGGGGGGGGGGAGTACCCCCAGCCAATACGAGTCCAGAGCACACAGACCGTTTTTTTTGTTTATTTGGATTAAGGGCGCCTCAACCGTTAGGTCATAGTGCACCACTCTAGCCTAAGGGATATGCGGAGGAGGGGCCCATGCTGGTCAGAACCAGCCACTGGTAAGGGGAGGAAGGGGGGTTTCTCACGTTGCGGTCGTCATCGTCTTATTTTTTTCACGATTCTTTGAGTGTTTTACGAGTATTACTTTGTTTTGTTTGTTTTGTTGTTGGTGTTGTTGGTGGTTAGTGATTGTTGTGATTGCAAAATTGTATTATTAAGTTATGTGAATTGACACTGGATTTCCTCATTTGTAACAAGAGATTTACAGCATTTAGCGTATACCCTGATTTTTCTTTTTCGGTATATGGAGGAGTCAATACATATTTATTTTTGAGCATACGCCGTATACCCCCCCCCCCCTTATTACACCACGAAATGTAATTAAGACACGGGAATACAACCTTATAAAATCTATAGCAATCTCCTTAATAGTTGATTGTTATTAATTTGTAAATCAACTTAACATTGCCCTCTGCTAAAGCATTATGAATAAATACGAGTACTACTTCAATATAATTAAATAAAACATTTCCGCACTCACGAATGTGTTTCCGTCGGTATGTTCTTTATGTGGACGATCTTTAGTCTGTTGTTTTATCTGATTCAGATGCACATTTGCGTGAGTGAAAATATTTTGATATTTTCTCTACCAATGTAGGTCTAAGGACTTTTGATTGACTCTAAAAAAATGTTGTTGAGCGACGTAAAGTAAAGGAATCATCGAGGGTTCTTTTACTTTTTTATAACTTTTTTTATACTAGTTCAATAAAATTATCATTTGAACACGCGAAATGAAAAGTAGGCCTAATATCAATTACGTCTACGTCTGACTGGCGTTGTTACACTTGGGGAAAGTCAACATATTATTGTCCATACATCCATAATACTAAACTCACTAACAACAACAAAATTCACTCTGGGCGGAGAATTTTATTTTCTTAACATGAAAATACATGTTTGACACAAAATCGAGCGAACTGTTTACACTTTTCACGAACGAGATAATATCTGAACCACGGTACTGTTCCATAAAGACTTCTTGTCCTTGCAGTGAGAAGGAAGAATACATACTGCTCTGAGAGATACATATGAAGATGGGGCACTTGAATCTGTTTTGATTTTGAAGTTGAACGAATGCAAGTTGAGATATGCTTTAATGAAAACCATGCCAGCTTATTGCTAATGGAAAAATGACGTAAGCTGTCACTAGCACAGTATCAATAAACAATAATGTGTGTATAGTGTATACAGAAAAACCCAGACGCAGTCCACCAAATAGATTAGAAACACATAGGGAAGCAATGAACACGTGCGTCTTACACGACCGCTGCGATCTTCTTGCGAGTGTGACGTCACACTCGCGGCGGAGATGCGCAGTGTCATACCTAGCCACACAGAAATATCATTGTACCATGGTCTTTACCGATTTAGCTGAAAATTTGTAAAATAGGAGAGAATGTTGTACTTATTGACCCTGCAAAATTTCATAACAATCGGAACATTTTTATTTTTTATTTTTCATAACCAACGATCGGATTTTGTTCAAAAACTATACAGCAACCTGCATAGGTGGTATGTACATGTGTGCAAAATTTCAGGTCGATCAGAGAAACGGTGCGACCTGTACCGAAGCAGTAACAGGAAAAAAAAACAGACATTCGAGCCATAAGAGTCAAGTAGAGATGCTCGCTGCGCTCGCTCAACAAATACTTGTAAGTTTGGCAGCGTAAATATACTAGGAAAACGCTAAAGTCCCGTCGAGTTGTTGAGCGAGCACCGGTACGTGCAACAACGACCCAAGTACGACATTCCCATAATGTTACATACCAATAAGTCTTTAAGGTCTTGACCGATTTAGCTGAAAATTTGATAAATAGGAGAGAATGTTGTACTTATTGACCCTGCAAAATTTCATAACGATCGGAACATTGTTTTTTTTTTTTTTTTTTTTTTTTTTTATAACCAACGATCGGATTTTGTTCAAAAACTATACAGCAACCCGCCTAGGTGGTATGTACATGTGTGAAAAATTTCAGGTCGATCAGAGAAACGGTTAGCTCAGGTGTTTTTTTTTTCGCTCTCTACCGAGCAAACGGCATATGCGATCTTGGTGAAAATTGGAGGGGACCTTCGAAATCTCTGAACTTAAACTTGCCACGTTTTTGGGTACAATCGAAGAAATATTTCTCATAAATATTGTACTTTTACGATTTTTTCGATTTTTAGTGCGATATTTTCGTGAAATTTGGGCCGATTCTGACCAAACGGGTGGGGCTACACCGTTCATATTTTTCATGGACATTAAGGTTACGGTGATATAGTACCTTTTGAAAGAAAAAGTTGGAAAAGTTAGCCAGAATTCATAGAAATAAAGGTTTTAATATAAGTTTTTTGAGGTAAATATAATAACAATTAACAAGTAACAATGGAACTGACAACAATCACCTACAATGCGTTCAAAAAGCACTTGCAAAAGTAAAGAGATCCTACGCAAACTAAAAACTTACAAAAAAGCTCATCCATCAATGCGACTAAAAAAAGCGTTCGCGAAGTGGCCTAGTAATAAATAATAATAGAATAGACAGTGCCAGTTTAGGTTTAGGTTTTAGTTAAGAACGCCAAGTGATGCGGAAAGAGAATAGCATGCCTGCCAACTTTAAGTACCGTATGTTAAATTTTTTTTAAATTGTAATGACTCTTGTTTAATATTACGAACATAGAAATTCGGGCGGGACCACCGAAACTAGGGCCTATAATTAATTTTAAATATCCTTGTGCAACCCTAATAGTCACTGTGTTGCACATTTCAGGAATGGGAGGAACCTGATTCGAGAACCTTCCACATCGTATGTCGCAGCTCACAAGTGATTCTTCAACTTTAGTGTCTTAAATTCAGCCACCTACGCTCGTGTCGCACAATAATTGATGTTTGTAAGTCAGTTCTTGGAACTGTTGATTTATTCCTAATACCTCAATCCTCCCTTATAAGAGGTTTATCCTGCATGTTCGGTACGGTGCTCGACTACTTGCTTAACTATTTCATTTGATAACGCAATTTTATGAAGTTTTGTTACTTTTTTGTTTCTTGCAGGACTTCTCTAGTTATCTGACACGGCTATTGTCAGGGAGTGAAGTGATGATATTGTTTAGCTAGTGGTCGTGAAGAAGCACCAGCATGTTCGCATGTTCCCAGCACGTTGACTAGCTCACACCACAATTCACTTTTCATTCAAACAGTTTTTACGTTCCCTACTAGGATATTGTTCACGTTGAATTTTGAGTGGACCAGTTCACATTCCATAAGAACAATGTTTTTTTTTATAATTCCCTATTACGTCCACCGGTTGTAGCCCACGTTAATCCGCTTATGACGCCATAATATCGTGGTCCCGTGCTGTTTTTACCACGTTTTTAGGCTCCGTGACATCTTCAGCCAATCAACAACATTTCATCCATCCAGTCTTTTCTGAACGTGAATTATTTATCTCGCGCGGTAGGCCTATCTTATTTTTTGGCATTGTTCTACTTTTCAATATAAATCGCAAGGAAACTTCTTGCCTTCATTTAAGAGCACATTAGTAGGTCGAAACATAACATGCTGATTTATCCAAGTAAAATAGGTCTAGTAAAAATAAAATTATGTAAATGTTAGGCTTGCGGGCCGATTTAAAAACCAAAATCGATAATAGTGTGGTTAAAAAATTGCTAATCCTACTAAAAAGGCATTGCAATCCATTTAGCTTAATGGCGGCAAGTTCAATGTTTTCCGATACTTGCCAGCACGAGGCTACTCTGGACTGAATTGTGGAGTGAACCCTAGTGTCCTCTGGTAGTGGGTGTGGTGTATGTCTGTGTCGTCCATGATACTTAATCTCGGCTGCTCTTATTGAATCTCCTTGTCCCGAGTAAAACAACATGGAAATAAAAAGGATCAAGGATAGGACAAACAACTCGAGATTTAAACTTTGACCTAGTGATCAATCTGTTTAGCAGTTGTTAGGCCGACAGATTGTGGTAAGTAGGGCCTAGTTCTCTGTAAACTTTACCTGTCCTGAATAGTATAACTAGTAGTAGACGGGCTACATTAAGCAACACACTCTCTCACTAAAACTTAATAGATAATATTATGTAGCCTAGGCCTACGTACAGCAAACACAACATTGTCTCTTTAAAGTTTCAACACCACTTTTATAGTTTGAATGAATAAGGCACTGAAGGCTCTTGAAGAATGGTCAACACTGAACGGAATGATAGGGAACAAAAATAAAACTGTACAACTACCACACAACCAGGCAGTGTTCATCCCTGATTTCTAACTGAAGTTTGCAGGGACAGTACTGAACAAGGAAAATAACCCCGCTTATCTTGGTTTGACCATGGACCAAAAAATGAAAGGAAATGAGTAAATCGGGGAAGAGACGACTTAGATTGGTTGCTGGTGTGCAATGGGGACAAATGAGGATTCCCTAAAAATCACATATAAAACATTTATGCAACCTCTTCTAGAATATGGCAATTTCTCTACATAAAACTTCGACCAAAGGAGCCACAGAGCACTGGACAGGGTACAAAATCAAGTCCTAAGAATAATCACAGGAGGTGTTAAGTCAACTCCAATTGTTGGCATGGAAGCTAAAACTAACATTCCATACCACCCCTGGAGGCCAGAAGAAACAGTTCAGCAGTGAGCCTGTATGAGAAGCTCGTAAGACTAGACCAGCTGGAATGAGGCAAGAACCCCACAAAAACGTCTCAAGACACAAAAAAAAACATTTATTACAGCAGTGAAAAAGGGTGAAGGAAGGTCTTTTTGGAAATTGGGCTTTGCACTGTAACTTTCTCACACTCATATAGCACCGCCGTAGTACAACCCTCGCTGCCATGCCAAAAGAACTATCGCGGAGTGAGTCATTCAGTCACAGGCACTTGTTGATGATTCCGTAGCAGTTAGGGCCGGTACTACGGTGGCGCGACCTGCGAAATGCTTTGCGTGCAAAGCCCAATTGAAACACAAGGAGAGAAAAAATATCACCCTACAAAAAAAAACATTGCTGTACTAGACGTCCTTCATGAACTGACAGTGGATGGACTGGGTAGAACAAAGGCATCCTACATAGACAAGGAGTGAGAAAACTGACAATAACAATAAGAACTACTCAGAAAAGGATTGGATACACATTTACACAGGGCTAAGCTGGGGCAGTCATATTTTGCAGAGAATTTGAAAAATCTCACCCTGCAGGAAAAACTATGATGGAGAATTGACTGCTATTTAAGGCCCTATACTAAGTTAAAGACTGACGCAGTGATAAAATAGTAATTTTAGCAGACTCAAAAGCAGCAATACAAGCCATGGCCCATAGTCAATAAGGAAGTGGCGGATTCTGCGGTAAGGGCAGTGCAAACTGAAATGTCTAAGACTGCACAATGCAAACAAGATAGTCTTCCCACAGCCTTCTATTTCCCCATTATTGGATGGATCACAAAATCATGACACGTAATCTCAATATTATACATCACAAGTGAAATCTTAATTTTGGCTACAGTTATTTATAGTAAATTACTGTACTTGATTTTTTAAGTGGTTCCAATTTGAAGTGACTTGCTTGATTGCTGCACATTGTTAATTGTTATAATTTCAAAATTTCACCAGCATTGACTCTAGTTTTTAAAGTGTTGAAAAACCTGCCCTAGTGGGTAGAATGGCTGACTCAATGTCACACAATACTTTAATTTCATTGTAGACACTAGTAGGCCTAGAGTAACTGAACGAGCGATAATATCAAATGTTAGCTCCTTTTTTGTAATCTATCCATGAACTTTTGAGTGATGTGCGCAATGTGCCTGAAACTTATTTACATAAACAGCATCATGTGTGAGTACTGTGTAGGGCCTACAATTTTCAGTATCTTCAAAAGATTTTAGTTGAGGTCTACCAATCTCGTACTAATGTTGAGACGTTTGTCCCACACGGAATATAGGCCTATTATTATACATGTTATTCAGCTCAATAAAAAATTAAAAGCATAGAGATCTAGGTCTATTAAGGAGGAATTTACTCAGTCATAACGTGTTGCACTTTATTAAGAACTTGAACTAGTAATTTCTAATAACATAGTCCAACCAACCAGTATTGTGTGTAGCCTACTTTGGATTGGTTAAATTTTGGTAATGTAGTTTTATACATTTTCTACATGCAGGTCAATATTAGGACTAGATGGGCAGTCCCTATGACTTTTGAATCAGGATTACCTTTATAACAAAATCTTGATTACTTTTTAATTTACATTTTGGTTGTTGACGATGCCATCGATTAAACTCAATTTCAGCAATTTTGTTTCATAAATAGAAATAAACATGTAAGCGAAAAGATGCCTGTAAGTGTAGGCCTACTTACTCCTTGTCGTGCTGTATGGTTTTATGCCAAATCCTCACGAAGGAGTACAGTTAATCCTCCTTTAATTCAAAGTAGTGCTGGAAGTTTGTACATAAGCTTTGTCATATAGTATTTCTATTAGTTTATTTTTTAATACTAATTCAAACTTTGATGTTTGGGGTTCCTTGGGCTTCAAATTAAAGAGACTACTGTATTTCGTTTCAAGCATTGCGTTTTACAACTATATGTATGATATATTTATTTATTATTTATACTATACTATTAAGTTGCAATCTTTAGATGTCTTGTGACCTTGTCACAAGTAAAACCTTTAGTTACCCTACAAGATAGCTGTTTATGTCAATACTGATTTCAAATCTCTCACATAGTTATTCCAAGGTGGTGGCATAATAATAATCCTTTCCTTAATCATGGTCAATTGCAAATCACAGTCTTGTGTTTCAAACACTTTCTGGTTACAACAATCCTAGATTTACTGACTCCATGACCGACAGTGTTGACTTGAGCATTGATTCGGGAGGTTCCGGGTTCAAATCCTGCCGAGACCGGACTGAAGGTTTTTCTGAGGTCCACAATTGTCCTTACTCCAATATAGGGCCTACCTAGTTAAGACGCCTGAAGAGGGGCATGAATTGCACCCTGTGCAGGCTTTCCACAAAAAATTATTACAATTATTATTAATGACTGTGATTTGCAAATGGCCCTGGTTTTATGTGTTGTTCTCTAAGGCAGCTCTCTTGATTATGTATAATGGACGACTGGCATACTTGCAATCAACAATAAGTCTGTTCAATTTGGCTACAACAATAAACTCAATTGAGGTACCAGTAGGGCCTTTGTTACAGGAGGCTTTATATTATGATAGTCATTGTGTTCCTCAGGTAAACTGCTTGAAACAGGTTTTGTTTTTGGCAACCCGATTATATAAAGTGTTGACAGGACAGACAGGAGTCGAGTATAATTTGCAAACCGACATGTGCATGATACGTATTCTATGTACAGTGTATGGTATGTCAAGTCAAGTTTGGTACTACACAAATACTATTCTCTGGAATCCCAAGTATATGCAATTAGTAACTTCTTACTCGATGAATAATAATTTCAAAGTACCCACATCAAATCAAATATGGAGATGTCAAACAAAGTGTATTTTTAAGTCAATTTACAAAATTACTTGTACTTGTAGGTTCATACTTGCATTTGTGCTTGAATGATTGTGGTCCTTACAACTTCAGTCACTTTTCAATGCAGAGGGTCCTGGGTTCAAATCCTGGTTCAAGCAAGTTTTTAAACTTTAAAAGGTGACTTTGAAGCTAACAATGAAGCACATAAGAAATCACGCGGTAATTACTTCCACACTGAAAATCGGTAGCTTACATCTGATTGGGTTGGCTCTATGCACACATTTGTTTCTATTTATTTACTGACCTTGACTTAAGCATTGTTGTGATAATAGTTCACACACCAGCATATTCTGTTTAAGGTTATTTTCCTGTTTTGCCAAAAACAAACCGATTTCAAGATAAAAATTTTAATTCGAAAAGAGTGCGCATTCTTTTAAAGCAGTGTTGTGCAGTTTTTGTAACTAGGATTTCATTCGATATATTTGGAGGTTCCGATAATGAATTCAGCCGGAACCTAGTGCATAGAACATATTATTCTTTTTAGAATTTGCTGTGACAACTAGAAACATTCTTTACCGCTAGACCCAAGACCGGCCATGATGGCATAGTTGGCCAAATGTGGGCATTTCAGAAGAAGATGGTCATGAATTAATACAGAAGCATGACTTTTTTTTAGGCCTAATTGAAATTTAAAGTAGACTCAGTGATAGAGTTGAGCCCCCTTTTAGTACTCTCCTTTTGGCTAAAGTCAAACTTATCACAGTAATTTTATTGTTTGGTAATTTTAATGTTCCTTACTAATTCCACACTAAATTATTTTTTACAAAGCAAAAATCAGTTTCTGTCAAGTTTATAAAACTTGGAAGTTGAGTTATCTATTCTTGGGCTTTACCCTACATAACTTTAATTAATGTCACTTGAAGTGGGTAGTTATAGATTCAGAAATAAGGTATCTTGGAAAATGACAAATCAATGAATTGGTAAAATGTAGACATCAATTAATGTTCCAAATATTATACATTGCTTACAGACAACATTGCTTTAAAGAATGTAGTACTGTACTGTATATTGCTATGCAACAATTCAATAAATTCAATCTGTAAGCCATATTGTTGTAGCCATTGTTGTAACCTTATTTACTTTCTAGCTTATGTACTAGAAAGAACAGACCTATTGTTGTGGCAGACAGTTGTGAGAACTTATACATTGCGACACAGAAGAACCAGGCTTCTTAGGGTGGTAGACCCCTGCAGTTACAGTTTTTAGTGATATCTCGAGAACGATGGAAAATATCTAAAAACTGATTGCAGCAGTAATGTGGTTTTGTAGGAATTATATAATGCAAGAAAAAATATTCAAATATAATAATTGGTACAGTTTGTATTTTGATTACACATTTAATTAATTGTCTTAACTAAAAACTTACCATAGCATTACTATCTTTTTTTCATGCGGGCTGTAGTTCTCTCAAAACCACATAACATAATGTTGGCAGGGGTCTGTCGCTTTAAACACGAGCAATAATTGAGCTCATTGGCAACCCTTAAACACTTTTCTGTGCTTGCTTGACCCTGGGGGGGAACGCCAATCTACAATAGTCGCTAGAAATTTCTTTGGCTTGGGCTCTTTAAATTTAGCTTCAGAACC
Organism: Sweltsa coloradensis; assembly: GCA_024449915.1. Taxonomy (NCBI): domain Eukaryota; kingdom Metazoa; phylum Arthropoda; class Insecta; order Plecoptera; family Chloroperlidae; genus Sweltsa; species Sweltsa coloradensis. The sequence goes on along the minus strand of JAMZAV010000033.1, from coordinate 226,366 downwards.
TTTGTGAAAAAACCATTGTGAATTTATTTTATTTTAAATCTTGGAAGTTTTGTTAGCTGTTTTTTTAGTTACTTGTTAACATCACTTTCATAAAATGCATGTGGGGTGAAGAAAATTGAATTTAATGTCCTCCCCCCCCCCCCCCCCCCCCAATTGAAAATCAGTTCTGTGACCGAGTGTGGAGTGGGTCGACTCGAAATACAATTTTATTTATTTAATTTAAATGCAATCCTAGTTTAATTTGTAAATCAATTAGTTTTTCTGAATGGGATAGACATGATACAAATAAAAGCAGTTTCCAAAGAATTGAGGAAGTGTACGGTTTATTTTACAAGCACAGAAGTATTTATGGGTTTTCAATACTTAATAAAACTAGGAGCAATGATGGCCACTTAACCCCTGGAGTTGACCTAGTGTATTTGTTCTCATGGCTGCATTGGCCTGCATAGTGGTGTTGGCTATTCTTGCTTGCTCTTTTGCTGCTTTTTGCTACACTTAAACAGAGTGCTGAGTCCTCTTACACAGACGGGACTGATGGTGGAATTTGTGTGAACACTACCCATTGAAGTTGCTAGTTCTTGAACATAAGGTCTAGTTCAAACCTGTTTGGACCAGTCCGTGTTCGAGAACTAGCAACTGATATGGTTGGTGGGCACTAATCAAATTTTGCCGTCAATTCCGTCTCTGCTCTGGGGAGAACACTCTTGTTAAGTGAAAAGCTATTTCGTGGGGGGTGGTAGCTCTGAAGCGCAAAAAAGACTTAGGTAGTATAAAAAGCGCTTTTTTAGCCCATTTTTTGTAATTTTTATCCATTTTTTGCATGTTTTGTATAATATTTATTGTATTTTATTTAATATTGTTAATAAAATATATAATTTCCCAATGCAATTGTTATTATTTATTATTAATTATTATTATTATTTATTATTATTATTATTATTTAGCCTTGAAAAAAACAGCTAAGTCCATAAACTAGGTCAACTGCTAAGTTTAGCAGCTGACCTAGAAAATGGCCTTGAAAAAAATGGCTATCTCCATAAAGTAGGTCAACTGCTAACCTTGCAAGGGTTAGCAGCTGACGTAGTAAATGGCCTTGAAAAAAAAGACTAAGTCCACTAATTGGGCCATGAAGGGTTAAGGATTATTGAAAAGACTGTTTGGTCATAATTCTCATGTATGTCAGTCAGTCATTTAAATGTTTCCCTTCAATGGACCGGTCTAAATGAATAAGTGTGGAGCTCTTCACCCAAAAAGGTGTCGAGCTCCACACTTTCCATTTAAACGAGTCCATTGAAAGGAACCATTTAAATGACAAGTGCAGACATACATGATCATGACCAACAGCCTTCCAATAAAATCCTTCACCCTTCATGACCCAATCTGCAACAATGGAAGTGAAAGGTGTTAGTACATACTTGAAGCAATAGGAATAAGAAGGTGCTATGTACAAATGAATCATCACAACAACAGCATGGGGTTAGACAATATTTATTGCACAGTGCTGTACAATTATGAAACAGTGTACAAGTTGCAAGCCCAAGGTCCATTGATTGAAAGTGACAAAGATTAGTGCGTGGACCTCACCAAATTTGTTCGAAGGTAATGTTCCGTAGTTTTGGCCAATGATCCAAGGCGTAGCATGAATGCGGCGTAGAAGTTTCAAGAGATGCATGGCGAGGACGAATGTGCTTGCCAATCATCTGAAACACCACAAATTAGATAGAAGCAAAACTAATCTATATTGCACAAATATTTTGCAAGGCGAGCTGGATGAGAACCGAAAGTCGACCGACTGGTAACCGAGAGCATTTCGATCTCATAGTGTTCACAGACGGACTGACACGCACGCTACGAAAGCACTCAAATTCAGATACTAACAACAAACAATTGCCACAAAATATTTTGCTAAGAGAGTGGGAAGAGAACCAAAAAGTCGACCTGACTGGTAACTGAAAGCATTTCAGCATCTTCAGAGTGTTCACGAGACGGACATGTACACGGCACGCTCGAAAGCACTCAAATTCAGATGTACAACGCTCTGGGGAAAAATTGAAATGACATACGAGAATTCTAAAATGCACAAGACACATATTTTTATGCAGAAGAACATACAACAAACAGAATTGATGTATGTAATAAACCCTACTATACACCATTGTTTCGCATAAAGTCGACGCAACGGGAAAAAGACAAGGTTGTTCCCGCCGCGTTGACTTTACGCTTAACCATGGTGAATAGTAGGGTTTATTACATGAAGCAATTCTGTTTGTTGTGTGTTCTTCTGCATAAAAATATCTGTGTTTTGTGCATTTTAGAATTCATGTATGTCAATTCAATTTTTCTCCAGAGCGTTGTACAATTGAATTTGAGTGCTTACGGGCGTGCCAAGGTCATAATTGTCTAGTGAAGACTCTTAACAGGATGGGATAGTCGCGAAATTACAGTTTTTTCGTGATATCTCTAGAACGATGCAAAATATCTAAAAACTGATTCTAGACCGAATTGTGGTTTTGTTAGAACAATATAATGCAAGAAAAAATATTCAAATATAATTGGTGCGGTTTGTATTTAAGATATGCATTTAACTAATTAAAATTCTGTACCATCCAACCAATTGGGAGTTGAAGGTCAACTGATGCTGTTTTTCAACTAAACCGTCTCCCGCATACACATTCTACATAATAGTTTCGCTCTACCATCAGTTTTGTTCGTTTCCCAAAGGCCTGTTTTTATGGACTATGCAGGGACTTGTAGATTTTGAATCGCGACCTAAGGGCGGCGATCGCGTTATTAAATAATACTAAACTTGCTAAGAATAAGGAATGTATTGAATGGCATGAAGGGCTATATTGTTTTGAAAAATTTAGCCCACAAAATACCAAATTTTAACTCATTTTTAATTTTTTATGCAAACATATTTTTCATGATTCAATTTGATTTTACAAGAAAGTGGAATTTTGGGCCTGAACTGATAGTTACTTGTAGTTAACTACAAGTTTGGGTAATTTCATACAATTTTGTAAGTGATAAAAATGACTTTGGAAGGAAGAAGATAGGGAACGCTAAGGAAAAAATGGTAAACTACCGGTACCGTAGCAAGAGACTTAGAGGCAAGAGGAAAGAGCTGTGAAGACGTGGAAGAGTTACAATTGTTTGGGGGGATAGAAAAAAGTAGCCTTGAAAAATGTGGTTGCAAAACTCAAGCAGACTGTCAAAAGCGGGAAAGGGCAATGGATGATGACTTCCAGCATTAACGCAACTAACTGAGACAGACAGAGTGAACTAGACTCAATATCTAAACAAGTTGCATCAAATTACTTCAGTACGAAATAGTGTGAAATCGGTTGACGAAATCGCAAAATGTCAAATGATTATTTATGATACTAACACCCTTTTAGAGATAGGTGATATGGCATTATGCATAGGAATTGCATGTTATGTATCTTTTTAATAAACATTCAACTCAAAAATATTTTTTGCATGTAGGTAATTCTTCTTCTTCTTCTTCTTATGCCAGCAATTGACCTATTTGGCCATCATGCGTTTCCGTGTTTCCCAGTAGAGATAGGATTCTCCTTCTGCCTCCTCCATATCTTTTGGCATTGCGTCTCTTATTTCTTGAAGTACCGGGCATCTACGTAGGTGCTCCCTGGTATGCTGTTCTGTAGCACAAAGTGTACATGTGCTTGAGTCAGTTATCCCCAGTTTATGAAGGTGTGTAGCTAGCAGGTCATGACCGGTTTCCAATCTGAATTGTGCCGTCTCAGTCTGCCGATTTCTCCACTTTGTTTTTTTTTGTGGCTGCTCCTTGCCACTGTTTGCCTTTACTTGCCTTCTCCCATACCTTTTTGATGTTGTTTTTCACTGCCGTGTTCACATGAGATTTAACGGCATTGTAGGATAGGGGCTTCTTGTTCTGCTTCATCCTGCTCCCCTCTTTCGCGAGTCTGTCTGCTTCTTCGTTTCCTTGTATGTTACTGTGTGCTGGCACCCACTGTAAGGTAACCTGTTTTTTCCTGTTTACCAGCCAGACCAGTAGTCTTTTACACTCCAACGTTTCACTGTCTCTCATGTCCTTACTCACAATGGCCTGTATGGCTGCTTTGGAGTCTGTGAGAATGACTGCTTTTGGTATTTGCTGTTCCTTTATTTTAGTAAGTGCTACTTTGATTGCCTTGATTTCTCCGTCATAACTGCTTCCATTACGTCCTGCTGGCAATGCTTGCTGGAATGCATTGCAGTATACCCAGCCCCTGCTTTTCCCTCCCCTGGGGTAGCAGACCCGTCTGTATATACAAGTACCCATTCTGGGGTGGGGTAGTGCTTCGCTATATGAGCAACTGTCAGACATTGAAGTTCATCCTCAGTATAATCCGCCTTTTTCTTCTCAATTCCTTCCACCGTTAGCTCATGTTGGACTTCCAGTACAGCGACCCTCATATCAGGTGTAGGAAGCTCCATTCGATCTCGTAAATCCACCTTACCCAAAATTTGCTTCTTTAGTTGCTTCGCTGCTGTGATAAATGTAGTTTGTGTCTTCAGCCTCTCTACGGGCTCTCTGTCCCATTCCTCTTCGTCAAGTCTCAGAAGTTTCTCATGTAGGCATATCGCTGCTTTGCTTCTCCTAGCACTTAATGGTGGGACAGTCACCAGCATTTCCATTGCAACAACAGGGGTAGACTTTGTGGCACCTGTAGCTATGCGTAGGGCCTGGTTTTGTACCCTATCTAACTTGACGACGTGACTGTTAGGTGCTGTGATGAGAACTGCATTACCATATTCCAGCATTGGCCGTACATATGTCTTGTACGTTGTTGCTAGTACATCGGTCGATGCTCCCCAATCCACTCCTGCCACTCGTTTCATGAAGGTTAGTCTTTTCTTCCCTGCTTTACTCATTTTTTCAATTTGTGAACTTCCTGTCATTTTTGAGTCCAGTGTCATGCCCAAATAGACTGCGTTCTCTTCCCGACGTATGGTCTTAGTGCCGTACTCCAGTTTGAATTCCGGCGTCGTGTGTGCCATAGTGTAAAAGTCATAGACTGTCTTGATTTCGTTCACCGTCATTCCGTCTCTCTCCGTCCATTCCTGCAGTGCTTTTAATGCCTTATTCATCTCTCTCTCCATGTACTTTGCATCTCCGCTTGAGACCCACAGCACCACGTCATCCGCATACAGTTTAACTTGTACATCGCTTCTTTCCTGGATATACATCGCAAGGTCATTTATGTATATTAAAAATAGCGTAGGGCTCAGCACAGCTCCTTGCGGTACCCTGCTCCTTGTTTGCCTGTATCGTGATACCTTATCATTATATTTTACTCTTATAAAACGTTGGCTCAGGAAGATCTTCACCCATCTATACAGATTCTTTGGGACTTCCATAGCTTCCATTTTCTGTAATAGACGCTTCCTGTCCACTACGTCAAAGGCTGTTTTAAAATCTACATACACTGCCAGTGTAGAGTGTTTTTTGTTAAAACCTTCTTTCACTTCTTGCATGATGTACGCAATTTGGTCCACGGTGCCACGATGAGATCTAAATCCAGCTTGATGTGGGGTGAGGCGACTTTCTGCCTCCAGGTAACTTCTCAGTCGTAGATTTACCATGTGCTCCATCACCTTGGCTATCATACTGGTTAGGGAGATTGGTCTATAGCTATCTATCTTGCTGGCATCCTTACCTTTCTTTAAAATAGGGATTACATCAGCCTTTCTCCATCCATCTGGGATGTCGCCTTCCCATGTGCAATTGCATAAGTTCTGTAGATGTTCTCTGCCACTCTTCCCCAGCTGTTTTATAAATTCTGGGTGAATCCCATCCGGACCTGGTGCTTTTTTATTTTTTAGTTTCTTGATGGCCTCATTCAATTCAGCCACCACAAATAGGCCGTTATATGGGTCTAGTTCATCACTCACATATTTGCTGTTGTTGATTTTGATATGTCCTAATTTCTGGTTGTTGCTTTGCTGTGCGATATTCTTACAGAAGGCTTCCGCTTTTGCTCTGCCTCCAATTAAATTCTTATTCCCCTGAATAAGTGGTTTATTTTCCACTTGCTTCTTATCCTTGTTGCACAGCTTAGAGAAGAATGTGTGAGCTTTAGCTCCATCTTTCCTGTAGTCGATGTTGCTGACGTACTGATGTAGGGCTTCTCTCTTGCTCTCTCTCAGCTTTTCCTTAAAAACCTGCGTTGCTTTCTTGAGCACTTCCATCGCCTCTGGGGTTTGTAGCATTTCTGCATCCCTTCGCGCCTTATTTCTCTCCTCCATAAGTGCTTGTAAGTCACTATTCCAAAATGGCTTGTATTTCTTGACTCGCCCCCGGGGTACATGCTTCGTTGCAGCCTCTAGCACTGTTTCACAGAACTCTTTATATTCTTTGCTTACATCTTCTGTTTTCTCCCTGCCCATAAAATGCATCTCTGTCTCTCTTCGGTACTCCTTCCAGTTTGCCTTCTTAAAGTTCCAGCTAACCTTTTCTTCTTTTTTCTCTCCCTTACATTTCATCCTTGTTAGTAGTAGCATTTTGTGGTCCACGCCAGACGGGCTCTCCAAGTTTTCTTGTTTCATAACACCATATAGGTTCGCGTGGCAAAATGCTAGGTCCGGTCTAGTGAGACTACCTGTATTTGATATGAACGTGTTTTGGTTGGGTGTTCCTTCCAATAGGATTAAGGGTTTGCTGTCTATGTAGTCTTCCAGAATCTCTCCAAATCTGCTCGTATCTCTGTATCCCCAGCTGATGTTGTGTGCATTGAAGTCTCCTACAAGTACGGTGCTCTTGTCTATAACCAACGTGTCTAATTTGTTAGTGACATTGTTTGGTGGGTTGTAGGCTATGGTATATTTTGATTTGGTGTGGCCTTTCCATATCTCTAACTGCACTAACTCCACTTTATCATCTTCTTCCATTGTGTGCAGAACTTCATACTGTGCAGTGAGTCCCACCTTCACACCAATTATCATGCCTGCGGCAACTCGTCTTCCTCTTGGGAGGTTATATATAACATATCCTTGTACAACAAGGTCTCCAAGTTTGTCATTATCGGAAATAGAACCTGCTTCGCAGATAGCGAATGCGTCAATATCTCTCTTGTTTAAGAGGCGATCAAATTCAGTTTGCTTTTCTTGGGTGAATCCACCTGCGTTCCAAAATATAAATGTGCAATTGCCCTTATAAGGGCAGGTTCTATTCCTATCTCTCCCAAGCACGGTATTGGGCGGCATGTCAGTACCGGTGTTGTGGTACTGTCCGATCATTTAGCGTTAACCAGGGGGCACGTGATGGCTTCAAAGATACACAGTTCTTGCAGATCTTGTTAGCTCATCGGACGCGATCGGAGTTATATTATATATACATTTATTATAATTTTGTAAACCAGTTTTTATCAACAAAGATGTTAAAACAAATAAAAAATGAAGTAAGTACGGTAGATTAGCAAGTATTGAACGATAATTAATTCCCATTAGTATAGAAGAGAGGTGGGCTCGAACACAGGAAAGATACCGAGGTGAAATGCTTGAAGAATTCCGAGAGAAAGGGTTACGAGGGACCAATATTTTAATAGGCATGGTTTGGGAGCATTTCCAGAAGCTAGTTATAGCATGATGTGAAACTTTGCAAGGTTGTCTAGCAAGGATAAGATGTAAGAACACTTCTAGAACTATAATATATGGATATAATATGGATGTGGAAATGTGGAAACAAATCAAGAAATTACAAAATCAATCTCAGCCGGGTATCGAACCCAGGTCTCCTGATTGCCCGTCGGATGCTATACCACAAGTTATTGCGGATTCGTCAGAAAATAATAAAGTCACAATTTTACTAGATTCAAAATTATATATATATCAAACACCCTTTTCCAACATTCGTCGGGTCGGGGGGGTGACGAGTCACCAGTTTCTCGGGCTATCTTCTAGTGCTTCCTAGCCAGGCTCAGCACCCCTCATCTTCTTCCTCGTTTTCTTCCATAACCGGCATTTCTAATAATTCTCTCCACTTCTTCCTGTCCTCCCAGAGTCTTTCTTCATTAACCCTATCCCATGTTTTCCCTCTTTCTTCGATGCTTCGCGTTATTTGGTCCCGCCATCTATCTCTTGGCCGGCCAACTCTTCGTACTCCTGTACTGCTTCATCTTTCTTGTCTTGGGATTCTGTCTTGCTTCATTCTTCTTACATGTCCATACCACCTGAGTCTTTCTCTTCCTATTTTATCTCGTAGACTTTCCACTCCTAATTTGTTTCTTGTTGTTATGCTTCGTACCTTGTCTAGTTTTGTTATGCCCACCGCACTTCTTAGGAATTTCATCTCTGCTGCTTGCAGTCTGCTCTCTTCCTTTCCTCCTATTGTCCATGTCACTGATGCATATGACAAAATTGGGAGAAAGTACATTTTGTATAATATCATTTTACATCTGTTTGATATTTCCTCTTTCCATAGTAGTTTTCGTACGCTTTGGTAGAATTTGTGTGCTAGTATGATTCTTCTTGATATTTCTGCTGTTATTTTGGCATCCTTTGTCAGAATACTTCCTAGGTATTTGAATTCTTCTGCAATTGACAGCTCTTCTCCACGTAGTGTTACTTTTTTCTGGTTCGGTTTAATTTTCTTGGTTACTATTAACATCTCACTCTTTTCAATACTTATTTTCATGTTAAATTCCTGTGTTTCCTCATTCCACTTATCTATACTTTCCTGGACTTCTTCAATGGAATCTCCCCATCTCACTATATCGTCGGCAAATATCATCGTCTTTGACATTTTGCTTTCGGTTGGTTCTACTTTTCTTAGTATGGCATCCATTACAATGGCGAACAGTGTAGGAGACATCACACTGCCTTGTCGTAGACCACTGTTTATTTCGAACCAGGTCGTTCTACCCAGTGGTGTTTGTACGCAGCTCTTGCTTATGGCATATGTACTTTGGATTCTTGCCACTAGACTCTTTTCCACTCCTGTAGCTTTTAGGCATTCCCATACTTTAGCTCTTGGGGCACTGTCATATGCCTTTTCTAGGTTCAGGAAGACCATATACATTTCTTCTCCTTGTTCCCATTTTTTTTCCATGATTTGTCTGAGTGCAAATATAAGGTCAATGGTTGAGCGGCCAGCTCTAACCCCATATTGTTCCTCTCTCATATTTGGCTCAACTTGTTGTCGTAGTCTCCGATCCAGTATTTTCTCGTATATTTGTGCACACTGGCTCATCAGGGTGATTCCTCGATAGTTTCCACATTTCTTCTTATCCCCTTTCTTGAAGGTTGGTACTATGATTCCCTTCCCCCAGTACTCTGGCACCTTCTTATTTCTCCATGCTGCACTGATAACTCTCCACATCCAGTCTATGCCCGTCTCCCCCGCTGCCTTAATCATCTCTACTACTATTTCGTCTTCTCCTGATGCTTTTCCATTTTTCATGTATTTTACTGCTTTGGCTACTTCCTGTCTAGATATTGCATTGTTTGTAGTTTCTTCAATTGTTTCCTCATTGGTACTTGTGTCGTTTTCTTCTGTTGGATCCGTTTCTTGGGTTTGGTTAGGATTATCAGTAGGCTTAGTCAGTCATATTTAGTAACTTTTGAAAGTAGTTTTTCCACATGTTTTTCACTTTGTTTGGGTCAGTAACAAGTGTTCCAGTGTTATCGGTCAAATATCTTGTCATATCTCCTTTATTTATTTTGTTTCTCACAAGTCCATATATTAGTTTTTTATTTGCATCAAAGTCCCTCTCTAACTTGTCTGCAAATATTTCCATAGTACTTTTCTTCTCTTCCATTACTATTTTCTTAGCTTCATTTTTGTATCTTCTATATTTGTCTTCATTATCTTTAGACCTGTTCTGATCCTTTTCTTTTCTGGCCACATTTTTACGTTTCACAGCTTTCTTCACTCTTTCATTCCACCACACGGTTTCCTTTTCCTTCCTTTTACCCCCTGCTCTCCCACATATTTCTTCCGCACTACTGACAAATGCTGATTTTAGTAGCTTCCATTCCTCGTCTACTGATTTCAGATCTTGTTCTGGGTATTTATCCTCTATCAGTCTCCTGAAGGCCAGCATGGCAGTCTCCTCCTGTATTTTCCATATCTTGATTTTTGGTATTTTCATCCTGGGATAACTACCATGGGTTTGGTTCATGGTGTCCACTCTTATACAGCTTACTAGTAGTCGATGATCTCCATCTAACGATACACTTGGGATTACTTTTACATCCGTGACTTCTTTGATTATGTCGTTGCTTATAATTATATAGTCGATCACAGACTTCGATGCGCCATCCCAGGAGTACCGTGTTATTTGTTGTTCTTTTTTCTTCATGAACCAGCTATTTGCTACTCTCAGGCCACTCCTCGCACACATATGTAGCAGGTTATCTCCTTCTTTATTTCTTGGTCCGTAGGACTTCTTCAAAGCCTTTTCTCTCCTTCCCCACCTTAGCATTGAGATCCCCTATGACTATTACTTTTTTCTCGGTTATACTTTCTTCTAGTTGTTTTAGCCATGCCTCTTTTTCGGCCATTGCTATTCCTACTTGGGGTGCATAGCATTGGATAATCTCTAAGGTTGCTTTGTTCACTCGTATTTTTATTTTCATCAGTCTGTCACTTATATTGTCTGTGTGTGTAATATATTCTTTCCACTTAGGGCTGATTATGTAACCCACTCCATTTTTGCCTTCATTTGCTCCCGACCACATTAGCTTGTAACCTCCTCTCAGTTCCTTAGTCCCCACCCCCTTTCACTTTGTTTCACTCAGTCCTAATATATCCAGTTTTTTTGCTATCATTACATCCACTAGTTCTTCGATTTTCTCATTCAAAGTGATAATGTTTAGGGTTCCTATTTTCATCCTTGTAGTTTTACTGAGATTACATCTATTTCTTCGGGGTCTAGTGTACCGTTCCTTCCCTTGTATAATCGTTTGATATCGTATAATTATGCATTTTATTATTTACTCTTTTATCACGTTGTATAATGTTACTTAGATTTCTGTAGCTAGACAAGGTGTTTGTAATTATGTATTTATAAGACTTTCTTTAAGAGGGGGGTTGGATGGATGTCGTGGGAGATGTACACCCGAGGATGCTTGAAGGTGGGGTTCTGAAAAGGTTGGAGAATTGATATTGATTTTTCTTGCTCAACGTCTCTATTATTGCAGTATTGCTATTTAAGCGAGTGGTGAGGGTGAAGATCAATTAGCCTACAAAAAACATGCCTCATGCGGGATTCGAACCCGCGTCCTCCTAGCGACATACACTGCAGACCTCCTAAGTAAATAGTTATTTTAACTGAATAAGATAGACGTTAAATAAATGTGGTGGTCTAGTTGGCTACAGCGCCTGCCCGGAATGTGGGAGACTCTGGTTCGAACCCCAATCGGGATGGATTTTTTAATTTCTGAATTGTATTAAATATAATTATCAATCAACTTTGTAGTTGGCTCGAATGTCGCCACCTACGTCGCAACGGTTTAAAGAGGAGATAATGTAGGGCCTTAGGTAGGGAATGATTTAAGGAGGGTACTTTGTGAAATATTGCTCTATAAAATTATAATTCTTCTTCTTTACTCTGCTTTGTCCTTGGAACAGAATAGGCAAATAGACAAAGAAAGTTGGTTTGTCTAATTTTGAACCATGTATTGCATAAATAAGACTGTTGTAGACAATTATGCTTTTTCAACAAAAGAAACTAATGAGTATTTTATTTCCCATTTTTATCCAAAAGTGGGTTATTTTGCGTTTTGAAATGGCATTGCACGTGCAAATGCACGAGGCCAACGTACGCTACGCAATCAAAAACACTTCAAGCAATTTTGAGACTCTTTCTCACAACTAAATCTTTGGATCCCTATTTATAGCCTTAATTTGCTTTTATTTGTGTGATCATGCAAGAAATAAGAATACTTAGAGAAACAAATGTTTGAACACAAAATAACGATCAAGAGCCGAATATGTAATCTGGCAAGATTATGCTATTCGAGGAAACAAGAGAATGTAGATAGCGCGCGCGTTCGTCAATATGGCCGCTCGTTCGGGGGTTGTCTAGTAGACAGCATAGGCGCAATACATGTATTAACGTTGAAACCATTGTGTTTGAACGCATATTAAATGTGGTTTTACGCTTAAAATGGAAGTAAATACACTTAGTATTCGAGCTATTATGGATTGGAGAAGGATCACGGACATTTATTGAGGGAGAAGTAGTTTTTAATGCAAACCACATCATCTTTGTGGTTGCACAGGCAATGATGGCAAAACTATGAATGTGTGGCCTACAGTAATGTGACAGGCTGTTGGAGCTGTATGAATGCGTAGAGGTGTGTGTTTTGGTTTTATTTAATAAAACCAAAATAACACGGCCAAATGGTTAAATAAATCATATTCTCCTATTTGCCTTAAAAATAACACAGTTAATTCTATTCTTACTTCTTAGTCACTTTTCACTAAAAACTTGCCGATAAAAACAAGCTAAAACGAAAACAATACTTGCAATTTAAAAAAAATTATTTCTTCTGATTAAATAGTGCTAGTATTGTGTTTCCACTTTTTTTAACTTCTGCAGGAGCAATCACTAGGTGGTATTTGCGAGATAAAAACTGGGGTGACTTATGCACGTATTATTGCAATATACTATGGACTTTATTTTTAAGTAATACGATTGATTATATCACTGTATTGCAATGCGAGAAATGCGAAAATACAATAAAAAACATAACACCACTTTTTACAATTTCCAAAACGAATTTAGGGCAAAAAAACACCGATGCGTATAGGGCCTACGGTCAGTTGCACTTTCAAAAAATGCATTGACAAACTATTTCACATCGTAATAATTAAGACGCCATTTGTGTTATGTTCATGAAGTGCGATTCACTTCACATAACACTTTCCACACTTTTATTATCTTTGACGTAGAATTGCGTCTGCGACGAGGCCGAAAGTAATGAAATCATTTGCTGAAAAACATATGTCTAAATAGAACGGTAAATAAAAACGACCGAACGTATATTTGAACTGACGACCTTTCGCATAGAACTCAAACGCGCTACCACTTCGCCACAATGCACAGTGATATTTAGAACTAATAGCCTATATGTTAGGTGGTATCGTCGATGACCGTACGACGAATAGTGCATAATTATTCGTAAGGCTGACCTAACGATTGATTTTACACTCAGTAATAAAAAATCACAGCCTGTAAAAGCTCCGCGCAAAGCCATTTAAATACTAACACTTGTAGCCGCGTAGGCCCATGAAAGTGTCCGTCCCAGGCCAATTATAAAAAGTGAAGGCCTAAATTACAAATAGATGTAGGTACCTAGTAGGACTACTGGGCCAAATATTAAGAACTGTCATAATGATTTTATATTGGCGTATTTGAATTTTATGTAGGATATTCCTAGTTTGACAGTGTCAGGACTCAGGACACCGGCTAGACACACCAAGTAGGTCAATCAAAAAGTTTATTTTACCGCAAAAATTGTAAACGTTTTAATGTTACCCCACCTTTAAACGTTATGTGCATGATATAAAATTGCCAGAAAAATAACTCGACAGTAGTATAAGCCTATTACTCAGCAGAACAATGCTGTTAGAGACCACGAAAGTGCAGACTGCAGACACACATGTGTTTATAGTGATTGGTTTCGCTATTAACAGCACCCTTTTCCACTCATTCCTCATTTTGTATAATTCGGAAATAAATGAAAGTATATATTATATGTTTTCTTTGATGAGCACTGTGGCACCGAACATTATTTCTTTGCGTTAGGTCGGGATACATTTAAGAAACCCCTACCTCTTGCATGATGTTCCGTGATCAGTACCCCCGAAATAATAGTTCGCGGTTCGACCACTTGGCTGCGCTAGTGTTCCTTGTTTTCTCGAATTGTTTTACACAGGCTTTCTTGAACTAGGAGTGTTCTGAGCACAGCATGACCATAGATAATATCAATATCATGTCAGCTTATGCAAGGAACTAGGAAGGAATTATTTCAGTTTTAATTTTTGTAGGAGATGCTCACTAATTGTTTATCAGTTATCCATATGAAAAGTAATGCAAAATTTGGAATTTGAAAAAAATATTGATCGATATCAAACAACAAATTTATTACATTACTTTTTATTCTATCGTTTTAACAGGGCTTGATTTTTATCTGTATCAATTAATCGTTGGGCATCTCTAGCACAAAGTATAGGCCTACGATTTAGAATTTATGGGAAAATATAATTGAAGTCAGGTGCTAGGAACCAGGTGGGGAAACTCTCCTGCCTACCGAACACGATAAAATGATGAATGAAGAGTTTGTTTTGCGTTGCGATACAGCGACACTGCCTATTCTCATTTCCTTACTAACGGTACATGATCTTCCAACGCACTGTGACCACCGATTCAAAGAGGGCTATCGGAAAAATCCAACACCTTCCGTAGTGAACTCTGACTGAACTAGACTGTTAAGTAGGTTTTGTGTTGTTGAAATTATCTTAAAACTTGCTAGGAATATGGAATGTACACTACGGCATTAAAGTCAGGCTAACTATGGCAATCGTAAGTGGGAGATGGACAATGATGTACAGCTAAGCTAGAGGAAGGTTGAGGTAATGAAAGTTGAGTATTTGAAAAACTAAATTTAGCCCACAATATACCAAATTTTGAATTTCTCTAGTGTAAGAAAGAATTATTTTAGGTGCAAGTTTATTTTTTAATGATTCAATATGTCTTTAGACAATTTGATACAAATGTTTTTGTAATTTAGTCATCAAATGAATCATATTAAAGGAATATTTTTACAAGAAAGTGAAATTTTGTGTCTTAACTGATAGATCCTAGTTAACTACAAGTTAACTGATAAATATGACTTTGGAAGGAAGAAGATGGGGGATGCCAAGGAAAAGATGGAAAACTACCATAGCAAGAGACTTTGAAGCAAAAGGAGAGAGCTGTGAAGATGTGGAAGAGATACGAGTTATAGAGGGGATATGGCAATATGCATAGGAAGTGCGTGTAATGTAGCCTATCTTTTTAATAAATAAACATTTAACTCAATATTTTTTGTTCGTAGGCAATTGGTTTTATTTATTGTAATTTTGTAAATCAGTTTTTATAAACATAGTCAACTTCAAACAAATAAAAAATTAAGTAGACTAAATAGATTATTGATTATTGAACGATAATTCATTTCCATTGGTATTGAAGAGAGGTGGGCTCGAATGCAGGAAAGACACCGAGGTGAAATGCGTGAAGAATTCCAATAGAAAGTATTACTACAGAACAATATTTATTAGGCATGATTTAGGAGCATTTCCAGAAGCTAGTTAGCATGATGTGAAACTTTGCAAGGTTGTCAAGCAAGGACAAGAAGTAAGAACACTTCTATAATATTTTAGAACATGGATGTGGAAATATGGAAACAAATCTAGAGATTACATAATCAATCTCAGCCGGGTATCGAACCCGGGGGGATTGCCGGTCGGATGCTGTACGTATCAAAAGTTATTGCGGATTAGTCAGAAAAATTGTCAAAATTCACAATTTTATTTCATTTAAAATTATAATAATGCATTTTATTATTTACTCTTTTATCATGTTGTATCATGTTAGATTTCTGTAGCTAGACAAGAAGGTGTTTGAAATTATGTACGTATTAGACTTTCTTAAAGGGGGGGTTGCATGGATGTCGTGGGAGATGTAGGCCTACACCCAAGGATGCTTGGAGGGGGAGAGGGGGGGGGTTATGAAATGGTTGGAGAATTGATCGATTGATTTTTGTTGCTCAACGTTTCTATTGCAGTATTGCTATTCAAGTGAGTGGCAATAGATGAGGGTGAAGGTCAATTAGCCTACAAAAAAACATGCCTTATGCAGGATTCGAACCCGCATCCTCCTAGTGACATGCACTGCGAACCCAAGCCCTAATCGTATGAGGCACCGCGGACGGCATAGATTGGAGGAGGTAGTGGTGGGTGCTACGGGTAGGGTGCTGGTTACACCTGCGGATTTGCAAATTTCTGACAACATTGGGAGTGAGAAAGTATGAAGCAGTAATGAGCATGATAAGCTATCAATATCATGCTCATTACTGCTTCCTACATTGATAGGGTACAAAGCTTCCTATATGTAGGCCTACACCCAAGGATGCTTGGAGGGGGAGAGGGGGGGGGGGTTATGAAATGGTTGGAGAATTGATCGATTGATTTTTGTTGCTCAACGTTTCTATTGCAGTATTGCTATTCAAGTGAGTGGCGATAGATGAGGGTGAAGGTCATTTAGCCTACAAAAAAACATGCCTTATGCAGGATTCGAACCCGCATCCTCCTAGTGACATGCACTGCGAACCCAAGCCCTAATCGTATGAGCCACCGCGGACGGCATAGATTGGAGGAGGTAGTGGTGGGTGCTACGGGTAGGGTGCTGGTTACACCTGCGGATTTGCAAATTTCTGACAACATTGGGAGTGAGAAAGTATGAAGCAGTAATGAGCATGATAAGCTATCAATATCATGCTCATTACTGCTTCCTACATTGATAGGGTACAAAGCTTCCCTATACCCATCACTCTTATGTCCATCAGTGTCACATTTCATGATATAAACCGAACAACCTTAGACTCGGATGCGTTTTTTTGATGACATTAACCCCCCCCCCCATTTGGTGGCCCTAAATGACCCGAGGGACAGGGCTATCCTCACTCAAAAAAAAGAGAAAAAAATTGCACACGGCACAAATGCCAAAAGCGGCCATTGTACAAGGTTTATTTGTGTATCATTCTTCGACAATCCGAATATTGGTAAGGGAAAAATCAGTTTTTATAGCTGAATAGGATACATTAAATAATTTGGTCGCTTGAACTAGGAGCATTACGAGCTAAGCATGATATGTGCCTGCTAATGCAAGGAACTATAGAAAGGAATGTCAGTTGTACTGTAGGCTATACTTGATTTATATGAAAAATCAATGCAAAAAATTATTGACCGACATCATAACAAATTTGCTATCTATTTTTTATATATCTGATAAACAGGGCTAAATTTTGATTTGTAGTGTCTAGCAAAAACTACATAGGCTAATTGTACAATTAAGATCCTTAATAGGAGTCGCTGAGGCTGGCACGGAGGAGTTTTAAGCGCTCAGCTTTCTGTTTTTTCCCGGGTGAACTGTTTGTAAAACTGTTATCAAATTTCAAACTAATGTTACCGTAATAAAGAATAAACCTAGATATCCAGTACGCGTATTCTTTAATTTATTTATTTTAAATTAAAAATTTGTGAAATCACCGTAATTTACTCCATTTTGGTCAACTTCTGGAATTTTTTCCAAGAACAGAATTTTTAATGCAAATTTGCATACTGGATATCAACGCTTAAATCAATGTGAACACGCAGATTAATTTGGTTTTATCGTAAGATAAACGGTTTGGTGGAAATTTCCAGAATTGAAATCCATGTTTTGGATTTCCCATTTTTTCACGTTTTCGATAATGTCTCGAAATAGATCTGGATCAAGGCTTATTTTTTGCAACCAAGTGCAGATACCATAATAAAAGTATAAACATTCATGCAAAATATGGTAACAATTACCAACCATTCAGCAGAAATCATCAACACCTGAGTGCGCGCATTTGAGTTGGGCCAAGCTCAACAACCCCCTCTTAAGAGTTTGAGGAAAATGTGAGTCAGGTGGTAGAAACTCCTTCCTACCTAACACAGTGGGAGCAAGATTAAGAGTAAGTTTTCCGTCGACATTAAAACGACACTGACTAGATACTAATTTTCTTGTTACTAATTGTTGACTTTCAACGAAAAGTAACGTTGCTTCGTATGCAATGTGACCACCGATAAAAAGAGGACTATCGTACAGACAGATCAACATCTTCTGTAGCTAACATACAGAAGAGAAACTAGATTGTTAAGTAAGTGTGGTGTTGTTGAAATAATACTATATGTACACAACGGCATGAAAGGCATCGAAACTATGGTAATTGTCAGTGGAAAATGGACAACGGTGTACAGACAGCTAAGTTAGAGGAAGGTTGGGGTAGTGAAAAATGGTGTTATAAAGAAATAGTTTAGCATACTAAACACAAATGTAGAATTTCTCTAGTTTTACAAAAATTAACTTTTTTTGAATTTTGACACCAGCTTAATTTTTTTGTGATTTGTAATACAATTTGAGTGATTTATTTGAGTTGGAAGTCAACTGTTGTTTTTCCAGTTGACTATTGTATACGCACACACATTCTACAAAATAGTTTCACTCTACCACCAGTTACCAATTTTGGCCACAAACTTCACTAAGGCTATAGTCTGCCATTTGAAAATTTTGTATTTTTGCCCCAATTTTTCTTTTACTTTATAGTTGCAAAATAAAATGGAGAGCCTGCAGTTACCCACGCAACAATGTTTTTACGACGGGCTATTTTTATGGACTCGGCAGTGACATAAATTTCTACCTCCGACTGTGGGCAGCGATCGATTGACATTGAATCGAGTTTCGAGAAAAATGTTGATGTTAAAATAATCGTAAAACTTGCCAGAAATATGGAATGTACGCAATGGCATTAAAAGTAATACGGTAATGTAGGAATGCAAACTGTAGTATAATAAAAACAATAATTAAATAATACAAGGTTTTTGAATAATAAGACTGCTTTGAGGACCATAGTTGTTGATAGCAATTATCGTAAAAGTTTGCCCAGACTGGAAATCGAACCCAGAACCTCCGCCTTTACGTATCAGTGCTCTACCAAGGCGATTGTTTAGTGCCATGATATAAACCAAACGGAAGACTGCCTTGTTTTTGCCCCAACTCATGGGAGATGTTATCTTTCAGTAATTACAGCAACATGGCAGTCTTCTGTTTGAATTATATCATGGCACTCAACAATCACAACTAATAACAATTTAGTAAAGGTTTGCCTTAGGCCCAGATAGCTCAGTTGGGAGAGCACCGGTACGTAAAGCCGAAGGTTCTGGGTTCCAGTTGGGGAAAACTTTATCAGAAATTGCTATCTTTTAATAATTTCAATATTTTCTCTTTTATAATCTTTATCTGTAGTTTGATGAGGTGGTTGAAATGATGTGTTGAGACTTTCTTTAAGATGAGTTGAGGGGGAGGCTGTATTGAATAGTTTGAAGGAGATAGTGCTGGTAATAGGGATAAGGTGCTAGTTACAGCAGGAGATTTGCAAATTTCTCGAGTACTTTTGAGAGCGAGGTAGGAAGCCAGATTTTGCCTTGGTCACTTTTACGTCTGAAAGTGCAATGTTTCATGATAAAAACCAAACATGACCTCCGATTGACGCGTTTTTTGGATGACTTTTAAACACAAGCAACAAATGTTTTGCGACGGGCCATTTTTATGGACTATGCAGCAAATTATAGATTTCTACTTCTCTCAACTCTCTCAACTCCGACGGGTGAACTAGGCTGTTCAAGCCGAAACGTTTCGTCGTAATGTAATGTTATTTGTGTATATATTTATGTGATCTTCAACTCTACACAGCCGCCAAACTTTTTCAAGGTAAGCTGTTGGCTCCCAGCCTCTATCAATCTTTCCCCAACCAACACTAGATTTCTACTTCAGACGTTGTGCGGCGACCGTGAGACATTGAATCAAGTTTCGAGAGAAATGCCAATATTGTTGAAATAATCCTAAAACTTGCTGGGAATATGGAGTGTACGCAAGGGCACTAAAAGCAATACTGTAATGTAGGAACCCTTTAGCCGCGGTCGTTTAACCAGTTCTCACTCAAACACTGAAGTTAAGCAACATCGGGCGTGGTCAGGGGTTGAGTGGGTTACCGCTCAGCCCTGAAACACACGTTTATCGCTGGCTAGAGCAGACTAGGGTTCGAAAGCTTTGTGC
Source organism: Sweltsa coloradensis (assembly GCA_024449915.1). Taxonomy (NCBI): domain Eukaryota; kingdom Metazoa; phylum Arthropoda; class Insecta; order Plecoptera; family Chloroperlidae; genus Sweltsa; species Sweltsa coloradensis. Next base: position 206,495 of record JAMZAV010000033.1, on the reverse strand, counting down.
GACGGCTTCGTTCTCCTCGACGTCTGCTCGGCAGTCCGGGTTAGTGGAGGAACCTATATGACTGTCAAGGTAACACCGTCCTTTCGGATGGGACTTAAAAGCCGTTGGTCCCCTTTGGTACTTTTCGAAAGGAGTAGGCTACGTGCCGGTACCGGGTTTCCCCTCCTCCCTTCTCTATTAAATTTGCACTAGTGGATAACATTATCCGTTGACATATAGAGACTAAATAATAATAAAAAAAAAATTGTCAATGAGAAAATTGACAATGCTATACAGCTTAGCTACGAAATTAAAATTTAAAAAATTAAAATTAAATTTTGACTTTACAACAAATTTTATGGTTTAAAAAAATGATCCTACATATTTTGATTTTTATCAATTTTCATAAAAAAGTGGAATTTTGGGTCCAAACTCTTTAAGATAGACCCTAGTTTGTTTGGATAATTTCATACAATTTAGTAAGTGATGAATGACTTTGGACTTTGGATCAAGAAGATGGCGGAAGCCCAGGAAGAGATGCAAGAAGACCTACACTGCCCTATTAAGCAAAAGGGCCCCATCTACTTGCATGAACTTGAGTAAAATGAAAATTAGTGAATTCATTTGTGATACAAAGGCATATTATTATTATTTTAATACAGTTGGATTAAGGAAGTACAAAATTCAAATTAATTTATTTACATGGATCTTAATGATATGATTGATATCCAATGCAATTTAATTACTGTAGTTGGGGCTTTTTGCAATGAAAAAAACATCACAGCCTTAGAAAACAAATCACCGCCACCTTGTGTTCTTTGCAATAATAAAAAAATAGATTAAAAAGCCCCATCTACATGGCAAAAGTGAACATAGTGGCAGTGTTGGGTAGGAACTTTTAAAAAAGAACGCGTTCCTAGGAACGCGTTCCTTTTTCGGGAACTTTGTAAGGAACGCGTTCCATTTTTAGTTAGAGGAACTTTCAACAAAAGTTACAAATGTTGGGTAACTTTTAGTAAAGTTTTAGAAGTTCCTTACACTCTTAGAGATGACAAAACCCACCATGCCTCTACATCTGAAAACGGATTTAGCTGATACGGATATGAAAATTGGTTGATAAAAAACAGTAGCATACTATCATTTTTAGGAGGCATAACCTCGATTAATGAACTTGTCATATTTTCTAGCGACGAAACGGCTAAAAAATCGCGACCTAAATTCTATGTACCATAATTTATCTGATAAAGGAACTTTTTATCAGGAACTTTTATTATTTCAGGAACTCAAAAGTTCCTTTTCGTGTAAAGGAACTGTAACTTTTAAAAGTTCCCTTTGAAGGCCAAGTAACTTAACTTTTAAAAGTTCCTTTATTTTTGGGAACTTACCCAACACTGCATAGTGGTTATTGAATCGTAATGAATTTGTGCACAATCGAAGAAATGTTTCTCATGAATGAAGGTCATACTTTAGCTAATTGTGTATTTTGTACATTTTTTGTCCTTGTCCGTTGTTGGCTCTGTACCGGATAAACGGCTTATTAAAATTATTGGAATTTTCTGAGGATCTTTGAACTTTGACATGTTATAAATTTGAAAACGGTAAAAAAAGTTGCAAATTCACTATTACTATTTTATGGAAATAAAACAGAATAAAGTATGTATTTTTGACATCAGCAACACTTGAAACGTGCTTGAAACTATTTTTGAGTAATGTATTTAGATTTACCAATAGACAAAATAAGAGAACATCCGAGCCGAGCCCTAGTAATAACGTTTGGATTTGGGTTACCTGGCCCAGGACCAAATGAGGCGTTTATTACAAAAACAGTCAATGTCCAGAATTACCGATTTTGAACCCATACCATCAAAAAATTTGTATTTTCATTGTGAATAATCCTATCATAAAAGTTTTGGCAAAAACAACCTATGTCACACGTTAAAGCTTGAAAAACTACAAAATTTTCACAAAAACAACCAATGTCCATTGTTTTTTTTGTTTTTTTTACATTTTAGGCGGTGCATTTAGGTGACAGATGTCCATATATTCTTTGTTGGAACTATATATACATCCTATATATCCTATAGAGCTTTCTGGAACACTACCTAAAAAAATAATTCATACTTTTTCAAAATATTTTACAAAAACAACCAATGTCCGAAGCTTTTTTGGCTTTCTGGGAAGTACTATGAGAGAATGTCATAGCAGAAATAAAAACTATCGTCAAGATACACAGTTTAAACCAAAAGTTAGAATTTTAATACATTAATTGCGGATGTTATGCAATTTAATTGATCTCCTGCAAAATGTGTTTTTTGGACATTGGCTGGTTTTGTAATAAACGCCTCAAATGTAATCCCGAATCAATTGTAACGTAAAATCTGTTTTATTATTCTAGTTTGTTGGATGAGCGTAGCGAGCGTAGCGAGCGAAGCGAAGATTCCATTTCACTACACTGGAGAAAAAAATCCGGAATGTTTTTTTTTTTTTTCTTTTTTTTTTTTTTTCTGTATTATTGTGTGTTTGTCAGCACGATTCCGGCTAAACCGATACTCCAATTGCGATGAAATTTTATGGAGGCCTTTGAAATCTTTGAACTTAGAACTGCCACGTTTTTGAGCGCAATCGAAAAATTATTTCTCATGAAAATCGCAATTTTACGATTTTTTTTCGATTTTTTAAAAATTTCTTTGACTTATAACACCTACATGCTTTATCCGATTTTAATGATTTTTTCACAGAACCATAATTTTATGAATTAAGATATTCGTGTGAAATTTGAGCGCATTTGAAAAAATATTTCTCATGAAAATCGAAATTTTACGTTTTTTTCTTTTTTAAAACAATTCTTTGACTTTTAACACCTACATGCTTTAACCAATTGTAATAATTTTTTCACAGAACCTTAATTTTATGAATTTATATATTCGTGTGAAATTTGAGCGCAATCGAATAATTTTTTATATGAAAATCGCAATTTTACGATTTTTTTTCTTTTTTAAAATTACGATTAATTAAAAAATTAAAAATTTAAGTTTATTTTTTATTTAATTTAATTTAATTTTAAAAAAATCTTCAACTTTGTAATGATTTTTTCACAGAACAACAGAAAATCCGCATAACACATGGCAGCTCAATGCACAAATTACGCTCATCCAACAACGCGGCGGGACTTAAGCGTTTTCCTAGTATTATTTATTTGCACCTAGATATATGAAAAGGATGGTCTTCGAGAGGATCCCAAGACAAGACTTGAAAGCGGAGGAGGGGAAAAAAGTGAGAAGACTTGGGAGAGAAATAGATAGGGAAAGTTGATTCAAGGAGACGTTTGTGAGCTAGATGAACTGTGGGAGTAGATGGCAAGAGTGAAGTTAGACAAAACAGCGGACATACTTTGGGATAGAACTTCTTAAATGAAGGCATTCCCTTCTCCTAAACCTTTGAAGGAACGCGATCCTGTAAGTGTTGAGGAATTTTTAACATAGCAACTTATTTTGTGGGAAATGTTTTCAAAAAGTTCTTTAAGATGTTCCTTTTACGACCGAGTACCTTTCTTTTCCAATTACCTTCACTCTTCAGTCCATTCCCTATCCATTATGAACATTTATTTATTACAATTGGTATTTTGATGGGCAGGGTGTATTTTGCAATTTTAGCGAATAGCAAATGCAATAGAATCACCACGATTCATGACATACCACTCTGCCGTGCTCCTTAACGGGCGCAAGCTTGCAAGTTACACGTCAGTGACCGACTGTCATAGTTAATGCATGTGCATGAACCAGAACTTCCCAAAAAAAGAAAAACTCAACTTTGGAACTTGTGTAATTGTTTAATTAAAGGAGTCGCTGAGGCTAGCATGGAGATGAGTTGAAAGTGCTAAGTTTTTGTATTTTTTTGTAGCGGGGGGGGGGGGGGGGGGGTTGATATGGTTAATAACTAACATCATTAGTTACCATATTTCACTTGAATGTTGATTAAAAAAACAATCTAAGACTTCCAGTAAGCACATTCCTTAATTAATGCATTTATTGGAATACAAAATTCATGAAAGCTCCATAATTTACTCAATTTTCGTAAAGTTTGGGAATTCATTTCACCAATCTCCCATTTTTTAATGCTAACTGACTGGCCGCAAGTACACGGTTTATGCTCGTACAGCCAGCCGTGGTCCCGCCGTTATATTTGAAATCGTAATACACTTCCTAGTTCACCAATCTGCACACAGATAGCGTCACAATGAACGAATATGTATTAGCTTAGAGTAATCTACGCGAGGCTTCTAGCTTTACCGGCCGACGTTGCCGTCGTGCGCAACTGCTCGTATCTCAGATCGATTTTTTTGTCAGTTACACGGTTTATACTCGCGGCCCCTCAATTGTCATACTGGAAATCTAAGTATAAACCAACATGAGCGCGTAGGTTAATTTTGTTAATCGTAATACTAATTATTCATTGGTAATTTCCTAAATTGAAATCTATGTTGTAGATTTTCCATTTTTTTACTTTTCAACCTTGTGCCTTGCAAAGGGGTTTTAGGGCTTATTTTTGCACCTAAGTGTGGATATCAATATCAACGTACTTTATTAATAAACTTTCATGCAAAATTTGGGAATGATACAACAAACAGTTGAGCTGCCATTATCTATACCTGAACGCGCTCATCTTAGTTGCCTCAAACTTGTGCCCAAGATAAAGGAATTGAACTTAATTTTTGTACTAACAGCATTGTGTACGACTGGACGAAGTTCGAAATCTCAATTAAATTATCGATTTGCGCCGCAAATGTGTGTTTGTGCTCGGAAACGTAATGCCAATCCTCGTACATGGCTAATTTTTTAAAATTTGGCCCAGTTTAATCATAAACAATTTGTAAATATCCACAAACAATTGCGATTTTGTATGAACTTTTGAGGCCGCACACATAAATAAAAACAAAATAAAAACAAAATAAAGTATTGCACTCTCTTGATGCCGAGCGTCCGCACGCAAGCCTCGTAATGAACTGAATCTTTTAAAAGTTCTTTCCCAAAAATAGATTTCACAAATAAAAGAATGGAATTCGCAGGGAAAGAAACGCGAAGAAGATGAGGAAGAAATTCAGAGTCTGGAAAGCTTAGAGTACAGTTTCGATAACTCCATACCCTACACTACGCTGGAAACCCCCACTCAACCCTAAATAATGGAGATAAAGATAATATTGATTGGTATTTCTATTGTGGTGCTCAGCTTCCACTTCAATATTTGGCAGCCCTAAACAAAACAAAAACAAAGAAACAAAAAACTTACTTGTTTGGTATTATTCAAAGAGTATTTTTGTTCGTTGGCCGAACAGTATTCTTTTTTTATATCCCCAAACAGAGCTGTCATAATACCGATGTAACTGTACCTATAATTTTTAGTTTAAGCAATTGCTTTTGCTAGTTCGGCGTGTTGTGGTAGGCCTATTAGGCTAGCTACGCAAAGACCTATATAACCAATTAAATTAAATAGTCTTTAGAATAAATTTACAAATTAACAATCAATGTCCTACAGAGGATCTACTGTATATACGTTAAAAGCAATAATGCGAGGTATTCAATGTGAAATGGATGAAACTTACCATTGATGTTCCCTCCGGCATCTCGGCTGCTTACGCTGCTGAGGATGGTGAAGGCACGCTCGGCAGCTGACGGCGGTGGGTGGAGATGAGAGTGGTGTGGTGCTAGCCTTGGTGGGCGCCAGCTGTAAACAAAGAACAGACATAATGAGTTTAACATTGCTAAATGTACGCTAAATCTGTACGCTAAACCAACAGTAATATTTCATTAAAAATTTACACTTTACAACACTACTTCAAATGCATTTTAATATTATTTAGGTTAAATTAATTTTTTACTCAAAGGTGAATAAGCACGTAATGTATACCTATACTCTTAATTCTTGATATGCTTGAATACAATAACATCAAAGTGTAATTTTAAAATTAATTAAATTAAGCCCCCAAAAAATATGGAATTAATTTTTTACATAGGCCTAAAGGTGAATAAGCATGTAATGTATGCCTATACTCTTAGTTCTTGATATGCTTGAATGCAATAACATTAAACAAAGTGAAATTATAAAATTAATTCAATAAAGCCCCTACAAAAATATGGACAGTTTAGGCCTAAATATTTTACTCACCACTATTCCTCGACGGCGTCAGCTTCCCGGATCCAGATGGTGAGTAGCTTCGTATAGGACAAGTGGCCTCGCAGAGGGAGCTGGTTCCACAGTCCGAGGTTCTCATGTCGACATCCAGCCGTCTGTAGCATCATGGAACAACACAACATTCCTTTAGCATAGGTGGGCATGAGAGGCATATGCCTACTTACTCAATATTGGATTCAATTTTAAGAAAAAGAAAAATATTTAGAAAAACCAAATAAGAAGAAAGAAAAGAAAAAACTGTTGCATAAATTAAAGTAGCTAATTTTTTAATGTAAATGGTAATCCCATAAAAATCTTATAACTGATTTTTTAAGTAAAACACACACAAAAATAAGCCAGTTTTTCTTTGTTGCTATGTTTTTACATCACAACTAATCGATGGCCTATAGGTGGTCAGGAATCAAGCTGATATCCTTCTGCTAAGAGAGAATGTATAAATTAACTGCAACCAACACGGAGGTGAAAATTGATACAATATTTATGAATACCAAAAAGCAAACATTGTTGGGAGGGGGGTGGGGGGGGGGGGTCGTTACGGAACAGTAACACAATAGCTCACCTAGAATCTCGTTTTCTTTGCGTCGCTAGTTGTTTGTTTTTTCCCCCCGCTGAAAATCAGGGGTTTGGGGTGGCATGATTCTCTTCTGACTTCTCCGATGCTCAGTGTTGTAGCGAGAGATAAAATGTGGGGGCCCAAGGGCCAGTCACCTCACCCCGCAGACAGGCTTTTTGGTGACGACTCAGGGGATCCTGCAACATCAAACAAAAAAACCAATTAATATTAAACCTACGCAAAGCATTTGCCCCAGCCCCGGTTAGTTTTGAGTTTAAATACGTGTTGATAATACGGATGATTAAACTGAAGTGAAAGCAAGCTACGGTACCGGCACGAAGCCTACTCCCAATGAAACTTGAGCAGGCTGACAGGAGGTACAGCTTTTCAGTATCCGACAGAGCAGCAATTGAATTGTCTTTTTAAGTGACACTTCGAATAGCAGTTTTCGACGATTGTTAGTTACACATTTAACATTTTGATTACCTAATTCCAAAAGCGATGTTTGTACCCTACGACAAGTACCTTCAAATAAATAACTAGTGTACTGTAGGCATATTCAATATTCATACACCTCAATTAATGAAAATTGACCAGAACAGAATGACCCTTTTGAAAACCCGGGTTTGACACACAAATTGGGGTTCGAACCCCCCGTTTTTCCATACGGCGGGCCCAGAGCACCAAACCGTATGAAGAGCTATCGCGACGATTCAAAAGAGAATCTTTGTAAGTCAAGCAAGAGCATCATAGTTTTGTAATTTACTCTCGGCAAATATTGGTTGTTACAAACGCAACAAAATAAAATAACTATCAAGCAATGAAATCGTAGTTTGCAAGTAACAAATAGGAAACATTCCAAGCTGGACGTGGTGCGGACAGCGTGATAACAGACAACGCGGGATTGATGTCATTCTGTGCGCGAGTGAATCACTGCGTAGTGGGGCCCAATGACTTTCTATTCTACGCAAAGCATGTATGTGATGTGGGACCAATGAGTGGGCACAACCACGGCAACTCTGCTTGGGAGGGAGATCGCGTTGTAAACTAAAACTATAACCAGGGAGGCCATGCACCCACAGCCCAGTTCACACGTCTTAAGAGGGAACGAGACACATTTATCAGTTAGCAGATAGCCATTCGCTCGGCCAAGACGCATCCGACGTATATGAAACTTTGCAAAGTTGTCAATAAAGCATACATGGACAACCCAGTGGTCATAGATTTTCAAAAATTTGTCTTAACGCCAAAAAAAATCACGAATATGGTCAATTTTTGGGGTTTTTTTAACAAAATCAAAATTCGTGAAAACTTTTTTAATTTAAATTTTTTTAAAATTTTTGTATAAATTATTTTATAACAAAATTTGGAAAAGTGTTACTGCAGAGCCCTATATTTTCACATTCGTGACATATGTTCGAAATTTCAAACACCTGTGGTGTCAGTCGGTCGAGCGAACGGCAATTTGCCTAAAACTCCTGTCCTACACTCTCTTTACAACCAGGTCCCGGCATACAACATTCAGATTGAATAAACACATGAACAAACAAGGACAAAGCTACGTGAAAATAAGTTGGGCTCGGATTTATCCACGCACTTCGACAGATGACCGGGACAGGGTCACGGTTTACCCTTGAAATACAGGCAAGACGCTAGCAGGACACTTAAAATAACATGGAAATTAAAATTAAATCGTAATTTAGATTTTAAATAAGATCGAGCTAAGTATTAATCGGAAGTAAAAGTAGTAGAGAAGTTGAAAGTTATTTGGGATTAGAAGCTGCGGATACACAGGCTGTTGAAACACGTTTTAGAATTCCAAACAGTTTCAAAGACCAGAAAAAACAATAAAAATTTCGCGTTTCCAGAGAGTTTACTAAACGAAAAGTAAATTATCAACGAATTTATTCACAACGGGTATTATAGTAAATCAATAATTAGGTAAACGTATAGGGTGGCTAGAATAAAACAAGATGTAACGAGGACTACGAAAGCTGTTTGCGCGACACGTTTTTGAATTCCAAACGACAGGAAAAATTGATCAAAATTTTGTGTTTCTAGGGCGTTAATTATTGAACAAAAAGTAAATAGCAACGAAAGAATCCATGATGAATGGCGTAATGGAATAATAATTAGGTAAATGATTATGATGGCTAAAATAAAACAAGCTAGAAAATTGACTATGAAGACTGTTCACGAGCCACGTTTTTCAATTCCCAACAGGGTTTCAACGACCAGAGAAAAAAAAACCCAAAATTTTCGTTTTTTCTAGAGCGTTATTATTCTACAAAATAAATATGAAAACAAATGAATCCATAATAAATGGGTAATGTAAAATATTTGGTAAAGATTGGGTGGCTAGAATAAACAAATGAAATGTAGACAATGCAACGAACATGCAGGTACCTTTTTTTGGTCGAACGGAGGGGTGCTGTTGCTCGAAGACTGGATGGAACTGAAGCCTACTACTCGCAAGAGTTTCTTGACGTACACCCCGAGTGAAAACCTGGTCACCAATCGTAGACGTGTTTTGATATGGTTTAAAATGCCGTCATCGTGGTGATTTCGTGCTCCGGGGGATACGATCGGCCTACGTGCGGCCCGCCGCAGACCAGAGGCCAGGGCTGTGGGTTCGAGTCCCGGATAAGACATTGATTTTAATCACCCGATCAGCCCCTGGGGTTTTCCCCCTTCTAAAATCCCCTTCTTGAATTTTGGGGGAGGGGGGGGGGGGGGTTATTTCCCGGTTCGTGGAAAATCGAGATGAGAAAAAATAAAGGGTCTTCATTTGTAATGAAAAATAACAAATGAAATATTGATTTTCATTTGGATACGTAGGGGAAAACGGGGATTAAAATGAAAAAGTGCGCTCAATCCACACAAGCGTAGACATATAGATTAAAAAAGCCGGGGATCAAAAAGTATGGTCAGGGGAAAAAAGTCTTTTTTAAAAACGGGCTTGCAGTGAATTGATATTCAAAAAGGGTGTGACACGTGATACCAAATAATGTGCGACACCTCAACATGGGACGTCCCTTTTTTTTGCCGGAAAAAAAAGTTGAAAAAAAACCGGGTGGCGGGGTATCAAAACCACGCCCAGCGAAACCGAACTATAGTCGAATGTAAACAAACAGAAGGCGGAGGCGCCAAAGAAGATTGCCAGCTTGACGAGTAAAGCTTTCTATCAAATTATTGTACTATGTATAAATCAATAAAGGTGTATTAAATTTAAAAAAAAGGATTATATCATGTCATACGAGGTATTTTACACCAAGCGTTTGAAGCTTTGTTTTGAAGCTCAATGAGTTAGTTTTTGTGGGATTGCTCGCTGTACGACGTAAACACCAGTTTTCACCCGGCGTAGACCACTGTAGCCTGACTTTTATACGTGCGAACACGTAGTGTATTTATTTTTAGGTATGAAGATTGACAAATCTGTTGATGTTTTTAGAGTCTAAGAGTAAGAGATGTTTGTTAATTGTGCTGTAATTATTAAAATAATTTAATGTAAATAATAAATATATAACTGAAACAGAATGATGAGATGAGTCAAATGCATAATGACATGCGAGATGCGGGAACCACATTTACACATCATTTTTTCAAAATAAGTAATTAATTGGATGAGCGAAGCGAAGACTTCAATTTCACCGACCCCCCAAAAAATTTAGCTCCGTTGTTTTTTTTTTTTTCCGTCTTTTTGGTTCGCCTCTACCGGGCAAACGGCTATGCGATTTTGATAAAAATTTGGAAACCCCCTTCGTTTTCTCTGAATTTAAAGGGGTTATTTTTTTGGGTAAATCAAAGAAATATTTCTCATGAATATCGTACTTTACGATTTTTTTCGATTTTTGTGCGATATTTTCGGTTTTTGGGCCCAAATTTGCCCAAAGGGGTTGGGCTACAACGTTCATTTTTTCACATGGACTTTAAAGGTAATGGTGATTATTGCTTTCTAAAAAAAAAGTTAAAAAAGTTACCCAGAATCGGGAAAATAAGTTTTGAATATACGTTTTTGACTTTTTGTGCGTATTTTCGTGCCTTTTGGGAATTCTGAAAAAACGGGTGGGGCTACAACGTTATATTATCAGGGAAATTAAGGTTATGGTGATGTAGTCCCTTTTTGAAAGAAAAAGTGGAAAAATTCAGCCAGAACCCATAGAAATAAAGCTTTTAATACATTTTTTACGGTAAATAATACAATTGAAAAGAAAAAAAGAAACTTGACAAAATCACCTTCAATGCGTAGGCAGCAAAACAAAGCACTTACAAAAGTAAAGATATCCCACGCAAACTAAAACCTTTAAAAAGCTCATCCATCAACGCGGCGGGACTTTAGCGTTTTCCTAGTAAATAAAAATAAATGCGTATTTTAGAATTTAGATTTACCCACTCACCTTCACAACTGATTTTCAGTGGAAGACTCGAATTGAAAACGGGCCGAATGTTGGACGAATGTTCTTGATCTTATCAGATCGGGAAATTAAATAAAAAATAATTAATAAATAACACTAATACAAATAAATAAATACTGGCCATGCGGTCAGCGAGATGATTTGATCGGCCGATTCCCGTAGTGTGGTGTGAACACCCTCACGACCCGATGTGTGCACGAATAAGATCCGACTTCAGTCTGGTCGGATCGGGACGATCGCCCCTATACCGCCCCCTTGGATCCGTCACTGTTACTATGCTCAATGTGGACACCAGCAGACCCCCAAATCAGGCCTCCAACTTAAGAACCCCGCCCCCTGCCCCTCTGAGCTTTCGTCAAGTAAACAGAACAGTAACTTGACAGTAGTTCTGTGACCTTGGCCGGGTGAGAAATAATGCCTTGGGTTTTACCCTGTCCCTGTGCTGCACGATGCGAAGTTTTCACGCACGTTGCACGTGTCTTATTGGGTGGGACTTTCATGTCGATACTCCATGGACTTTCATGTCGATACTCCATGGACTTTCATGTCGATACTCCAAGTCCAGTGTTTTGTTTGCATGTAGATAGCTGATTTTTAGTGGCCACCATCCCCCCTGATGACCCCAGAAGGCAAAAACGCGTCGTGGATTAAGGAAACAATTTTAAAATTACTGCATTTGTCATCAGCAGGTAAAAATTTTTGTCGCCCCCCCCCCTTCAGGTGGGCTCTATGTTCTCTATGCTTTCCCAACCTGTCCCCCTTCCCAATCTAAACAAATAGCCTTTTGGGCCCTTTTTCCAAACTTTTTGAACATATTCGTTAAATTTTTTTATTTTAATTTTTCTTTTCAACCATAGCATTTTGTGAGCATGTTATAGGGATAAAATAAGATCTGCATTCTTTATTAGTATTCATCACTCTTGAGAGTAAATAAATTTTATACTTTTTAACAAAATCAAAATCAATTAATGTGAAATGCCAAATGTGTCATCAAAAAGTAAAAACATAGCATATTAAAAATAAATCAAAGTAATATACCAAATTTTGATTTGGAATTTCTACTGTGATGATTTAGGTAAAAAATTGTATGAAATAATAATATCCGATACCAAAAAAAAACTACATTATGATGTGTATGTTCAAATCCAACATGAATGTTTGATATAGACAGGAAACCGTTCACTTTGGCTGTTAACATTGAGATCAATGCTTTCAGAGTCGTGTACGTTCACTTAACTCTTTGTCCCACAGCCAGACATGCTACAAGTATTTCATTTGCACCTATCATGAACACTTGAGGTGATAAGGAAAATACCTGCTGTCGAGGAGTGCACCAGCCATAGGCTGCTGTTGACTCCTCACGCAAGTGTTATTCACCACCAATCGACAAGATTAAGAAATGTTTCACATGAAATTTTTTAACCTGTTTCAGTGTGCAATTTTGTAAGGACTTTGGGCCCCTTTGGGGCCCGTTTCTACCCCCTCATACAATTCATGAAACACCACTAAAATAACTCAAGTCTACCAGTTCCCCACAATACCTCTAGTGGTTTAGTTTTTTTTAACTATCTGATTTTCTTAAACAGTTGGTTTAATTAGTAAAACAATAATTGGACCCCTCATGTCTTCTAGTAAATTAAATTTAAATTAAAGGTAAAGCAATATTTCGGGTATTTTCAGTACCCTTAAAAAGGCAAAAAACCCAAAAAAAAATTTTAAAATTTTTAAGTTGTCGGGGGTTTGTACCGGGCCATAGGCAGCTGTTGAATCCTCACCAAGGTTATTCACCCCCAATCGACAAGTTAAGAAATTTTTTCACATGAATTTTTTTAACCTGTTTCGTGATGCTAAATTTTGCTAAGGTTTTTCGCATATTTTGTCATGGGGGAGGGGGGGGGGGGGGGAGAGAAAGCCGGTAGGCTTTACAGTGGTTAATAAAGGGTGTGTACAAGTGGGGGGAAGGGTACAAGGGGATACTGGGGGGGGGAGCTTGGTCTGATAGTATGTTTTAATACTGGGGGAATTTTGGGGACGGGTCTGGGTTCCGGTGGGGTGGACGGATGATCGTAGGGTCTAAATATTGAGATGCATGACGAATGAAGGGTTTTTGCGGATAAAGAAAAGGCAATCGGGTCGCGTTATGAGGGAAGATGTTCGGGGACTGCAAGGTGTGAGGGGGGAAGAATGGAACAGAATGGTTATTGGAAACAGGGGTTTAAAAATTAAATTTTTTCAAGTTTTTTTTAAAAATTTTTTGTGGTCTTTTAGAAAGATTTGTGGTGCAGTGGAAAAACGGGGGGAAGGTGCCCAAGTGATTGTAAAAAAGGAAGTTTAAAACAGTAAAAAGAAGAATTAGGGCACTAGGCAGGGGTAATGTAACGCTGGGGTTTTGATTTGATTTTTTTTGTTCACAACGTCTTATTAATGTAATATTGCTATTCAAAAAAATGAGTGGTATAGATGACAAAGGTAACATCAAAATTATGGTAATTTATTGGGATTAAACCCTTGGCTTCTAGTGCCACGCTTTTTCTGAGTATATATATATAATATTGTACATTTCTATTACCTACTTCAAAAATAAAATTTTCGTATTTAACATACCACTTTTATTGATATTCTTTACTTTCCCAATATTACTGTCTATTTAAGCACATCATTATTTCGTACTATATTTAACCTCCTTTAGTAATTAACCGGATTGTTACGGTTCAAATTGGCTGCTAATTAAATTTATTTTTTATGTATTTATCTTGGCAACATCAATAAATTTTTGGACCAGACCCCAATCAAATGTGCCCCCGCGGACCGCCTAATGCTAGGGGTGACTATATGATCCGGGTAAGGGAAAAAGAGGAGGTTCAGGGGAAATGGGAAGAAGTTTATCAGTTCCCAGAAAATACTATTGGAAGGGGTTTAAATTTACCCCTTGCTAAAGGGAAAAAAGAAGTTTTCACCAGTGAAAAGGGAAAATGTGAAGGCTTTGATATTAAAAGGGGGGGTGGCAGGAGGCAGATACTGGGAAGCAGAGGAGGGCCCCGGTAAAAAACCACCACTATTTAAATAGAAGACAGGTGAGGGGGAGATAGGTGCATTTTGGAGGTTTTTTAAATTTTGGGGGTGATACGCGTACGATTTTAGGGGATGTTTAGGAATCCTTGAGTGAGTGACGGGCCCTTTTTTAATTTTATAATTTTTTTATTTGACTCCAGTTCTAAATGTAAACTCAAGCAAAAAAAAGTAAAAACCTTGCTACTACATACGCGCAAAGAAAAAAAATAAGAAAATTATGGTCATTTTTTAGTTTTGTACTTTTTTGTGACTGTGAAATCCCCTTGCTTCCCAAATTGAAGACGATGGAAATGAAGTTTTTCTGTAGTTAACGTCTTATTACTAAATTTTGCTACTTGAGGAGTGGAAATGAAGGGTGAAAAAAAATGACAAAAAACTCTGCTTGATGCGGGATTCGAACCTACCCTCCTGGTTGCATATACTACGGGCCTGGCCCAAAAATAGGCCACCTTTGACGGTAACTAGCAGAAAGGGGCAACTAAGGGAAGGATTAAAAATAAAAACGGCTGGATGACAAGAAGAAGGGGGGGATGCCCCATCTTAGGGGCAGTGCAGATCCGGGCTAGCAAGCACTTCAAGTCCTAGATAAACAGCCAAGCTCCCATGCCCTATGGTGCGGAACCGGGTTTTTGATCAAAAATAAAGTATTTTAAAAGAGAACAATAACACAAAATCCATTTTAATCTTATAGACCGAGAGCCAGTGACAGTTTATTGCCCCATAAGGTACTATTTTTGACCATTGAAGTGAAAACGGGAAATTTAAGCATTTTTAAAAAAAGCCGTCTTACACAAAGGGGGGGGGGTCACCCATCAACCCCCAAAATGGGACCCAAAAGGGGCAAATCGCCCCTATTTAAATTACATGATTAAAAAAAATACAAAATTTAAAAATAAAATTAGCCCAAAAAAGAAATCCTCGACAAGGGGCTGCGTTGGGCTGTTGACCCCACAGACGCCCCCAAAGTGGCCGCGCCCCTAAAAAATCAAAAATGCCCTCAATAGGTATAAAATGATTCAAAACAAAGTCATGATTAAGGGGTAGGGTGCCAGTTACAGGGGGAGGATGCTGAGGGCAAGGGAAGAATCTTGATCTAGGGAGCAATGCACAGTTAAAGGGGGAGGATGACATTACAGGGGTGGGTGCTCAGTTACAGGGTAGGATGAAAATAACCCGGGAAGGGTGCACAGTAAAAAGGGTAGGGTGCACAGTTCAGGGGTAGGATGCGAAACCAAAGCGAGGATGCGTAGATCTGGGACAAAGATGCACAGTAAAAAGGGGTAGGATGCACATTAACAGGGGTGGATGCACAGTTAAAGGGGGTTTGGGTGCCAGTTAAGGGGGAGGGCTGAGGACCAGGAAAAGGATGTTAGATCGGGGGCAGATGCCCCAGTTAGAGGGGTAGGATGCACAGTTACAGGGGTAGGATGCACAGTTTCAGGGGTAGGATGTGAGGACCAGGGAGGGATCTTAGATCTAGGAGCAGATGCGCAGTTACAGGGGGAGGATGCTCAGTTTTAGGGGCAGGATCACAGTTACAGGGGGAAGGATGCTGAGACCCGGGAAAAAATGATAATTAGGGAGCGAGCACATTTTCGGGGTTGGGCCGTTACAGGGCTAGGATCTGAGGAAGGGAGAGGAATGCTTAGATCTGGGAGCAGATGAACAGTTACAAGGGGAGGAGCACATTACAGGGGGAGGGTGCACAGTTTTAAAGGGGTAGGATGCGAGGGCCGGGAGGATTCCAGACAGGGGGAGGATGCTGAGGGGCCAGGGGGGGATCTTGATCAAGGGACAGAGCAAGTTCAGGGTTTGGGCACAGTAACAGAGGAAAAGGGTGCACAGTTTTGGGGATGATGCACAGTTTCAGGGGTAGGATGCACAGTTACAGGGGTAGGGGGCTAGGGTGGGGGAGGATTCTCAGTTACAAAGGGGAGGATGCACAGTAACGGGGGAGGTGCACAGTTAAGGGGTTTGGTGTGAGGGCCAGGGGAGGGGCTTAGATCTAGGGAGCAGATGCACAGTTTCAAGGGTAGGATGCACAGTTTCAAAGGGTTGGGTCTGTGGACCAGGGAGAGGGTGCTTAGATCTTGGGGGAAATGTACAGTTACAGGGGTAGGATGCACATTTTCGGGGGAGGGTCACATTACAGGGGAATCCAGTTACGGGGTAGGTGCACAGTTTCAGGGGGAGGATCACAGGTACAGGGGAGGAAACACGTACAGGGGGAGGATGCACGGTTACAGGGGTAGGGTGCACAGTTTAAGGGGGGGGTGCCCGTTACAAGGGTAAATGCCAGTTCAGGGGAGGGTGCACAGTTCAGGGGTAGGATGCTGAGGACCAGGGGGAGGATGCTTAGATCTAGGAGCAGATGCCCCATTACAGGGGTGGATGCACAGTAAAAAGGGTCCCTGCACAGTTACAGCGGTAGGATGCACAGTTTCAGGGGTAGGGGAAAAGTTACAGGGGGGGATCACTTACAGGGTAGGTGCACAGTTTTAAAGGGGTAGGATGCACAGTTACAGGGGGAGAATGCTGAGGACCCGGGAGAGGGTGCTTAGATCTAGGAGCAGATGCCAGTTATGGGGTAGGGTGCACAGTTACAGGGGGAGGGTGCACATTACAGGGGTAGATGCACAGACAGGGGTTTGGAGCAAGTTTTTCGGGGAGGGGGACAGTTTCGGGAAAAAGGGTCACAGTTACAGGGGGGAAACACAGTTACAGGGGGAGGATGCACAGTTTCAGGGGTAGGATGACGTTTCAGGGTAGGATGCAATTTTTCAGGGGTAGGATGCTGAGGACCCGGGAGAGGTGCTTTGATTAGGAGCAGATGCACAGTTACAGTGGGAGGATACGCTACGGGGTAGGGTGCTGAGGACCAGGGGAAAAGGGGGGCTCAGATTAGGGGGCAGAGCAAAGTTACAGGGGTAGGAGCACAGTTTCAGGGTAGGATGTGGGGACCAGGGGGAGGGGCTTAAACTAGGGGCAGATGCACAGTTACGGGGTAGGAGCACGTTACAGGGGTAGGATGCCCCGTTCGGGGGAGGATGCTGAGGGGCCAGGGAGAGGTTCTGAGGACCAGGAGAGGTGCTTGATTAGGACAGATGCACAGTTTTCAGGGGGAGGATGCACAGTAAAAGGAGTAGGTGCCCAGTTTCAGGGGTAGGATGCGGGAACAGGGAGAAAAATGCTTAGTCTAGGGAGCAGATGCAGAGTTTCAAGGGTAGGATGCACAAACAGGGTAAGATGCACATTTTCAGGGGGAGGGGTGAAAATTACAGGGGGGAGGATGCCAGTTTTCGGGGTATGATTTTACAGTTCGGGGGGATGATGCACAGTTACAAATAGGACACAGTAAAGAGGTGGAGCACGTTACAGGGGGAGGGGCTGAGGGCAGGGAGAGGATGCTTAGATTTTGGGGGCAATTCCCGTTTCAGGGTTTTTGATGCACAGTTCAGGGGTAGAATGCTCAGTTTCAGGGTAGGGTCACAGTAACAGGGGGGATGACAGTAACAAGGGTAGGAGCCCCGTTACAGGGGGATGAGCACAGTAAGGGGTTTTAAAAGCTCGTTCAGGGGTAGGATGACAGTAACAGGGGTAGGATGCACAGTTTTAAGGGGTAGGATGCACAGTTACAGGGGAAAGGGTGCACAGCTACGGGGTAGGATTACATTTACGGGGGAGGATGCACAGTTACAGGGGAGGATGTGAGGACCCGGGGGCGGAGCTTAGACTAGGGGGCAGATGCACAGTTCTGGGGAGAGGATGCACAGTTACAGGGGTAGGGGGCACATTAAAGGGGTAATGCTGAGGGCCCGGGAGAGGAAACTTAGATCTAGGGGGCGATGACATTCAGGGGGAGGATTCCAGTTACAGGGGGAAATGCACAGTTACGGGTAGGTGACATTTAAAAAGGGGAGGATGCACAGTTACAGGGGGAGGATGCTGAGGACCAGGGAGAAGATGCTCAGATCTAGGGGGCAGATGCCGTTACAGGGGTATAGCCAGTAAAAGGGGTAATGCTGAGGACCAGGGCGAGGATGTTTGATCTAGGAGCAGATGCACAGTTTTCAGGGTAGGATGCACAGTAACAGGGGAGGTGACAGTACAGGGGGAAGGAGCCCCGGAAACAGGGGTAGGATGCACAGGCGGGGTAGGATCACAATAACAGGGGGAGGAGCACATTTTCAGGGGTAGGATGCACAGTTACAGGGGTAGGAGACAGAGGTACAGGGGTAGGATACACAGTTACAGGGGGAAAGGGTGCACAGTAACAGGGTAGGGCACAGTTACGTGGGGAGGGTGCACAGTTACATGGGTAGTATGCACAGTTACTAAGTGGGCCATTACAGGGGTAGGGTGCGAGGACCAGGGGGCGGATGCTTAGATCAAGGGAGCAGATGCACAGTTACAGGGGGAGGAGCCAGTTAAGGGGTAGGGTGCACATTTTCAGGGGTAGAGCTGAGGGCCTGGGAGAGGATGCTTAGTCTAGGGAGCAGATGCCGTTACAGGGGTGGATGCACAGTTACAGGGGGAAGTGGGACCAGGGAGAGGATGCTTTGATTAGGGAGCCAAAACAAAAGTTACAGGGGTTTTGGATACAGTTACAGGGTATGATCACATTACAGGGTTAGGATGCCGCTACAGGGGAGGATGCCCCCAGTAAAAGGGGAAGGATTTCACAGGACAGGGTAGGATCACTTTCAGGGTTTGGATGCACAGTTCAGGGGTAGGAAGCACAGTTACAGGGGGTTTTTGGGTGCCAGTTTTCAGAGGGGAATGCACAGTTACAGGGTAGATGCACATTACAGGGGGAGGGTGTGGGACCAGGGAGAGGAGTTAGATCTAGGGGGCAATCACAGTTACAGGGTAGGATGCACAGTTACAGTTGTAGGATGCACAGTTACAGGGGTAGGGTGCACAGTTTAGGATGTGAGGGCCAGGGAGAGGATGCTTAATTAGGGACAGGCCAGAACAGGGGTAGGGTGCAGTGTTTCAGGGTAGGAGCTTTGTAACAGGGGTAGGATCCCAGTTAAGTGGTAGGATGCACAGTAAAAAGGGGTAGGAGCACAGTTACAGGGTGGATGTGAGGACCCCCGGGCAGGATGCTTTTGATAAAGGGAGCAGATGCACGTACAGGGTAGGATGCTGAGGACAGGGAGGGGTTTGATCTGGAAGCGATGCACATTTACAGGGTAGGATGCCATTAAGGGGGTTTGGATGCACAGTAACGGGGTAGGATCACAGTAAAAAGAATAGGATCACGTTTCAGGGGTAGGTGCACAGTTACGGGGTAGGATCTGAGGGCCAGGGGGAGGGTGCTTAGACTAGAGAGCAGATGCCCCAGTTACAGGGGTAGGATGCATAGTTACAGGGGTAGAATGCACAGTTACGGGCGGATGCTGGGACCAGGGGGAGGATCTTAGATCTGGGAGGGATGCACAGTTACGCGTAGGATGCACGTTTCAGGGGGGCGGATGACTTTATGGGGTAGGGGCACAGTTACGGGGGGGGGTGCAAAGCTAAGGGGAAGGATGCACAGTTACGGGGTTTGGGTGCAAGTAACAGGGTAGGATGCTCAGTAACAGGGGTAGGAGCACAGTTTAAAGGGTTTGGATGCACAGTTACAGGGGTAGGGTGCAAGTTACAGGGAAGGAGCACAGTAAAAGGGGGAGGATGCACAGTACAGGGGTAGGGGTGGAGGGGCCAGGGAGAGGATGCCCAGTTACAGGGGGAGGGTGCACTTTCAGGGGATGATGCCATAAAAGGGGGAGGATCACAGTTTACAGGGGTTTTTGTGCACATCACAGGGTAGGATGCTGAGGCCAGGGAGGGAGCACAGTTTCAGGGGTAGGATGCGAGTTACGGGGGGTAGGATGCCAGACAAGGGTAGGATGCTGGGGGCCCGGGAGAGGATGTTGATCCCGGGGGCAGATGCCATTTTTAAAGGGGGAAAGGGGAAAGTTACAGGGGTAGGGTGCACAGTAACGGGGGAGGATGGAGGACCAGGGAGGGATGCTTAATCAGGGAGCGTGCACATTTTAAAGGGGGGGGATGCACAGTTACAGCGTTAGGAGCACAGTTACAGGGGTAGGGCACAGTTTCAGGGTAGGAGCTGAGGACCGGGAGAGGATGTTAATCTAGGGACAGATGCCAGTTTAAGGGGTGGATGCCCCAAATAACAGGGGTTTTGGATGCACAGTTCAGGGGGGAGGATGCTGGGCCAGGGAAAAATGCTTAGATCTAGGGAGCAGATGCACGTACGGGGGAGGATGCACAGTTACAGGTGGAGGATGAAAGTTATAGGGGGAGGAGCACATTAAAGGGGGTATGATGCCAGTTTAAGGGTATAGCACATTTTTCAGGGGTAGGATGCACAGTTACAGGGGGAGGAGGCAGGGTTACAGGGGTAGGGTGGACGGGGACAGGGAGAGGACTTGATCTTTTGGGGCAGTGCACAGTTAGAGGGGTATGATGCACAGTTAAGGGGTAAATGTCCCTTTTTAGGGTAGGTGCACGTAACAGGGTTGGATTCGTAACAGGGGTTTTGGGTGCACAGTTACGGGGTTTTTGATGCCAGTTACAGGGGAGAAAGCTCAGTTTCAGGAGTAGGAAATGCACGTAACAGGGGTAGGATGCACAGTTAAAGGGTAGGGTGCACAAACAGGGGAAGGATCACAGTTACAGGGGGGGATGCCTTTACAGGGGTGGGGCACATTACGGGGTAGATACAGTTTTCGGGTAGGATTCTGAGGACCAGGGAGAGGATGCTTAGATCTAGGGAGCAGATGCACAGTTCAGGGGTAGGATGCTAACCGGGGGGGGAAATTCAGATCTAGGGGGCAGAGCACAGTACAGGGGTAGGATGCACAGTTACCCGGGGGAGAATGCTGGGACCAGGGAGAGGTCTTTAAAACTAGGGAGAGATGCCCCCAGTTACAGGGTAGGGTGCCAGTTCGGAGTAGAATGCACAGACAGGGGAGGATGTGAGGGGCCAGGAAGGACTTAGTCAGGGAGCAATGCAAGTTACCGGTTTGGGGGCACAGTTAAGGGGTCGGATGCACAGTAACAGGGGGTAGGGCCAGTTACAGGGGTAGGATCTGGGACCCGGGAGAGGGTGCTTAATATAGGGGAGATGCACAGTTCCCGGGTTTTGAGACATTTTCAGGGAGAATGGTTTTTTTTTTTTTTTTTTTTTTTTTTTTGGTTTTTTTTTTTTTTTTTTGTTTTCAGTACAGGGGTAGGATGCAAGAAAAGGGGTGGAGACGTTACAGGGGTAGGTGCACATAAAGGGTAGGGCACATTACGGGGTAGGGTGCGAGGAAAGGGGAGGATGCTTGTTAGGGAGCGATCACAGTTACAGGGGTAGGAGCACATTTTCAGGGGTAGGATCCCCAGTTCAGGGGGAGGATGGGGAAAAAGGGGAAAGGGGTTAAAAAGGATGCACATTTTCAGGGGTTTTGGATGCCAAACAGGGGGGAGCAGTTTGGGGAGGGTGCACAGTACAGGGGGAGGATGACAGTTCAGGGGGAAAAGGTGACAGTTTCAGGGGGGGATGCAAGGACCAGGGGGAGGATGCTTAGATCTGGAGCAGATGCACATTTTCAGGGGGGAGGGTGCACAGTTCAGGGGTGGGTGCAACCAAAATTTAACAGGGGAGATGACAGTTTCCGGGGTGGATGCACATTTTCAGGGAGGAAGCACAGTTACAGGGGAGGATGCTAGGACCCGGGGAGGATGTTTTGTCTGGGGGGAGTGCACAGTTACAGGGTTTAAAAGGGTGCCAGTCAGGGGTTTTAAAAAAAGGGGGTGGTAGAATAGATGCTGGGCCAGGGAGAGGGTGCTTAATTAAGGGGGCAGATGCCAGTACAGGGTAGAGCACATTACAGGGTTAGGATCCAGTACGGGGAAAATGCCGAACAGGGAGAATGCCCGTTAGGGGAGGATGCACAGTACAGCGGAGGGTGCACGTTACGGGGTTGGGGCACAGTACAGGGTAGGATGCAAGTTACAGGGAGGTGGAACAGGGGAGGATGCTAGGACCAGGAGAGGAGCCCTTACAGGGGTAGGATGCAAGTTTTAGGGGTAGGATGCCAGAAAGGGGGGATGCACGCAGGGTAGGGGTGCCCAGTTACAGGGGGAGATCTGAGGGACCCGCCAGGTGCAGTTAAGGGGAATGCCAGTTACAGGTATAGGATGCACATACAGGGGGAAGGAGCCATTACAGGGGTAGGGGTGAGGACCAGGGGGAGGATCTTTTTAGGGGTTACAGGGGAGGATGCCCAGTTCAGGGGTAGAAAGCAAGTTTACAGGGAGGATGCAGGGGCCCCGGGGAGAGGACAGTCAGGGGAGAGCATTACAGGGAGGATACTTAAGGGGGGTCCCAAATTTAAGGGAAGTGCACAGTTACAGGGGGAGGATGCACACTACAGGGAGGGTGCACAGTTTCAGGGGTAGGATGCCCAAGAAAAAGGGGGGGATACTTAAAAGGGGAAAGGGCACAGTACAGGGGGAGGATGCACAGTTAAAGGGGTAGGAGCACAGTACGGGAAAGGGGTGAGGACCAGGGAGAGGATGCTAGACAAGGGAGGATGCACGTTTTCAGGGGTAGGACACAGTTAAGGGGTGGGTGCACAGTTACAGGGGTAGACACAGTTTTAGGGGGGAGGATGCAACAGGGACAGGGGTAAAGGGGGGTCACAGTTTCAGGGGAAAAGGGTGCAAGTACAGGGGGAGATGCACATACAGGGGGGTGCTCCCCTCTTTCTCAGAACAGGGGTTGGGTGCACGAAAGGGGGAGGAGCACAGTTACATGGGAAGGAGGTGCTGAGGGCCAGGGGAGGGATGCTTAGTCAGGGAGCAGATGCACAGTTCCGGGGAGGGGCACTAAAAGGGGTAGGATTCCAGTTACAGGGGGAGGGGTGCACAGTTTCAGGGTAATGCTGAGGACCAGGGGGAAAGGGGGCTTAGTCTAGGGACAGAAAGCACATTTTAGGGGAGGATGCCAAAATACAGGGTAGGTACAAAGGGGTTTAAACAGGGGGAGGTGCTGAGGACCAGGGAGAGGATGCTTAAATTAGGGGGCAGATGACAGTTACAGGGTTTATGCACAGTTACAGGGGGGGAAAAGCAAAAAAAGGTTAACCAGGGGGGTTTAAAGGGTGCACAGTTACAGGGGGGGTTTAAAGGGGATGCTGAGGACCCGGGCGAGGATGCTTAATCTAGGAGAGATGCACATACGGGGTAGGGTGCACAGTTTTCAGGGGTAGGATCACGTTACAGGGGTTTGGATGCACAGTTCGGGGTAGGGGTGCTGAGGACCAGGGAGGGGATGTTAGATCTAGGGGGCAATGCACATTCAGGGGGAGGAGCACAGTTACAGGGTTTAAACACGTTACAGGGGGAAATGCAGGACCCGGGGAGGATGCAGACAGGGGAATGCAAATTTAGGGGAGCACAGTTTCAGGGGTAATGCACAGTTACAGGGGGAAAATGCACAGTCAGGGTAGGGTGCTGAGGACCAGGGGAAAAGGGTGTTTGATCTAGGAGCAGAGACAGTTACAGGGGTAGGGTCAGGACAGGGAGGATGCTTAGAAGGGGAGGTGCCAAATTTAAAAGGGAATGAATTACAGGGGTAGGATGCCAGTTCAGGGGGGTTTAAAGGGGATGCACGTTACAGGGTAGGAGCACAGTTACAGGGTAGGGGCCAAAACAGGGGGGGATGCTAGGGCCAGGGAGAGGGTTTCTTTCAGGGAGGATGGGCACATTTTCAGGGGTAGGGGTGCACGTTTCAGGGAGGATGCTGAGGCCAGGGGAAGGATGCTTAGATCTAAAAGGGAGATGCACAGTTCAGGGAGGGTGCACAGTTTCAGGGGTTTGGAGCACAGTTACAGGGGGGGGTAAAAAGGGGGGAAGTAACCCGGGAAAGGATCTGGGGGGGACCAGGGAAGGAAGGGGTTTTGGGGCTTTAAGGGGAGGATGCACAGTTTTTAGGGGTAGGATGCTGAGGACCAGGGAGAGGATGCTTTTATTAGGGAGCAAAGCACGTTTCGGGGGGTTGGATCCAGTTACAGGGGTAGGATGCACAGATACAGGGTAAGGATGCTGAGGACCCGGGGGAGGAGCTTTGATTAGGGAGCGATGCCAGTTACAGGGGGAGGATGCACAGTAACAGGGTGGATGCGGACCCCGGGAGGGATGCTTTTAAGGGAAAACAGGGGGGGTGCACATTACGGGGTAGGATGCAAGTTTCAGGGGGATGCAAGTTACAAAGGTAGGATGCTAAGGGCCAAGGGGGAGGTGCTTTGATTTTTGGGAGCAATGCACCGTACGGGGAAAGGGTGCACAGTTACGGGTAGGTGCTTGGGGATATCAAGTTTTAGGGTAAGGAATGCGGGACAGGGGGAAGGTTTGGGTTAGGGGGGGTTCACTTTCGCGGTTCAACCTTACAGGGGTTTTTTTTTTTTTTTAAAAGAAGTTTTAAAGGGGTTTAAGATTTTTTTTTAACCGGGAAAAAAATTTTATTAGTTTAAAAAGAAACGTTAAAGGGGGTAATTTTGGAAAAAATTTAAAATTCCCCCGGAAAAGCCTTTTTAATTTTTAAAAAGAAACGGTAGGGATTTTTTTTTTAACCCAGGCCAGAAGATTTCTAATTTTAAGCCCCCGTAAAAAGTTAACGGGTGGAGGCCCCAAGGGTTTTTTCCAGGGGGGGGAGCCAGACAAAGGGGAAAGTTAGACCGGAGAAAGCTTAATTGGGAGCAGTGGGCACGCCGGGGAGGTTTTCAAAGTTTAAAGGGGCTCGCCGCTTTCACACCCTTGTTGGAGGCTAATTATGCTTTAGCCCCTTTGTTTTGCAGATTTTTTTCCTGTAAAAAAAATTTCAATCGGAAATAAAGAGTAGGTGTAAGTCGCGTAAAATTGCGATTTTAATGAAAAATAATTTTTCGATTGCACACTCACATACATTCATGTTTATAACTAGGAAGCTACGCAAACGCTTTTTCAGGCGCGTTGCTGGATGACCGTAAGTTTTAAAACGAAAAATAGGTAAAATTGCGATTTTCATGAGAAAACATTTTTTGATTTCGCTCAAATTCTACACGAAAATATTAATTCGTAAACTTGAGGTTTTGTAAAAAAATTATTACAATCGGATGAAGCATGTAGGTGTTATAAGTCGAAGAAATTTTAAAAAATCGAAAAAAATTGTAAAACTGCGATTTTATGAGAAATAATTTTTCGATTACGCTCAAATTTCACACGAATATATTAATTTGTAAAATAAAGGTTCTGTGAAAAAATAATTACAATAGGATAAAGCATGTAGGTGTTATAAGTCAAAAAATTAAAATTAAATCGAAAAAATAGTAAAATCGCGATTTTTTGGATGAGCGAAGCAAAGACTACAATATCACTGACCCCCAAAAAATTTAGCTCAGGTGTTTTTTAGTTTGTTTGTTTGTTTTTTTGTCTGTTTCTTCGCTCTCTACCGGGCAAACGGCATATGCGATCTTGATGAAAATTTGAGGGGACCTTCGAAATCTCTGAACTTTGAGGCAAACGGCATATGCGATCTTGATGAAAATTTAAAGGGACCTTCGAAATCTCTTAACTTTGAGGTGTATTGTTTTTGGGTACAATCGAAGAAATATTTCTCATGAATATCGTACTTTAACGATTTTTTCCGATTTTTTGTGCGATATTTTCGTGCCATTTGGGCCATTTCTGATCAAACGGGTGGGGCTACAACGTTCATATTATACTTGGACATTAGGGTTATGGTGATGTATAGTACCTTTTAAAAGAAAAAGTTGAAAAAGTTAGACAGAATCCATAGAAATAAAGCTTTTAATATAAGTTTTTACGGTTAATAATACCAATTGACAATTAACAATAGAAACTTGACAACAATCACCTATAATGCGTAGGCAGCAAAACAAAGCACTTGCAAAAGTAAAGATTTCCCACGCAAACTAAAAACTTTAAAAAAGCTCATCCATCAACGCGACTAAAAAAGCGTTAGCGAAGCTTCCTATAGTAAGAAATAATTTTTCGATTGCTGCGCTCAAAAACGTGGCAGTTCTAAATTCAGAGATTTCGAAGGCCTCCAGAAAATTTCATCGCAATTGGAGTATCGGTTTAGCCGGAATCGTGTTAACAGACACTCAAAAATCCCCCAAAAAACAAAAACATTCTGGTTTTTTTTTCCATTGTAGTGAAATGGAGTCTTCGCTTCGCTCGCTACGCTCATCCAAAAATGTTATACTCATTTTTAAGTAACTAATTTTACATTGTATTGTTATATTATGTTTTTATTGGTATGGTTCGGTAAATTGCACTTGTGGGATATTTTGTCCTGTTGTAATGTGGCCACAAATAAAAATTAAATAAAAATTAAATAAAAATAACAAGTTTTACACGATCATGTATATTTACATTTCACATGTTATCTATAGCTAATTAGGTTTATTTTAACTACGGGTGGTTTTAATACAAACTTGATTTAGGGTATCCCAAATCCATGACAAATCTTTGCTCTCACAGTGTGTACCTAAGGGCTTCATTTGTAAAAGTAAGCTGCAAGTGGCACCAATAATAATGGCGGGAAAATGAGCCACTAGGCACGCGGCACGTCACTATTTCGGTACTTTATTCATTGATCCAAATACATTAAACATTAAACAACAATGCTCTAGCGTGCTCTCGACCCAAATCTTGACGTCACGTGCTGTTTGCGCGGGAAATAAAATACTACAAACTTTGTGTCTCAGTAGAGCATAAAATATATTTACTTTAAAATTGGTTTTAATTGCAGCAATGGTGTCTTTAAGTGGTTTCCAATCCATTTCTTACACCCGGCCACGTCAATATTTGGGATTATAGAGTCCAGATTTTCAATTTACCACCATTGCCTATTTAGCCGCTCTTCATTCAAGCGGAATAAGTAGTCTTGTAAAGCTGTCAACCCTTAATTCCTCTTGACCGCCGTTACAGACTTCGGTCAGCGTTGTCGATAAGGAGGCTCCACTCCTTTCAACACAATACACTGTAAAAAAAAACGACCGTTTTTTTAAGGGTAATGTATATGGCAGCCACAGTTCCCACAAAAGTAATCTTTTATTTATGCAAACATAGAAAGGTTAAGTAAATGTATCCTTGAAGGCATAAAATAAACCCTACGCCCGGGAAAAATGCCTATACATTGCAGACTTTTAACCCCATCGACATTAGGGTAAAATTACTGATTGTGTTCACCTTAAATAAAACCTACATTGCACACTTAAACAAACTATGTCATGTACGTCAATATTTACTAGTGCGTCTATCTTAATTTCCCCGTACATTGCTGACTTAAAATTACTTCCAATGTAGGGTAAAATTCAGCCATATGTTCGCCTTACTTTTCAAAAACATTGTTCACTTAAAATTACCTCTTGTGTAGTGTTATATTTGGCATTATGTGTAATTTTATTTAATCATACACTGTAGGCTTAAAAATAACATCCATGTATGGCAAAATTTGGCCTTGTGTTTAATTAAAGTTTTGGATACGTTGTAGACCTACAATAATCTCTTGAGTCGGGTAATATTTGGCACTACGTATAATTTAATTTGTTACTACCATTGTAAACTTAAAATAACCTCAATGTATGGCAAAATTTTTGCCCTTTGTTTGATTAAAGTTTTGAATACGTTGTAACGGTCAGCAAAAATTTCGACCCGTACGAATATTATTTTAGTAGTTGTCAGGCTGAAATTTCTCCTCCTGTAGTAGATTAATGGGACATGTCAATTATTTAATTTATCAATTTAACTATGATGACGAACGTTCCTGTAGTAAGACACACATCATTTAATAGCCAGTAGAAAGATTAACATTACATATAAATTTCATGGTGTTAAAATCTCGGGAGGGCAGCGAGGCTCGAACCTGGTACACCTGGAGAAAGAGTATACACGTCCTAGTCGATAAACCCAATACACCAAGACACCGTATACCTGAAGCGCGTCTGTAGTGAATCATGTTGGGAGATGTAGTTATGTTAATAAATGTTTTGAAATGAGAAATTCAATACAAAAAATGTTTTTCCGGATTCCTGGCCATATTATATAGCAATATAATATAATTTATATTATTTATTAATGTACTCCTCGGGGTCCACATTTCGTCCTTTCGGAAATCCGCCATGCATGGTGATATAAAATAGAAATCTACTCTTCTGTGTCGAATAAACGTCCTTTTAAACGCTGTTAACTGGTCACTAGTAAGGGAATATTATGAAAATATGATTACATTATTACTTTGACGACCTGGAACCATATTGGGCGATTGTAAGAATTTTATAGGGATAATTGTTTCGGTCATCCAAGTGACATTTATCTACCCTTCAGGGTCGAATTCTTGTCCTTTTAAAGTCTGCTAACTGTCCATTTTTAAGTGAATATTACTCCAATAGAAGTACATTTAAAGACCTTAAAAGTTGAATATTAGAACCATACCGATCGATTGATGATTCACTGTTTAAGGAATAATTGGTTCAGCCCGCATTTTATTTCAACCTGCAATTTATATTAATTGTCTTCTACTAAAAGAATTATTTTCTTCTCCTAGTAGATTAATTTTATTCCTCCACTGGTTTAATATTATCTTTATTTGCATTCATTAAATTACCTTTGACAAATTTCGAACTCTACTGGCATTTTTTTTTTTACTTTTTATGCGTCTATTATTTAGGCTTTCGAGGGTGTGTATTTATTTATCCGATTCTTGGTCGAATATCTCCACTTAGAGGTCAAAAAAATATACCTCCACGAGGAGAATTTTGTCTTGTTAGAGGTCATAGTTCTTGGTTGATATTGGTTGAATATTATACATTATTAGGAAATTCGCCTGTCTGAAGAGCCCCCCCCCCCCACACACATTGTATTATTTTGATTCAGTCGTAAGGTTTGTTTTCCCGTAACAGAATTTACTAAATCAATTAGTAAGAATGAATTCACAATATATTTAAAAATTAATTTATGCTGTTAGAAATATTGATGAGGACAAGATGGGCAATGACTAGTAACCTTCGAAATCTTGGGAGTTTTGAAACTTAGACCTATAATCCTTTACCATGTTCTCAGCACTCACATAACCTTTACTTTTGACGACGGTTCAGTGCAAAAAAAATTATGGAATTAGAACAATTTAATTTCAATTGGTGATTGTCATGACAGTCGTTTTGTTTCCTGACAGTATAGAGTTGCGTAAAGGGCGTGAATTCGGCCCTTCCAATTATACATTATTTGTGTATGTTTGTCATTTATTAGTATTATACCAGGGAAATGCCAAAGTCGTCGTTAGACGAGTGAGCGAGCCATGTGTTGTGTACCCGGGAACATTCCCTTTCCACCCCCTTCAAAGGGCTAGATCTAGCCAGCCAGAGTCTCTCCTCTCTAGCCTATACTAGAGTGGCGCATTATGGCCTTACAGCAGTTAACGTGCCCTTATACCAACTAAACTCAAAACCCTATATCATTCATACTTTAAAGTTTATATATCAACAAACTTAAAAGCAAAGGTTACCGAGTACTCAACACATGGCTCGCTTACTCGTTTAACTACTTTGGCGTTTTCCTATTCTTTTTAGCTGGGTGCCTTTATACCCGAAATGTGGGAGTCCAGGGTTCAAACCCCGGTCGGGATAGGTTTAGTAATTTCTGGATTGTATTAAGAAAAAAGTATTGAACATAATTTTTGGAATGCATACAATTCTATGGAAAACACAGGCAGTAGGAAATACGAGTAAAGATTGCAAGGTTTGCCCCAATCTCACAGCGGAATTTTGGGAAACCTTGAGCGTGGAGATTCGTTATACCTTGGTCTGTTGGTCACATGCATGCACTCACCGCCTGACATTCGATCAAAACATGATTGGTTCATATACACTTCGTTGGGTTCATGAACAAAAGCAATTGTCGTTCAATTCAATTAAATGTGACATTCTCAGCCTATTTTCAATTTCTTGGTTTTTTGTCGTGTAAGTTTAAATCGTAACAGATTTGCTGAAATGTTTCCAACACCCACAACACTTGTAGTGTCACGCATCTACGTGCCTAATTAATCATCAATCTATTAACCAATCACCACTATAAAAATGTTTCTTTAAAATTTCAGTGCAATCTAGTCAGCGGTTCAGCCGTTTCTGAACTCACTCACTCACTCGCTCGCTCGCTCACTCACTCACTCACTCACTCACTCACTCACTCACTCACTCACTCATCATTCATACAGGAACAGAGAAAGTTTTCTTTGGGTTGAATGGTAAGACCCAAGTGTACTCTGTTATCTGTGGTAAGAGTCAGTCGCTGCGCTCGATCCCTCGTTTAATAATAGATCTATAAGAATAACCCACATCAAAGTTCTTAGATGCTACTTAAATTTTGAGTGGGGGGAGGGTTGTTCTGTAGATAAAAGGTGTAATAAAATTCATATTTACAAATATAATTATTCTTATGACTTGTACCGAACACCGTTTTCCAATTTGAACTTGACCATATGTGGGTAGACTATGTCAGGGGAAGTGTCGAAGGCAGGCAAACGAAGCTGTATTAAACCAATTACACTGTACCTTTGTGTATTTAATATCCCTTTATGACTGTACTCAGAACTCGGCAGCATACCGTTCCTTTTGAGTCTTAATCTCTTATCATGATCTACATTCTATATATAGACGTTGTATTGAGTGGTCAGACAGAGCCTAGAGCCAGGCATTCCTATAATTTTCTTGCATTCTTTTCTTGCATTCTACGACTCTTCTCTAAATATTTTCAAGGATGGTTTCAGTACCGTCTTGTGCATTACACACACAGCTATCAGATTATTTTTGTAAGATTACAACGTATACATCTTACAATATACACTCAAAAGCATTTGGATGCTTTGCTATATATTTTTTAAAAACCGGGAACTTGAGTACCCACAAGATAGTGCGAAGCTATACTTGACGCGAAGCATAGACGAAACTACTTGTGGGGGGGGGGGGGGGGGGTGCGAAGCAAGATTTTGTCAACTGACAAAACACTGTCAAACTTCACAATTTTATAAATACTTGACGGAATTAAACCCAAAAAAATGTAGTAAAATACCACCATTTGCAATGTTAAACATAAAAAATCTAGGCCTATATGCCGATGCGCCCTAGACTCGCAGTAGCTTGGGGATGGGGGGGGGGGGGGGCAACTTTCCAGACCCCCCATTGTAACAGGATACATACTTTTCCCGAAGCGATTGTTTCATGGGCAATGTTGATAGTTCCCTCCCCCCAGAAATCAAGCGATAGTTACACCACTGCGTCAAAGAATGCAAAAATTAAAAAATCACCTTGCGTCGATCATTTTGGTGGCGGAGCCGGGTTAAGAAAAAGCTTATAAAAAAAAATTCTGGATAAAAAAAAATTGAAAAATTTGTGTTAAATCACAGTTACAAGATATGATTTTTCAAACTGTCATTTTAGTGTAGTATTGTGCTATAGATAATGTGGTAAAAAATAAGGTTTTGAGTTAATTTGAAATATACTTTTACATTAACACATAATTTGATGCCTATATATCGACTAAATTTTTCATGAACGTTATGACAATTACGCTCCAACATGCATATGTGTTTTTCCATTACAATGTACAGCAAAATTAACATGAACATCATATGCAAATAACCATATATATGAATAGTTGCCTTTAAGCCTGCAACAGTAGCATTAAAGTAAGGTAAGCGAGGAGGTAAAAATGACCATAATTAAACACGTAAATTTTAGCCTTCATTTAGGCTTAACTTTAAATGAACGTAGTGCTAATTATGTCACTCCATGCATATGTGTTTTTACCCGTGAATCATACAATAATTCTAAGTTGAATAGACGTGTGAATTTTACCCTACATGTTGAGGAGTTTAAAAGTCTACAATGTAGGGTACACTTAAGTTTAACGCTCTACTAAATATCACACTACATGTAGGGTATTATAAGGCCGACAGTGTAGGGCAGATTAAATGTGAACGTCGGTGAAAACATACACCTTCAGGGACAGAATTTTAAATCCTACAAGGAAGCGGTCAATTTATTATGACTTTGCATAAATTAACTTGAACATTTCAATTAATATTCACTGTACACTGCAGCAATTTATTGAGTAAAGGTATACTTTAGGTGAAAACCATATTTACGTATACTGTTGTTGGAAAAGTAAGTCTCCGATGCACGGGTTATTATAAAGATTTTTCTTACAGTGTAGAAAAGCAATTAAAATGTGTCGTGTTTGAAGCGAGTTCTATCTGGCAACATCGAGGCACGCGTAAGGATGTGGTAGGTCCGACTTTTTGACGAAGGTATAATTGGTACATGAGTCGGCCTCTTTGTAAATTTAGTTTCTTTGAGGGAAAAGCAGTGGTGGTAGAATGAAAATCCAAAGTATATAAGTATTATTAGTTCATCACCGTGTACAGTACATAATTTGATTGAGTGAATGATTGAAAACATGCACTGGTAAGCAAACTTGTGAAGGTCACATTCACAAATAAATACGTAATGCCACGCTGACTAACCTCTCCTAATGATAGATGGATTACAAAGGCCTCTATTGATTCGTTAAGTAATGTATACCGCGTGCAAAATAATTGTTAGAAGCCAAATAACTTACGTTGTTTCATTCCGGGGTTTCAGTTGGAGTTGTTGGTACACTGTTCTAGGCTGAAAGTAAGCATAACATTCTAGGCAACACACATAAACACACACCGCATCATTTTGCAGGGTATATTATGTGCATGTGCGTCAATTAATCAAAAGAGTGCACGCACAATGATATACGCACGTGCACGCACACTTGCAATCTTACTCACACGCGCATACTACCACGATCCACACTGGAACTGGCAAGTCGGTGTTTTTATTTGTGTTGGGCAACCAGAACTTCAGCATTGCGAATTCAAATGGTGGAGTTGCCGTGCCATGGATTTTCAATCTTTCTGGGGTGCTACCCATTCCCACCTTACCCACAGGGTCATCAAAAACATTCTGTATCCCGAAAAATACGCATTTCAATTAGACGTCGTGATCGGTTTTTATCGTGAGACGTGACACGCGCACAGACGGACGGACAGAAAAGTGATGCTTGTTTGTGAGCTTCGCTCCCTATAATTGTTAAATCTTTTGTTTGAACTACTACAAGCCCCCTTTTTATATACCCAATATATACCCAATATACCAAAAAAGGTGAAGAGATTGACATCCGATTTGATTCCTGTCCTGAAAATTAGATAAGTGCTTTATTTTATTTTTTATGTCGCCTCTATGTCACAATGTTCAACTGGTCCACATGGCGTAACATGGCAGCGAGACTGAAGTTCGGGAGTACCCCTCGTCAATACGGGAATATTATGATCTCGGTCAATTTTTTTTACATCTTTTATGTCCATTTAACAATTGCTTAATCGCTAAATCCTGCAAATTTACACATACATTCTGAATTGACTTCAAGTTTTCAATCCCTAAATTGAAACTTTAATTACTTGTTAACAACGGTTATGCGTACAACACGATAATTATAAATGTTTGTCTCCCAAATAAGCTTTGGAAATACGGCAAAAATGCTCTTTGTTGGCCTATTTAGGGTCAAGTAAAATCTATGCAACACGTCAAACAGATTACATTTTCTCTTGACATACTGGTGTCAACTAAAACCTTACAAGACAGTCGATAGAACAACAAAGTGATCCACAATTAGCCCCTGCATTCTGCATCAAACTCGGATTAGCAAGCTTTATCAAAAAGTCTTAAATCCATTCTCCTTGACGAGGCCAAACCATATTTTCTGTATCACGGAAGAGATAAATTTATTTTATATTAATAATCTCGGTGAGTTGACACAGTGCCCCCTTCAACCTTGAACAATCTGAAGGAACCATAAAAACCTGCAGCAATAATATAATGAAGGTGTACTAAGGATATATTAAATTTTTGGTAAAGCAACCATTCAATGGGAGCTCCCCGTGCCTGAAAACTCTAGCTAACTACTTTTTCAACTAACGTACATTGCTATCATTAAAGATTAACAATTGTTTTTTTAATTATTAAAAAAATTAAGAGTAAAAACTTAATGGTAAATTTCTATTAACATTTTATCTAAAATGCAGCCGTGAGAACATAGGTGCCATTACTGTGAAGGAATGAAGATTAAGGTAGAAAATAAAATATACGAATACTTTTAGTTGGATGAGCGAAGCGAAGACTTCAATTTCACTGACCCCTCAAAATATTTAGCTCCAACGTTTTTTTTTTTTTGGGGGGGGGGGGGTTCTGTCTGTTTGTTCGCGCACTACCGGGCAAACGGCATATGCGATCTTGATGAAAATTCGAAATCTCTGAACTTAGACCTGACACGTTTTTGGGTACAATCGAAGAAATATTTCTCATGAATATCGTACTTTTACGATTTTTTCGATTTTAAGTGCGATATTTTCGTGACATTTGGGCCGATTCTGACCAAACGGATGGGGCTACAACGTTCATATTTAACATGGACACTAAGTCTATGGTGATGTAGACCCTTTTGAAAGAAAAAGTTGGAAACGTTAGCCAGAATCCAAAGAAAAAAGGTTTTAATATAAGTTTTTTGAGATATATAATAACAATTAACAACAGAAACTTGACAACACTCACCTACAATGCGTTCAAAAAGAACTTGAAAAAGTAAAGAGATCTCACGCAAACTAAAATCTTATTAAAAAAGCTCATTCCATCAACGCGACTAAAAAAAGCGTTCGCGAAGCGGCCTAGTAATAATAATCTTTAATTTGTATATCCTTGTATTGTTCACTTGTGTGCGTATTTTTTACTTGTGCAATTTTATATTGTTAGCTGTATTGTGCTTGGTTGAGCAGAAGAAATGCCCTATGCTTCGCCAAGCTATAAAATTAAGTCTGTTTTAGTATTATTATTTTATTAGACCTACTTTTATGTTTGCTCCTAAATCAATGTGAATATCTATCTATACCTTGTCGGGACAAAGGGTGAATCGAGTCGAATGGGTGACTTCGCTCTCCTCTCCTCGCTGCTACTCCTTGTAAGGATTCCACCATGGAAGTTGGGAATGTCCGTGTATATTTCCTAAACTCAAGCGGATTATGAAGCCCCTCACTGCACCGACTATGGTAGGCACTGATCTAGAGCTCAGTCACAGAGCTGTCCCTGACGAGAGCTGAGTTGAAATGGTGAGTACACCCTTCCACCTGGAACTTTCATTCCTTGCACTACCATTCAAACTTTTATAGAGTCAATTTTCAATCCCGAACACCGATGGATTTGATATATTTGACTTAGAATTTTATTCAGTTTATATTTTTTCCCCTTTTTGGTGTATAAAGTATACAATTTAATCTTCGAACAACATTATTATTACATTTAAAACTATTACCCATAGTTTATATCTTGTAGGATGGTACGTATATATTGAAAGTAAATGAGGAGAAGATAGTCTTACATTTATTTCCAATATAAGTACAACAGCGTAAACTACAGTATTATAATATATAATATGAAAATCCATTCACTAACCTGCGATAGTTAGAGCAGTGGGCCACACTGAGCTTAATACTATCAAACATGTCCGGATTACACTGCAATTGAGATTCTAATCCGGGAGATCACAGATCGAGATAATTCCATCCAACGGTAATCCCGACTGAAACTTTTCTCCCAATATTACCGCACAAATGCTAGCATTAAATGTTGAGTCATATAAAATACTCCTAGGATATTCCTCCCCAACTAACCACACACTCGACAACTGTCAGTTAAGTCACCAAGAAAAAAAAGTTTTCCTGGTCAGATTTCCCATGGAAAATCACTAGGCCTTTATTAAGAACAATCATAAATTGTGGTCATCGATTAGACATATACACATAATACCATGCGACATTTGGAGTGAACTGGTAGCAAAGTAAACAGGGATTTCTGGAACACGTTCTCATTTTCACAAGTCTTCAAGAAAGAATTCGAAATACCGATAATATAATAGAAAAATCTGTCTATATTTATTATTACCATACGCCCAGGTTATTTATTCAATACCCGCAATTGTCTACGAATATTTAAATCTGTGTGTTTACGGAGATTTTTGTTTCTCATCATTATGTTAAAATTAAATTAAAATTAATTAATATATTTAAGCGATTACTGATGATATCTTGAGTGTAAAATGTTGAGCTAAAGCAGTTTTGTTCTACTGGGAATCGAGCTCATAATCTTCAGTACTACGTTCTACTATTGCCAACTATAAGCCAACTGAGAGCATGTGAAAATAATTCATGTTTCTATCACTGAATAGTGTGATGGCCATGTTAATACACATGGGCGTTAAACTGAAAGCAATTGTTATGCCAGTTGATTCTCTACTTGTTGTTTTGTACACTGATCAAATGAACTGAGATTAAGCTACTGAATAAGACGAAGTTTAAGTATATGCTAACACAGAGAACAGGGGGGAGACGGGGAAACTTCGAATAAATCACTAGTTGCTCTAAAGAAAATCGTGTAAAATCTCAAACAAGTTAACAATATAGCTTAAATTTTATTATTCACATTAAAATTAATTAAATATATTATAAAATTAAATTAAGATGTTATACATACAGTATGGAGAAACCCATAGATTTAAAGTAAAATATAAATTCAAAAGTCAAAATAATCGAAAAATATATTATATCAAGATAATGAGGTGTTCAAAAGAAAGAAAACAAAACGATCGTGTGATCTCCTACTTATTTGTAGCCCTAAGCAGGTTCTTAAATTCGAGTGCATTGATGTTAAGGGACTTCAGGAAGTTTCCTCCACAAGTCTCGTTGAACGAGAATAAGACGACCGCGGTTTTGTTTGTTTTATTTTGACGTAGAGGAACAACATTTTAAAATAACGACATTTATTTACTCGTGGCTCATAAGATAATCACTGCGATTAATTGGACTGGGTCACAAATCTCACCGCACATCGAGGGTAACATATAGGTCAACCTTTGACGTCATTATTAAATAGTAGTTATCTTCATTGGATGAGCGTAGCGAGCGAAGCGAAGACTTCAATTTCACTGACCCCCAAAAAATTTAGCTCCAATTTTTTTTTTTTTGTTTTGTTTGTATTTCTGTCTGTTTGTTCGCTCTCTACCGGGCAAACGACATATGCGATCTTGATGAAAATTTGAGGGGACCTTCGTTTTCTCTGAACTTAGACTTGCTACGTTTTTGGGTACAATCGAAGAAATATTTCTTATGAATATCGTACTTTTACGATTTTTTTCGATTTTTAGTGCGATATTTTCGTTACATTTGAGTCGATTCTGACCAAACGGGTGGGGCTACAACGTTCATATTTCACATTGACTTTAGGATTATGGTGATTTGGTACCTTGTGAAAGAAAAAGCTGAAAAAGTTAGCTAGAACCCATAGAAATAAAGGTTTTAATATGAGTTTTTCGATTTTTAGTTCGATATTTTCGACACATTTGGGCCGATTCTGACCAAACGGGTGGGGCTACAACGTTCATATTTCACATAGACATTGATGTTATGGTGATGTAGTACCTTTTAAAAGAAAAAGTTGAGAAAGTTATCTAGAATCCATAGAAATAAAGGTTTTAATATGAGTTTTTCGATTTTTAGTGCGATATTTTCGTCGCATTTGGACCGATTGTGACCAAACGGGGGGCTACAACGTTCATATTTCACATGGACATTAAGGTTATGGTGATGTAGTACCTTTTGAAAGAAAAAGTTGCAAAAGTTGACAAAGTTATCCAGAATGCATAGAAATAATGGTTTTAAAATATGTTTTTTGAGGTTTATAATAACAACTAACAAGAAACAATAGAAACTTGACAACAGTCACCTACAATGCATTCACAAAGCACTTGCAAAGGAAAAATGGTCCCACGCAAACTAAAACTTACAAAAACGCTCATCCATCAACGCGGCGGGACTTTAGCGTTTTCCTAGTTATTAATAATACAATATGAATATGAAACAAGAAGACAATCTCAAGACGAAGTACAAACTAATGATGTAACGATGCAACTATGTATTTATAATGAAACAAACAGAACATGTAATTATAACAATTGTTAACTTTTCCAATTGCGTGAATTAGATCGGTTTGTCGTA
The DNA here is from genome assembly GCA_024449915.1 of Sweltsa coloradensis. NCBI lineage: Eukaryota > Metazoa > Arthropoda > Insecta > Plecoptera > Chloroperlidae > Sweltsa > Sweltsa coloradensis. Next base: position 168,100 of record JAMZAV010000033.1, on the reverse strand, counting down.
CAGGACTATAGTGTTCATATTGGTATTCAAAATGTTGTAATTATAAGCAACAAAAAAGCAAATCGTTCCATGATAGTTTTGTAATACGTTGTTGTTCCAACTTAATAAGTATACATGAAGAGTATGGACCCATTTTCTTTCTTAATAACATAAAAAGTCGCAACTAAAGAAAATCGCAAAGGTGTAGAAGAGACGAGAGCCAGTTGGGGAAATATAGTTATACCTGAAAGAAGAAATCGAGGCGCATGGTAGTGCCAGTCTCCGAAGGATGTATGCCGAAATAAATATTTATTCCACTTTCCATTGGAAAAAAGCCAGAATATTTGGATTTTACAGCTGTTGTATAATATAATACAATTTGAATCTAGTATTGGAATTAAAAGTACTATAAATAAATAAATAAATTCGTATTTAGAGTCTACCCACTCAGTCATATAACTGAGTTTTTCAATGGGGGACAGTAAACCAAAGCGACCAAGTCAACCCTGTAGGCCCCGACGCGATCGACGAGTGAGCGATAACCAACAATAATTCAATAGCAACATAAAGTACTAGGCAAATTAAACATAATTTTGGGAGTTTTACATGTAGAGATGTCCCCCACCCCTACCCCCAATTTATAGAGATTGTACAGTGAAGTTATTTGTTTCCCCAGCCGACGCTCGGCGCTCTGTTGAAGTTCGGATACGCCTTGGTGGTCGTATCCTTGCTGTTGATGATATGGGCATCGTTGGTTGGAGCTCGAGACACAACCGCCGTCAAATACCCACCCTGCTATTTCAACCCTCTGTGTACTTGCTCCAAGGCCGTGCCGGACTTGGGCATCGTGCAGTGTTATGACGTGCCACTACCGCGCCTGCCTCCACCCCTCAATAACTCCAAGGTCAGTAAATACCATAAGGTAAATAGGTATTTATCTATCAATGGAATTATTCTGTGGAAACTATAATGAAAAAACGAGATTGAATTCTTAAAAATCATCATTATTTTAAGCCACGAAGAAGGCAACAAGGGCTTTGAAACATTGTAAATTAATAATAATATACCATCGCGAGAGAGCAGGCTGATGAACATATGTTTTTAAATGTCAAACTATCGTGACTAATTGTGTATGTTTTGTTATCGTATTTATTTATTTATTTATTTATTTATTTATTTATTTATTTATTTATTTATTATTTATTTATTTAACGTCTATCCTATTCAGTTATAAAAACTGATTTACAAAGGAGGACAACTAAATAAATCTAATTACATAGATGCAGAAACTACAATAAACAACATTTAAGTACATATTTGAAATATTAGCATTACAACAACAATGCATTTAAACACAACAATTTTGTTAACAAATGAAAATAATATAAAATGTATTTAATTAATGAATCAAATATAAAAAAGGGTGGGGAATGAAAAGAAAAGGAAAAAAAGGAAAAAAAGAGAAAGAGAAAGAGAAAGAGAGAAAAAAAACATTAAAAAAGAAAAACGAAAAGAAAAAAACTGATTTATTAGACGATCCCACTCAAACGAATATGAGGTTTGCCAAAAATCAGGAACAGCAAATCAGGGAGTATAATCAAAAAACTTTCGCGGAAGAAACCACCGAACGCGAATCTTTATTCTTGTGTTCAATCTTCATTTTTGTGTTCAAATCTTGGTAACAGTTTAGTCCAAAAAAATCTTGACTCTAATATATAATTATATCAGAAATATAATTATTTAAAATTGTTCATATCAAAAACTGATCACAGCAATGATACAGGACACCTAACTCAAGTTGCAAGTTTGAAACAATCTCAATGAGACCTTTATTAGAATCACAAAAACTCTAAATATCTGCTTATTATGTTGTTCATAACAATAATAAAGGTACCACCGCACCATAGGTTTGAGCCGGCACCTCCACCAAATCATATTTCACTCGCTTTCATCAAAGTAGATTCATGAAACAAACATTAAAATGGTAAATTAAATATTAATATGTCTGAAAAATACAAAGGAAGAATTCACTTTTGTAATCACAATGTAATAATAATTGTTTTGACCCGGCACCCCCCCCCCCCCCCACACACACAAAAAATCACCTACAAATATATCTACATTAAAAAAGGGTTTACAAAAACAATTGTTTCTTAGAATACTTTGAAAACTGTTTTGCTATATTAGTACATCATAACCACCCTAACAACCTTTACCTTTACCTTTGAAGTTCGTGAATGATTTCAAACGAGTGAAACAACACATTTTATCAAACCGATAAGAGCAACTCACGCCTAATGATGATTGTAATACTGGGAAGTTGTCGGGTCAATATCGGCCAATCGCAATCCTGACAGATGGTTTGTTGGAATAATTTCCTCGGTTTAAAGTCATAGAATAATCGTGTTCGATAATTTCAAGTCCAATATCCTTCCAATATACATAAATCCCCTTCTCGCCATTCTTAGACAGTTTAGGCTTACTCTATTTTCCCATCTGAAGAGATACAATTAAGCTGACCCTGGGCAGATTGCCTGTGAAAAACGTATTAATTTAATCAAACTGAAGAAAATGTTTGTTTAATTTATTTTGTACTGTATTATTTGTTTTCTAAAATTCTTGTAATCTTCATTGTCTTTGTTACTGGCATTGTTAATCTATTTTGTTCTTGACATTGTCAGGATGTTATTTCCTAATTTTATAATAAATTGCACATTATAATTTTTGCCCTATATCAGGCTGTCGCATGAGTGTACCGATGTTATGGTTTTGCAGGTGTTTATGTTGCACCTCGAAAACAATGGACTGAGATCGATAGAGCCGAACTTCCTTCAGAGTAGCGGACTCTACGGGCTCGCTGTGAAACGCAACCCTCTTTACGAGGTGCCTGACGAAGCACTGTTGGGCCTCGAGAACTCTTTGTGGGAGTTGCGACTTCAGAGTGTACATCTAAAAAACGTTCCTAGTAAAGCATTTCGCCATCTACTGAGGCTGAAGAATCTAGACCTCACAGGTGAAAACAACTATCTTTTTCTAGGTTGTAGTTTGTATTTGCCAAATGAAACAACTAACTATTTTAATAAGCTTTACGGGAACTTTGAATGTGATATTGCGTTTCTATTGATAATATGATAATATTAAAGGGCGTCAGCGAAATAATATTTTGAGTTGCTGCACGAACCTCTTACACTGCTTCTTCCTCGAATTCGGAATCCAGATTATTGTTATCTGTAAAAAAGAGATGTGCTATATTATGATGTGTTGTTTCAATTCATTGAAGTCGAAATAACAATTCAACACATTATTTAATTTAAACCAAGTGCTCGATTATAATTGATTAGAATCTAACAAAATTGATTTAATTACAAAATCAGTATCTCGAAAGCAAAACTACATTTAAAAAACTATTTTTATTCAATCAATTGAATTGAAACAGTTATTTTTTAAGTATAAAAGTGTCTTATTGAAACTTGGGCATTGCGAACATTAAAAAAGGACATTGATCATTTAAACGTGTGTTGAATAGTTTTGTTTTGATATTCTTCTTAGGCAACGAGATTGCTGAGATATTCTCGGAGAGCTGGCGAGGCCTAGAGGCGTCACTCCAGACCTTGGTACTCGCTGACAACTCGATCTCCACTCTTCCGAGCGATGCCTTTGCTTCGCTGACGGTATTGGAAACACTAGATCTGCAGGATAACGCAATCATGGAGCTTGATGTGGACACTTTCCGTTCAGGACCTGCCAGGTAGACAACAAAGTTCATAGCTAGCCTAGAACTAGTTTAGATATAAATGCAGTAAAAAGGTCTTTGGTAATGTTTAGTCATGAAATCACTACAGCTTTTTATACGATTTAAACCAAATAACTGCATTTTTACAACAATGTTAAAATTTTTGTCAGGGGTATTTTCTTTATTTTGATTGGAAATAAAAGCACATTTTAAAACAACTTGCAATAATTATCTCTGGCAACAACTATCTCATCTACAACCCCACTCATTCATTTGTCATTAAAACATATTATTTATTACAAGTATGGCCAATTTATATTTTGTATACTGTATATCGTCATGTTTCGACTTTATTCCTCCTTTCTCAAACTAATTTAACACTTAATATTGTTTAGAGCATTATATTCAGAGTGTATATAGGTCAATGCATGCTAATTTCGTGAGATTTTTTGGTCCTCCCTTGTCGTTGTAGACCTACACCATGCGCACGACTCGTGTTTCAGGCTAACACATCTACACCTAGATGACAATCAGCTGTCCAGCATCCCCTACAGACAGCTATCCAAGCTGAAGCTCCTCCGAACTCTGGACCTGTCTTCGAATCGTATCTCCGGGCTGCACTCGGCAGTTTCAGAGCCGGAAACACCAATGGCGCTCGATACTTTAAGACTCGATTACAACCAGATCCGGTATCTTCCTCCGGGAGCGTTCCAACATTTCGAGCTGATCAATAGAACCTTCTTGGATGGAAACCCGTTAATTGAAATTCAGGTAATTATTGCTATGGTTTCACAAGACCGAATAGTTCGTCTTGTGGCGTTTGATGTGTTGTGAGGATTTGGTGCTGTGGCCCATAATGTCATTGGACAATACACATACCATTATTCGATGTTATGAACCATTTAGAAACACTCAAATATTCTTCACCTGTAAATTTAGATTTGTGGATATTGCGTGTGGTAGATATTCGTTGTTGTGGCCCCGACCCATTAATATCTTAACCAAGCACCCTGTGTACTTCCAATTATGATGCTCGTGGTCTTATTTTTAAATCCCCTGGCAATATTAAAAACTTCTTCTAGCGTCAACGGTGAGCTACCATAGAGTACTTCAAATGTATGTAAACTGGTTCTTTCAAATCTCTTCTATATCATCAGCTTGACTTTATTTTGTTACAGGCCAACGCTTTCCGAGACGCCCGCATCCGTGAGTTATCCCTCAAGTTGTGCGGCATCAATGAACTATATCCAGGAGCCTTCTCCGGCCTTGAACCCTCTCTGCAGCTGCTAGACCTTGGAGGCAACAATCTGACAAAACTGCCCGACACAATCATCACGGAATACGACTTCCTCCGCACCCTTGTCATCAGAGATAACCGCATCTCTGACATCTTCCCCAGGCTCCCGCCTGATGTACCACACGCGCTCATCGATCCGAAGACTATCAATGGATTTCAGTTCTCATTATATAAAGTGGACTTGACCGGCAAAAGCATGGGTACCACATCAATACCAGATTTAAGAAGGTATATATAAGTCGGAATGTATATTATGGGAAGTATCTATTGCACTGTTTTAGCTTTGAATAAAGTAAATCAAATTACAATAATAATAAGTTATATATTTTATACAAAATAATCAATCTAATTTAAGAGTATAGGGTGAAATAGAAGCATTTTAGAAATTAGTTGATGCCAGCAGTATAATGCTAAACCCATCACTACAGTCGAAATCAAGGGACGTGACACCACCTGTAAAACAGCGCATTTCTCTAGAGAAGTTATAAACGTTTCAAAAGAGCACACGCAATAATTTCGATCTTCATCAATGCTATCATGTCTCTTGTTTTTAGAATGCGGAATTTGCGTTCACTTTCCATAAGCCGTCTTCCTAAAACCGATTTGAGCGAGGAAGATTTCAATGGGTTTGGAGTTGACTTAGAGGAACTGTACATCACGGACAGTAACTTGGAGTCCATCAAGGGGCATGCCTTTAAAAATGTGAGAGGTTTGAAGAGGCTCAATTTTGAAGACAACAAGATTACATCCATAGAAAGCGACGCTTTCGCAGAGGTATGTATCATTTGTCGCGTTTTAAACTACATGATAAATGCCAATTCTTATTGTTTTGTATCTCTTTTTTAGTGAATTGAAGAATGGACTAGTATTGAAAGGGCGGGGTAAAGATGTAACCGAAACATTTGAATGCCATACATACTAAATATTGCAAACACCTCTATGGAGACTTCTGTTCTATGCAACCAGCGTAATAATAATATTTGTAAAAATGCAGAAAATCAGTCAGAACAAAAGTACACACGCAATGTGTTCATTGATCCAAACGATCTATTTTTAAAAGGATATTCTGACAAAACTCAACCAACCAACTACCTAACAACTAACCATCGTCATACGGGGGAGGGGGGTGAAGACATGCATAAATATACCTATGTTAGCTCGAGATGGGAAAATTTATTTATATCGGCTTTCAAAGTGATATTAAAACAGTATCCATACTACAGTTCATATCCTCCAACATGTGTGTTGTCTGTCCAGATTGGCCACTCCTTGATTTCGCTCAGCCTGTCTCATGGTCTGGCTCATTCTGTCGCCTCTGTGTTCGGAGAAGCCTTCCGACCACTAACTGCACTCCAGAGTCTAGACCTCAGCAACAACCGACTGCGCACCTTGCCGGAAACTGCATTTCATTTCATGAAGAAACTGAGGGTGCTACACTTGGAAGACAACCAGATTGAACAGGTCCACAAGGGGACTTTCCAGGTATCTATAACGTATTTGTATTTTATGATTATGGTAATTATGGACAAGAAAGTACCATTTCTGATGTTGAATATAAAAATAAAGACAAACTTTCATCCACAAAATTACATATTCTTCAATAGACAGTATGACCTGAAACTAAAACGTGCATTTTGTCTTGTCTTTAGGGAAATATCCACAACGATCTAGAAGAATTAGATTTATCATTCAATAATTTAGGCAAGATTGCTACGGGCACATTTGTAGACTTGAAGCTACAACAATTAAATTTGGACGACAATCGAATCACTCAAATTGGTCGGAAAGCCTTCATGTCAATGGAGAAATTAACAGAACTGACCCTGCGAGGCAACCAGATTCAATCCATCGCAGATGAAGCCTTCCTCAATCTACCTGAACTTGAGCTCCTGGACTTGGCTTACAACTCACTCACAATGCTGGACTTCGAAGCTTTTGACCAGGTTGGAACCCTTTCTGGAGTCCGCCTCAACGTCAGTCACAACTCCCTCAACAGTTTGATCATGAACTCGACGGCGAACCTCAACCTGAATGTCAAAGTTCTAGACATGTCCTTCAACAACATTTCCAAGGTTGGACGTGGCTACCTGAAGCCGTTGCAGTCCTCGTTGACACATCTATACATGAGAGAGAACAACCTCGAAAATACCACTAGGGATGTCTTCGGCAACCTTCAACACCTGCAGTGGCTGGACATTGCTTACAACGATCTTAATGAGCTAGATTTTGATACATTTAGAAGCACCCGATCACTTCAGGTAAATAACTAATATTATAGTCATTCTTAGTCAGAAACCTAATTTTAATTGGAAGTATCGGTATCGGTAAAAACATCAGCTTCTTCCTTGTTATCAATCATCCAACGACATAATTCAAATTCTCAACCTGTTTGAAAACTAAGCAGTCAACATGGTACGATTCGCATTTATGATCAAAACATTACAAATTCCATGTGCCGTTATCAGAAAGAGAAGTGGGGGGGGGGGGTCCTTCTATACAGTCAACTGATATTCTATCTGAAGTTATGGTTCTTATAATATCTTCGGACTTGCAGCAACTATTTAATTTCAGAAAGCAAACGGATTGATTACTATTTTAGCTCATTAAGCAAAGCAGTAAAGTTAATTACATACATATTATAATATCGGTTATTTGGGACCGTCATTCAAAGCTGAAAATGTTTTGTCCACAGTTACTGGATTTATCTCACAACTCCTTGGCGGACCTTCCTGCTGAGCTGCTCCAAGGTCTGACATCATTAAGAGTCGTAATGATGAACTTCAACAAACTCAACAAGCTTCCTGACAACTTGTTCCACGAGGGTGGCCTTGAACACCTGGATTTGTCTCATAACATGCTGAATCGTTTCCCTTCACACAGCTTGAGTGCTTCAGCATCTGCGACTTTGTGCGAGATTAATCTAGCACACAATGTCATCTCGTCTCTAGTTGCCCCTGACGGTTTGATGCGCTTCAAAGTAAGTGTCCAGCATAAATACTTATATACATGTCAAAATTAACATTTGAAGTGGGCTGTCTTGACAATTTTTTAATTATTTTTTCCGCACAAAACCACAATTGTTTATTTTTGTCAGCTTTGATACATTTTGTACTCTAGAGAAATGGGTGCAAAATTCACACCACAACGTATGTTTTCTTTCGACAAATTTATGTAAATAAAGAGGTCCCCCATGGAGAACCGCAATGCCAATATTCAAGCCTACATGTAGCTATACGTAGCGATGGTGAGACTGTGGGGAAGCGCGAGGGTCATCGTCGACGAACACGTGAATGCCGAGTCCGAGAGGAAGTGCTGGTAGGTCCAGTGTAAAGAGGTTACGGAAAAGCGGACTTAGTACTGACCCTTGTGGGACAGAAGTTGTGCGGAGAGTGGGCATAAAGCCGAGACAACTCGTACGAGAGACCAGTGAGGGCAGATTTGATTTTCCCTCAAAATAATAGGGACTATATGCATCGTCACAGCAACGTCCTTATGTTATGTTGGACTCTTCAATTCTCTCTTGATGTAATATGTACATCTTCTCTCGTGTTGCAGAATCTGGTCCATCTGGATTTGTCCAACAACCGTCTGGTTCGGTTGGAAGAATCCATGTTTTCTCATCTCCCCAACCTCGCATCACTGGATCTGGGCCACAACACTGACCTCATGCTCGACTCTCGAGGCAGAACATTCAACGGCCTCGGCGACACCCTGCTGGAATTGAACCTCGAGAACACTTCCCTCAGCGCCATACCCGATCTTCCACTCCCCCTCCTTCGAGATCTGAACCTCGCCGACAACGTCATCACGTCGGCTCCATTCGAGATGGCGGTGAACTTGAGCTCGCTACGTCGACTAGATTTGAGAGGGAATGAACTGGAGCAAGTACCACCACTTGCACGATCACTACCACAGTTGACGCACTTAATGTTGGGGAGAAATAAGATCCTTACTTTGTCAAACTCGAGCTTCATTCCAGTTGCAGAAAAGTTGCGCGAATTGGACTTGGCGCATTTGCCGTTGACCTATTTTGAAGTAAGTTATTCAATACAAATATTCATTCTCACGACATATTTAAGATCTCTTTGACGCTGTCTTCTTACGTTATTTTCAGAGTGGAGCGATGAGCAAAATGCGCTCGCTTAAGGTTTTCCACGTGAGCCCATATCCTGACATTTACGGTTTCAACCTTCCGCGGATCTTACTTCAGACTACTGGATTGAAAGACATTCATATCGAGGTGAGACCAAGATCCTCTAAAACATACCAGGGCTACCGCTACATCAGTAAATCTGTGCAATGAGGCAACATCTTGAGTAATCGCGAGTAGCAGGAGTTCAACTATTGTCATGTTGTTGGATATCCATGATTAACTATATTTTGTAGTGCCAAATTGTAAAAAGTTTCAATCCTTATGATTACCTTGTCGGTGCATTCAATATCAATAGTTTAATTGCTTAGAAAATTACCTATATAATTAATCTGTTATTACTTCTTGATGCAATCAATACAAACATTATTATTTCAATAATTTCTTAGCTGTTCTGATATGCACAAAATTCTGTTATGAGGGATGCTTTTCGTAGGGGTGATTCATGTGATGACTTAAAAAAGAAAAGTTTTCATCTTTAGTTGTTTTGTTTTCTTATAGCACACCATATTACGTATTTACTTCATCCTTCATATAATTTAGGTCTTCTTACATTAGTTGTATGCGCTTGCTTTTTTAGGTTCATGCAAAGGAAGAGTTCAAAGAAGATATGCTTCTAGGAGATATGCCAAACAAGGTCCAGAACATCACAATCACCGGGCAAGCTCTGCACTACCTCCCGTACAACCTTCTACACGGCATTCGAAGCCCACAGCTACATCTCGAGATCCACAATACAACACTCGACACTATTCCAAGGTATCTATAGAACTTTGTCTCATAGACCTCTCTTCAAACGAAGAGAGCTAAAAACGTGACGGTCATTGTAAATAAGACCAAGTTGTTCATCTTTTGGATGGGATGTAAGACTAGAAAAACAGATCTCTGAACGCGAGAAAGATAAATCATGTTGGGGAAGAGACCTCAGTTTGAAAATAACGATTTGGAATAAATACATTATTTCTGATGGGTAGATAATTTTTTATTTATCTCTAGTTCAAGATCACTTGCACCCTTCCAATACGAGACAAACAATTACAATCACCGGGCAAGCTCTGCACTACCTCCCGTACAACCTTCTACACGGCATTCGAAGCCCACAGCTACATCTCGAGATCCACAATACAACACTCGACACTATTCCAAGGTATCTAGAACTTTGTCTCATAGACCTCTCTTCAAACGAAGAGAGCTAAAAACGTGACGGTCATTGTAAATAAGACCAAGTTGTTCATCTTTTGGATGGGATGTAAGACTAGAAAAACAGATCTCTGAACGCGAGAAAGATATACGGTAGTTTTAGTAGAGATTTGTGGGGGGCTGCCATCTTGGCTGTGACGTCACGGAAGTGCTGCTAGAAACTCGTTTCCACCATGCAGCACATGTTAGCACAGCACCTTCATGGCGCCAACAAAAACAACCGTATATCATGTTGGGGAAGAGACCTCAGTTTGAAACGATTCGGAATAAATACATTATTTCTGATGGGTAGATAATTTTTAATTTATCTCTAGTTCAAGATCACTTGCACCCTTCCAATACGAGACAAACAATTATTTGTGCTACGATTACAGATCCATCTTCGAGCTAGCCTACAGAGTGAGGAACCTAACTCTGGACCTGCGCAACAACAGCTTGCGAGCAGTGAGCAACCCCAACACGGGCGACAGACCACGACTGCCTCGCGCCATCTTCCTTCAGGACTTGAAGCTAGAAGGAAACCGATGGTCTTGCGACTGTGAATTAGGGTAAGTCATGTTACGAGATAGAGTTGATTTGTTTTTACAAAACCATTTTATTCAGAAAATGGTATCCCGCTTCAATTTGCCTGCTTTAAAAGAAAATTTATTTTTGTATGAAGTTGAACGTGCACTACTCGGTGTTGTACTGGACGGATCCTCTTGGAACAGGTTTTCATGTGACATCACGGAGGTAAACAAAATAAACTCTACTATGTGGGTCTCTAATGGTAGAAGCTGCAATACCCGTTCTGCTAGTCTTCATAAGTAGACATACTCAATATTATGAATTATCAATGACAACGCGTTCTAATGTAAAAGTCACCAATTATTGAGAATATGGTATACTGTCTAAAGATATGCCCATGCTGTCTCTGAGTTGTAAATCCATTTAAACTCAGCAAGTCTCAGCACGTAAGTTTTTATAAGTATTCCACAGTATAGATTGGTAACCCAACTTCCGCATGCAAGTTTTTCTTTGGATTCTTCAATACTTTTTGATTGGAAACACAGTTTCCGCATGTACGTTTTTGTATGGATTCTGTATTACTTTTTTTTAAATTGAAAACTCTGTTTCCGCAAGTACGATTTTGTATGGATTTCTTCAGTACTTTTTATTGGAAACTCAGTTTCTGCATGTAAGTTTTTGTAGGTATTCCGCAGTACTTGCTGACAAGATTACATGGGATAATTCTGTGGTTACGTCTCATGCTGACTCAAAGTTTCCGCCTCGTACTGTTCATACTAGTGCAACCTCCCCTTAGTAGTGCGAAGAAGCCTTCCCGCCCGTTATGACGTAGTTAGCTTAATTCCCATGCTTACAAAATGAAAGAAAGTATGGACAACTATTATTCCTGTTTCAGTGATGTGCTGGGATGTCAGTTTTGTCAGCAAATTAAAAATACTTCTGAACACCTTTGCTTAATGCTCGCGATTTCCGGCATTCGCTCTCAAAGACCATCTGTCAAATAACTGCTGATGTTCCGGAGAACTTTTATGCGTGCGGGAGTTTGGTGTGGGAGTGGTGGGGTGAAACGATTTCGTAATCCAGTTTTGTATTTCGCAACAATACCACCATTATAGTAATAACAACAATACTTATGCACGTTTTCATCAGTATTATGTTGATAGCAACCTGGACTTATTAGCAAAAGAGGGGTAAAAAATCAAAATGAAACACGCAACAGAAAATTCGGTTTGTTGTTTTGGCTGAGCATTGTTCAGTGGCGTTCTATTATTCTTTATCAGTATTACGCATATTACGCACCCACCACCGGCAATTATTCTTACTAAAGTTTGTTTTGTAACTTTGTAAAGTTAGCTTCCGATATGATTTAGCTAATTTCCTCTGACAGGTGGGTGGAGATGTGGAGTCGCAAGCAGCGCCAGTACTTGTGTCAACTTTGTAAAGCTAGCTTCCGATATGATTTAGCTAATTTCCTCTGACAGGTGGGTGGAGATGTGGAGTCGCAAGCAACGCCAGTACTTGTGTCGGGGACACGCAGAGCCAGGGTGCGACTACAACGACGACGACTTGCGAGAAGCTACCTGCAGCAACAAGAACAACGCCTCCATGTTGAAAGTCTTCAAGGCAGACATAGAGTGTGGCTGGGGCTCGGGAGCTCAGAAACTCACCAACCAACTCTCATTCGTTGTACTAGCTACTATAGCATTCATCTTTGTAGCTCTGTAACTTTATGAAATTTTGGTGGTGATTTTCATTCCTGTACCCTTCACTTTGTTTTACTCACTCGAATTTCAATGCCTAGTCAGTAGTGAATCAGAGGCGTATCTTTTATGAACCTATGCACTATGCTAACTATTAGATTGGAAGTATCCCTTATGATAATGTAGGCGTTTTCTTATTACTTTCCAGTTGATCAATATAAATATTTAAATTTGTCCCATTTTTTGTGAATTTTCTTTTAGTTATAGGATGCAATATATATTTTTGTTCTATAACACAAATATTCAAGACTTCCAAAATCAATTCACTTATTTTTGTCTCTTTTACAAGCTTACACTAACGTAGAAAAAGTATTTCAAGTACTCGTATGATTATGATTTGAAAGCATCTGTGTTTATTAGGTATGTATAATTATTATCTAAAGGCATTGTCACCTTACTAAAACATGCTGATTTCTTGTGCCAGCATCCACTGATTCATCTAACGCGTATGGTTATAAAACAATAATATGTTTTGAAGCAGAAGTTATGGCCCTTATAATGTTTAAATGTAAAATGCAAAACTCATAATTTACTTTTGAGTTTGATATTGAGTTTAGGTTGACCATAACAATGTTAACATTGTGCATGTATTGTAGCTAGTTATTATTTTAAGAAGATTCAATTAGATTCGATAAAATAGCCTACACAAACTTGTTAGTTAAATCATGAGGTGAGGGTAGGCTTTTATCAAAGAAAACTTGAGAGGTTTGAAAATATACTCTGGCAACAAAGAGAACGCATTTTAGTGGTGAAAATATTAGTGTAGACCCTTATGAGTTGAACAATCCTATACTCTGAATGTGATTCCAAGTTCAATAATACGTGTTTTTTTCTAACAAACTTGAAAATGTCCAAAGAGTGGATTGAATTTGTTTGCTGTAACGCGTATTGTTCTCTGCAAAAACAATAATGGCAAATTTATGTGCAAGTCCACATGCGTGAGTGAATGGATTTTTACAGTGCTGATTATCAAAACCGAGATTTTTAACATACGATAAAATGTAAATATTGTAGCTGTTGGCTTGAGAATAATATTTCATAACCCAAAGTTCATTCAAATTAGTTTTATTCTTTGGACACATTTGAAACTGTTTAAACCAAACCAATTCATATTAAATAGCAACAAGGAATAAAATAATAAAACAAAACAAAAAACTATAAAATAATAATTACTGGGACAAAGAAAACATCTGTTTGGACCCTGAGAATCGATAGACAATCAGAATATAAGTAATAAAGTGGAATTTTGGTTAAAAGTGTCAATAACTTTAACATAGTGCTGAATTAGACAATAAATTCTATAGATATATAGATCTACCCTACTAGACAAGTTAGTGATGATTAAGCATTGGAAGAAAGATCAAACTTGTTAATCGCGTAGTGTCAATGCTCAATATATTTTATCTGATCACTACTCTGGTTGGCCTGTTCCCTCACTATAAGAATATCTTAGGAAGAGTGCTACGCAATATGTGTTTGACAAAGATGATATTTATCCTAAAATGGTTCTTGATAATATGTAGACGTAACCTGATTAAACTTGAAAAAAAAATGTATGGATTTTCGTTACTTTTATTACAGCGGGCTGAGCTGACTGGGAGGCCGAATGATACTTAAATGTTGGGCCTACTTGTGTAAGAGTGTGTGAAACTTGTGAAATGCTATTGCAAAATGAATTGATTGAACTTTATATAGCAGAGAAAAGTGTTGTTTAAGTTTAGTTAGTTTCTGTATAACTTTTTACCTGTACCGGAACAACCATTAATCAATAAATAAATCTTGGTATTTTGTAGTGACAAAAACAATTGCTATAGTCGAGAATTGAGATGTAATCTTATGTTGGAAATAGCTAAGCCTGCTTACTTAAAAAATCCATTTATTATTTTTTTGTCGGAAGTTAATAAAATTACTACCTACTTGTTAGTTGTTACAAATTATACAGAGCCAAACGAGTCAATGCGTTTAAACATCCACGGATCAAACAAAAATATATGCCCCGGTTCGTAGTTTCCCAAGTCTGATCCACAAAACACAACTTGCCCACTTGTGATGGTTATATTCCAACAGTCAATGGTACCATGTTATTTATTGCAATCTACTGGTTGTATAAACTGCTATATGTATTTGGCTTAGTAGGCCTACCTATATGCTAGTAAAATAATGTACATGTACATACATGGTTTCCGAGTCTTAGTTTACACAGCACCAGTGAATTGCCAACAAAATAGTACTTAGCAAGCATTTCACACAGTTATGTATACGTACTAGTTACGGCATCACATGTAATCCACAGCTGCTAATAAAATACAATACAATACCATAATAGGTTCCAAATCCAGCCCATATCTAACAAATAAATACATTCTTGTGATTGTGATAATAATTTAATACCCGTTACATCACTTGTAAATCAATTATAAATACATGTAAATTACATATGAAACACAATAAATTATCTTGCTTCACTGATGACTAATTTTTACTTTTATTTTAGGAAAAAGGTAATATTAACATTTTGAAAGAGGATTTTTGAGAATGACCCAAGGTAAATTGTAAAATACCAGTCCATGATAGACTTGGTGTCATCGAAGTTTGTTGAAATATTTAATTTCATTATGTAAGACTGAACATTGAGCAAACTCAAGCTATCCCATCAATAGGAAACACCAACCGAATCCATGACAAAATGTCTGCTTCTACCTGTGTGTTTACTGTTTAGGAAGGTGGAAACTCCTTAACCTTACTTCTCAATTTCCAGTGATTTTTCACCTCAACCTTTCTTAGACGAAATATTACAGTGTTTGTGTTTGGTATCAAGCAGTTTCTTATGACAATTGACTGTCAGAATTTACTTCATGAGCTTCATGTAAGACTGAACATTGAGCAAACTCAAGCTATCCCATCAATAGGAAACACCAACCGAATCCATGACAAAATGTCTGCTTCTACCTGTGTGTTTACTGTTTAGGAAGGTGGAAACTCCTTAACCTTACTTCTCAATTTCCAGTGATTTTTCACCTCAACCTTTCTTAGACGAAATATTACAGTGTTTGTGTTTGGTATCAAGCAGTTTCTTATGACAACTGACTGTCGGAATTTACTTCATGAGCTTCATGTAAGACTGAACATTGAACAAACTCAAGCTATCCCATCAATAGGAAACACCAACCGAATCCATGACAAAATGTCTGCTTCTACCTGTGTGTTTACTGTTTAGGAAGGTGGAAACTCTTTAACCTTACCTCTCAATTTCCAGTGATTTTTCACCTCAACCTTTCTTAGACGAAATATTACAGTGTTTGTGTTTGGTATCAAGCAGTTTCTTATGACAACTGACTGTCAGAATTTACTTCATGAGCTTCATGTAAGACTGAACATTGAACAAACTCAAGCTATCCCATCAATAGGAAACACCAACCAAATCCATGACAAAATGTCTGCTTCTACCTGTGTGTTTACTGTTTAGGAAGGTGGAAACTCTTTAACCTTACCTCTCAATTTCCAGTGATTTTTCACCTCAACCTTTCTTAGACGAAATATTACAGTGTTTGTGTTTGGTATCAAGCAGTTTCTTATGACAACTGACTGTCGGAATTTACTTCATGAGCTTCATGTAAGACTGAACATTGAGCAAACTCAAGCTATCCCATCAATAGGAAACACCAACCGAATCCATGACAAAATGTCTGCTTCTACCTGTGTGTTTACTGTTTAGGAAGGTGGAAACTCCTTAACCTTACTTCTCAATTTCCAGTGATTTTTCACCTCAACCTTTCTTAGACGAAATATTACAGTGTTTGTGTTTGGTATCAAGCAGTTTCTTATGACAACTGACTGTCAGAATTTACTTCATGACATGAAATTGAATACAAACACCTGCTAAGTATGCAGGGTAACTTTTCTTCAGTATGTAATTTCTCCCAATGATTCCGGGCCTGGAAGAGAAACAAGAGTTACTTACCTAATTTAAGCTAGATATTGATGAAAATCTTAATTACCATAAGGTTAACATAAGCCTAAAGGGCTATGGCATACCTCAATACCTCAATTCGGTGCATATGCTGTTGTAGAAAGGTCTATCTAAATAATCAATGCTGTATAATACATGTTCAAATATATTAATTTACCTTTCGACAAGATTTTCTTCAAGTATCTGTAGGCCTTGTTGCTTCTCAATAGAATTGTATTACAATAGTGGTGTACGTTTAAGAGTGTCTACCACCTAAGTCGAATAGGAAACAATGAACAAGTTAAATAGTCCATCTTATTTACTAACTAGTATATTATATTGAATTGTTGTCATTATTATTTTAAACACAACACATTTAGTGGATGAAAATCATTCATGCATTCATGATTGAATGTATAGCAATGTCCAAATTGAAAATTATATTACTTGCACATCTACATTAAACAATGACAAATCAACAAAATATCAGTTCAAAATTGTTGAATTATTGCAGTGGATTCAGTAAATTGATCAGGATTCATTGGCTCGTATGAACAGGATTATATAGTAATAGAATGCAGAAACAAACAGGTAAAGTGTTCAATAAAATTAATCACATTATAGTAGTTAGTTTATTGAACATTTTGCAATTATTGAAACAGTGCTCCGTCTTAGCCATTTAAGGCCATGTGTGGTGTTACTTTGTAGGTCATTTTTTGGCACTTGACTACATAACAAACAACGTTGGAGCGCTTAATATTCAAATTAAACAACACCAACTCTTTGATTACAACACTCATGTCAGGCCTGTATATTTACAAAGCAAAACAACTTAAGAGAATGGGGGGAAATCAATTACTACATAATATATTATAAATTATTATTACTATTTTGTTGCATTAGGAGATGGCATTGTTTAATTTAAAAGTATTATATACTGCATTTTAATTTTACGAGTATTAAGTGTGGTCTATCTTCAGTCCTTGCAGATAACACATTATAAAATTGTTATTTATATACTAATAAATCTATATAATATAAAAATACTTTTAAAGATTAATTTACAAAACAACATTTGATGAAATTTCTATCAAGAAAATATTTCACCTAACCAATATTTAATTTATTGCACACTGAATTCTTCTTTCTAAATTACACTGATGGCTCATGTCTTTTCTTCTTTCAAAATATTTTTCATAATTCTTTCACTTTTATAAGTCAATTTCAGAAAGATACTGTTAAATCGTTTGAACTTTACACTATTTTGATCTATCTCCGATTTTATAGAGAGTCAAAATTGGATATGTCACTTCCCTGAAAAGAAAAAGAAAAGAACAATACATTAAATATATTTACCAGTTCAAGAGAAATTTTAATGTAGGATTTATCAAATCAGACAGGTGCACCTTACCCGATCTGGCCGATAGAGGTGAGTTTGGGGCATGAGTAATGTGGATCCCAAATCTCTTTCTGCCATAGTGTGTGCTTCCTAAGATAAACATACATAATGCATTTGAATGAATTGCTTATAATCTATTTTGTTATATATTTCACAATATAATAGACAACATGTTTGTAAGAAACAAGAGCAATTGTCAGAACTCAGAGGATGGGGGGGCGCTAGCAAATTTTATAGTCACGTGGTCTGGGACAGTTCCAGCCACCATATAAGTAGAACATTTCCTTGGGCTTGAATTTCTAAGACAACTCCATAAAATGTCATGAATCTAACATATTTTAAGTTGCAACGCAGATGTAATTCTAACTTTAACCATTCAGGACCCTATGCAGTGCAGATGCTGTTCACATGACATGGAAGAACATTGAATTCGCGTTAACAGCACACTTAAATTCCTGTTTTAGAATATGAAAAGGGTTATGTCCAGTCCATGATTCATTACGCTTGGAATGTGGATATGACATAAAATAGAGCAATAAACATATGCGAGTTATATGACGGTATTATTTATGGGGTAAGACTTACATCCCGGTTTCGAGACGAAGGCTTCGAGCCGTACTGCGAGGGTCCGTGGAAGCTCTTGGTGGGCAGCTGGATGGTTGTCTCGTCACACGAGCGAGCCTCCGACACGGTCCTGAAAGAAGAAACTCCGGTAAAGCTAGCAGTGGGGGGCACAAATCATGCACCTGGTTGTAATCACTAGTTAACTCGAGCTGGCCAATAACATGCGGAATGTTTATAATAATATTTAAATTTATTTATAATTTTTTTTCCGTTTAAACGGATTTTGATTCCAATTTGTTTTTTTGTTTTTTTTTCTTTTTTCTTTTTCACGCTGTTTTAAACTAGGTCTGGGCAAATAATCGATATTTCCATGCGATATCGATAAGTGGGAATATTTTCGAAATCGAAATTTACACACAAAAAATGCTAAATTTCGTAATTTTGGTGGAGGTGCCGGGTAGGTAGTGGCTGGTACATGGCGGAGGTGCCGGGTCATAAAACGGGATTGTGAGATCGTAAAAATTGTTAAATGTGTTTATGGGTGATACCTTATCGAGTTATCAACCCAATTTGGCCTCAAATATGAAAATAGGCCTTCTCTTATAATAGTTTTATATTTTCATTTTTTACCGTTTTTATTTTATTTTTACAAACAATTACATTTTGATACATCGCTATCGTATCGAAATTGGTACATTTAGGCATTAACTGGATTTTCATGGAATTGAGTGTTTCATTAACGGATTTCTAAGGATCTTTGATGTGCACAAACAGGATTAATTTTTTCTTGGTGTCAACCCTATAATAAAAATATATAAATAATAATTATTATAATATATAAATAATTATAAAAATAAAAATAATTTTTATAATAACTACAAGCTCAAGCTTGTTAACAGTAACAAGCTACATTGGCCTGACGTCAAGGCTCAAAGCGATTCGTTATATATTGTGTTTTGTACCTAATGAGATAGTTATTAGCTTTTAGCAGTGACGACATCAATGCCTACTCCCAGAGATCCATGATGATAGATAAATGTCCAAGGACTAAGAAGAAGAATTTTGGTTTAGTTGTTTCAGTAAAGTTGAAATCTACTAACTTACAATAGTACAAGGTTATATTCATACTTAGGTTAGAAACTCAGATTCAACCAGAGTTTGTTTAATGCCAGTAAAAATAACCATGTGTTACAGTTAGCCTATCACTTGTAGGCAATAGGCATGCATTAAATTATTGGTATAAGAGAGCCAATACCACTTGGTATTTAACAAAATCTACATTCCTGCAATCAAAAAGCATATAATTGATATGGCACTTGGCATAGTTTTAAAATTTTAATACTATGATAATGTAACTAACTTATACATAGATTCGAGAAGGGTTGACAGGTTGAGAAAGCAAAGAGGAAAAATACAGAAATGCATAGTATATAGATTAAAGGCAGTGTTAAAAACTATATTATTTTGTTTGTGAAAATTATGGTTTGTAGTCTCTTCCATGTTTAAACATTCCATACCTACTACAAATTTCTGAACTTTTATATTATTAGTTACATCATGAATGCAGACCTTGTAATTAAAGAAATTTTAAGTTAAGTGTTCCAATGAATATAAGAAAACTGTATTCCATGCGATGCAAGTATTTACCTCTCCGTAGTCCTGACAACTGGGAAGTGAGTGTTGGGCACTGGGGCAAGTGTCTCCTCTTCCGAATCCTCCTTCCTGCCGACCGTCGCAGATACTTGGAAGCCAGCAGACACCAGCGCCCCTGGCGTGGTTTGCTGGACTGGACTGGCCTTCCTCACCGCATTCTCCCCGCCGCTGTCGTTGGTTATATTGCTCTGCTTTCTCCGAGGGTTGGCATTGGCATTCTCCTAGGATAGAGCAACACACGTTGCATTATCAGCTGACTATTGCCCTTGCGAAATTTGCCATTCCACGAAAAATGTATGATCGGTAACCGCAAGTCGAAATTTACTGCGTTCAATCTTCATTACATAAGTCCGCTAAGAGACGGTTATTGATTGATAGGAAAATTGTCGTTAGTTTTTTTTTCGCTCCAGTAGAGATTTTGTTTACGACAATACTATAATTATATGGAGATGTTAAGAAGACAAAACGATTGATACCCAGAATGAGGAAGTTAGAGGTAATAGAGATGGATCTGGAAAGACGAAAAGCAGCTTGGTAAAGAGTTTAAACAGGAAAATTAAAGGTAAGAAAGGAAATGTGAAAGAAGGTAGGAAGAAGATAGTGAAAGAGAGAAGAAATAAGAAAAACAAGACAATTTGGGTAAAGCGTCAGACTTCGTTAGACTTCGATAGACACGGTGCCCAAGAGTTTGGTGGTTTCCTCCCACTCCCCACCCGACTTCATTGTTGTATATGGCGTCTGATATTACATTGACGATCTTTTCAAATGCTCAATAATTAAATAACTTTGGGGTAGTAAAGAATAAAAAAACAGCACTTCAGTTTAATAAAGAAGTGAGAAAGTAAGTAGCATTTGTTTAGTACAAGAGGGTGGGGGCTACCCCAATGTAGGTACCCTTCCTAGGAAAAAGTCAAGCATAGCATATGTTGCCATTACCCTTGCATTCGCGTTTTGAGCTTGTTCCGTCGGCTGGAACGCCAACTGTGCCCCGTGTTCCAGATAGCCGAGAAGTTTCTGCTCCTGTTGTCCGTTAGCTCGTCGATGTTCGTCAACACCGAACGTGGACATGGTGAGGTGTGG
This sequence comes from Sweltsa coloradensis, assembly GCA_024449915.1. NCBI lineage: Eukaryota > Metazoa > Arthropoda > Insecta > Plecoptera > Chloroperlidae > Sweltsa > Sweltsa coloradensis. The sequence goes on along the minus strand of JAMZAV010000033.1, from coordinate 146,829 downwards.
TGACGTGGGTGGTACTGGGCGGTACTTGGCCCTTGGAATCATCCTTTAGAGAGCGGCACGTTGCTCTGCTACCCAAAACACCTCCACCTTCGTCCACCTTTCATCGACCCCCTTTCCACTCCCAGCCTGTAAAAACACACACATTTGAGGGACGTGGGTGACTGGGGTACTGGCCCCGGGAATCTCACTTTTAAAGAGGGGTCGCGTTGCTCTGCAACCCAAAACACTCCCCACCCTTCGTCCCCCCTTTCATCCACTCCCTTCCATACCACCCTGTAACAACCCCAACATTTGATGTGAGGGGGTGTACGGGGCGGTATTTGGGCCCTTGGAATCATCACTGTTAGAGAGCGGTCGCGTTGCTCTGCATAGCCAACACTCTCCCCTTTCGTCCCCTTTTCACGCACTGCCCATTCCCTACAGCCTGTAAAACACAACATTAGATGTACGGGTGGTACGGGGCGGTATTTGGCCCCTTGGAATCATCACTTTTAAGACGGTCACGTTGCTTGCAACCCAAACACTCTCCCCCCTTCTCCCCTTTCATGACTGCCATTCCCTCCCAGCCTGTAACAACACACACAGTTAGATGTGACGTGGGTGGTACTGGGCGGTACTTGGCCCTTGGAATCATCACTGTTAGAGAGCGGTCGCGTTGCTCTGCGTAGCCAACACTCTCCACCCTTCGTCCACCTTTCATCCACTGCCCATTCCACTCCCGGCCTGTAACCACACCAGTTAATGTGACGGGGTGGTACTGGGCAGTATTTGGGCCCGGAAATCATCACTGTTAGAGACGTCACGTGCTTGCTAGCCAAACTCTCCCCCCCTCGTCCCCTTCATCGAAAATGCCCTTTCCCACTACCCCCTGAAACAACACACCATTTAGATGTGACTGGGTGGTACGGGCGGTATTTGGGCCTTTGGGAAATCATCACTGTTAGGAGGGGTCGCGTTCTCTGCAACCCAACACTCTCCACCCTTCGTCCCTTTCATCGCACTCCCCACCCATACCACCTGTAACAACACACACAGTTAGATGTGACGTGGGGGGTACTGGGCGTCATTTGGCCCTTGGAATCATCACTGTTAGTGAGCGGTCGCGTTGCTCTGCATAGCCAACACTTCCCCCCTTTCGTCACCTTTCATCGCAGCCCTTCCCTACCAGCCTGAACAACCCCAAACAGTTAGATGTGACGTGGGTGGTTACGGGGGGTATTTGGCCCCTGGAAATCTCACGTTAGAGAGCGTCCGTTGCTCTGCGTACCCAACACTCTCCCCCCTTCGTCCACCTTCATCCCCCTGCCCTTTCCCCTACCAGCCTGTAAAAAACCCCCCACAGTTAGATGTGACGTGGGTGGTACTGGGCGGTACTTGGCCCTTGGAATCACATGTTGAGAGCGGTCGCGTGCCGGGGTACCCAAACATCTCCCCCCTTCGTCCCCCTTTCATCGCACTCCCATTCCCACCAGCCTGTAAAAAAAACCACCGTTAGATGTGACGGGGGGGGCTGGGCGGTATTTGGCCCTTGGATCATCACTTTAAGAGGGTCGCGTGCTCTGCATAGCCAACACTCTCCACCCTTCGTCCCCTTTCATCGCACTGCCCATTCCAATACCAGCCTGTAACAAACACACAGTAGATGTGACTGGGTGGTACGGGCTATTTCCCCTTGGGAATCATCATGTTAGAGAGGGTCGCGTTGTCTGCGTCCAAACTCTCCACCCTTCTCCACCTTTCATCGCACGCCCATTCCACTCCCAGCCGTAACAAACCACATTTAGATGTACGTGGGGGGATGGGGGGGTATTTGGCCCCTTTGGAATCATCACGTTAGAAGCGGTCGCTTTGTCTGCATACCCAAACACTTCCCCCCTGCCCACCTTTCACGCATTCCCCATTCCCACCACCCTGTAACAAACACACACAGTTAAGGACGGGGTGGTACGGGCGGTACTTGGCCCGGGAAATTATCACTTTAAGAGCGGTCGCTTTTGCTCGATAGCCAACACTCTCCACCCTTCGTCCCTTTCATCGCACCCCCCATCCACTACCAGCCTGAAACAAACACCATTAAATGTGACGGGGGTGGTACTGGGCGGTATTTGGCCCCTTTGGTATCATGTTAGAGAGGGGTCGCGTTGCTCGCATAGCCAACCTTTTCTATTTTTCGTCCCCCTTTTCATGCAATGCCCCCCAAACCACCCGTAACCACACACATAGATGGGGCGTGGGTGGTACTGGGCGGTATTGGTTTGGGAAATCCATGTTGGAGGGGTCACTTTGCCTGCATAGCCAAAACACTCTCCACCCTTCGCCATTCATCGCACTCCCCTTTCCACTACCAGCCGTAACAACACACCATTTAGTGGACGAGGGGGGTACTGGGCGGATTTGGGCCCCTTTGGAATCACATTTTAGAGAGGGTCGCGTTGCTCTGCGTACCCAACACCCCCCCCTTTTCGTCCCCCTTTCATCCATGCCCAATTCCACTACCCCTGTAAAAAACACACAAGTTGATGTGAGTGGGTGGTATGGGCGGACTTGGCCCTTGGGAATCATACTTTTAGAGAGGGGTCGCGGCTCGCAAGCCAAACTCCCTCCACCCTTCGTCCACCTTTCATCGCACTGCCCATTCCATCCCCTGTAACAACCAACGTTAGATGTGACGGGGTGGTATGGGCGGATTTGGCCCTTGGAACATCACTGTTGAGAGCGGTCGCTTTTGCTCGTTAGCCAACACTCCCACCCTTCGTCCCCTTTCATCGCACTGCCCTTTCCCTACCAGCCAAACAAAAAACCACAGTTAGATGTGACGTGGGGGTTGGGGGTATTTGGCCCGGGAATCATCCGAAAGAGAGCGGCGCGTTGCTCGCTAGCCAACACTCTCACCTTCGTCCCCCTTTTTCATCGCACTGCCCTTTCCCACTACCAGCCTTAACAACCACACAGTTAGATGGACGAGGGTGGACTGGGGGGTAATTGGCCCTGGGAACACACTGTTAGAGACGGTCGCGTTCCCTTTGGTAGCCAACCTCTCCACCCTTCGTCCCCCTTTTCATCGTGCCCTTCCACTCCCAGCCTGTAACAACCCCAACAGTAGATGTGACGGGGTGGTACGGGCAGTATTGGCCCTAGGAATCATCACGTTAGAGAGGGGTCGCGTGCTCGCGAAAAATTTTTTTCCCCCTTCGTCCCCCTTTTCATCGCATGCCCTTCCATCCCAGCCTGTAACAACACCCACATTTAGTGGCGAGGGGGTACTGGGCTACTGGCCCTGGGAAATCTCACTGTTAGAGAGGGTCCGCTTTTGCTCTGCATAGCCAAACACTCCCACCCTTCGTCCCCTTTTTCATCGCACTGCCCATTCCACTACCAGCCTGTAAAAACACACACATTTAGATGTGAGTGGGGGGACGGGCGGTACTTGGCCCTTGGAACATCATTTTAGAGAGCTTCGCTTGCTTGATAGCCAACACTCTCCCCCTTCGTCCCCTTTTATCGCACCCCCCTTTCCCCATCCCCCCCTGTAACAACCACACAGTAGATTTTGAGTGGGGGTACGGGCGTATTTGGCCCCTTTGGAACATCACTGTTAGAGGCGGTCGCGTTGCTTGCGTAGCCAACCTCCCCAACCCTTGCCCACCTTTCTCGCACCCCCATTCCACTACCGCCGTAACAACACACCAGTTGATTGACGAGGGGGGTAGGGGGGATTTGGCCCCTTGGAATCATCATTTTAAAGGAGGGGTCGCGTTGCTTGCATACCCAAACACTCTCCACCCTTTCGTCCACCTTTCACGACTGCCCCATTCCACTACCAGCCTGTAACAACCACACAGTTAGATGTGACGTGGGTGGTACTGGGGGTATTTTCCCCTTTGGGAATCTCAGTTAAGAGCGGTCGCGTTGCTCTGCTACCCCAAACCCCCCCCACCCTCGTCCACTTTCATCGCACTGACCTCCACTACAGCCGTAAAACACACAAGTAATGTGACGGGTGGTATGGGGAGTACGGCCTTGGAATCATCACTGTTAGAGAGCGGTCGCGTTGCTCTGCATAGCCAACACTCTCCACCCTTCGTCCACCTTTCATCGCACTGCCCATTCCACTACCAGCCTGTAACAACACACAGTTAGATGTGACGTGGGTGGTACTGGGCGGTACTTGGCCCTTGGAATCATCTGTTAGAGAGCGGTCCGTTGCTCTGGGAATCATCACTGTTAGAGAGCGGTCACGTTGCTCTGCAACACTCCCACCTTCGTCACTTCATGACTGCCATTCCACTACCAGCCTATAACATAGCCATACATTCAGTTTATGTAAAACCTTAACAATGGAGGGGATATCCTCAACGAATTTTTGTCGAGACTAAGGAAAAATTGTGACGTAGTGAACACTTCACTTAATAAAATAATAATAATAATATAGTGAACACTTCACTTAGTAAAATAATAATAATAATAATAATTATTATAAACTCAATTAACAAACTTAATCTGTTGCACAGTATAATATGCTCGACTCAGATGGATTACATAAAGATTTAGTGAAATAGACTGTTTTAAGCACAATTACAATGTAATGTTACTTGTATTGAGATTGAATTGTTGCAACATTGTTTTTCTGTCAATACTGTTGGGATATTATCTGTGGTTAAAGTAATGAAAATCTCCCTTGATAACTTTTTAGTATAATGAGTACAAAAATTTGCAAAATAAAACACTATTAAAGAAAAATCTAATATGAAGATGTTATATCGTGACAAATAGTTACTAATTCACTATACAGTAATAAATAAACTAATAAACATAGTTTCTTAAATCAAATGCATTTTCTGTGCCCATGTCATTATGTAGTGTGTTATGATTTACTATTGATTCTGTGCTTTGTTGCTACTTGTTAGTGTTGCTAAACAAAAAACGATTTGATCCTCTGAGCTCCAGCATTGAGAAATGGAATAAAACTACCGGAGCCAAAAGATGTAATGTTAAAAAGTAGTTTTTACATCTGGAAATAGTTCGTTACAAAAGGCACGGGTACGGTAGTATAGAAAAGAGACGCTACTTTTCCAATATTTCACAGATCGTCGAAGAAGAAAACAAAAATAAAATAATTCACTTTGCGTCTTATTTTTGGTGGAGGCGCCGGGTTTAGTCAAAGCTTATCACGAAAGAAAGTCCCTCGTAATAATTGTTCACTTATTCTGGTGGTGGTGCCTGTATTTTTAAACTTTCTGGGGGGATTGACACCTCCCCCCTCCCCCTCCCCCAGACCCCTTAACCCCAGGGTTACCAAACATATTCTTTATCGTCCTTGTCGAAAGGCAATGCCAACAAAATAAAACGTATGTCAATCGAATCGTGTTCGGGTTTTACAGTGAAACGTGACACAAGCACGGAGGGACGAACGGACGGGCAGTCAGAAAAGTTATGTTTATACGGGTGCTTCACTTCTTAATAATAGGAAAATATTTGTTGATGAGTGACATCCAGGTGGGCACGATTCTTTATCCAGATTGTTCTATGGGAGTTAGTTATCAAAACTCTTACCTGATGAGTGGGAGCTAGGAAAGTGACTGGGCCGTTGTCAATGCTTCCCTCGCTGCTTGAGTCTGCAATCATGGCCCTCTTGTCGAGTGTAGAGGAGGGTCCTCGATAACGCAAGAACCCAGGTGCAGCATTGCCAGGTCGATGTGCGCGGTTGCGCTTGGTGCAGGTGAGTACGGCGCACACCAAGAGTAAACCAAGTAGCAGCGTTCCGATCGTAACCAGAGCGATAAGCAGCACTGAAAAAATAATAACATATATAAATAAGCTTAACTATCTACACCCCAAAATAGTCCGATTTATAATGTCAACCACACGCCTCAGGAGGAGACACAACAAGTTGTGGATGAAAGTAACCTTAAATTATCTGACAACACCAATCAGCAAATACGTAAGTGTACACTGTACTAAACTCAGTACCTCTTGTTTCCACCTGTTAAAACTTGTTCCAAAAAATATAAAACATTTCTGGTGGAAACCTGGCCAGGGGCAAAGATGCCCCTTCAGGTGTCACACTAAGTATTTGCGGTGAAAGTATTTGTGAAGAGACTCAATCTCTAGCATATGAATGACAATATAGTCTTGGAAAACACTTCAGACAGGATTGCCTTTGGCAGGTCTCGAACCACATTATATCCTGAATCAGAGTCAAGTGAGGTAATCACGAGCAACCTATGTCGGTTATACGGCCTTGCATTTATTTCCTTGGCATTGCAGCACTAAATACGATAGTAGTGTTGAGCGGTACCGTACATTAAATATAATAAAATAACTTCATCAACTCTTAACCCCCAGCCAGCAGACATATTTCGCTGAGAAGCTAGCTCAACCAGAAGACAAACCTTTGAGGTTGACATGGCAGGTCTCTCCCGAGTACCACTGGAAGCACTGACACACCAGCTGCTCGTCGCGGGTGTAGCACGTCCCGTGGTAGTGACACTTGTCGCACCCGATCACCTCCGCGGAGCAGACGCGTCCTGGGAACAGAGGGTTCTCGGAGAGGTCGGCGAAGCCCTCCTGACAACTGCATGTGTAGGTGCCTCGCAGGTTGAAGCATCGGGAGTGTTCGGAACAGTCGTGGAACTGATTACTCGTACACTCGTCGAAATCTGAAGAAAAAAGTCGTCAGTTAAGTTACCATACCATGAAAATCGAGGATGGGGAAATGATAATAATATCAAGCCTGTAAGGTTCCTGTGACTTTCGTTTTAACAACGAATACCAATATTTTAGAATAATTTTTAAGATTTTTTTCTGTCTTTGAGTTTCGTTGAAAATGGGTAAATAGTACACAGACAGGTGACCACATATTTAACAAGAATGTTAGCAGTCAGCACCAGAGTTCTTACGCCATGAATAGTGTATACTACTCAGGTATGGCCATAAATTAAATATTGACAATAACTTCTTAAGATCCTATTTTCTTTCTAATCAAAAGGGTCCACTTAGAACGGTAAGAATGACAAAGCAATGTGGTGATGAGATCGACATTGTAATGGAAGATAGAAAATCCAATCACCTTCTGCGATAAGATGTTGTAGGGACTCCTTGTCAGCAAACACATCTGTCCCGCCCACACTCATATTGCTGGTTCGCAACGACTTCTTGAACACTTCCTTCAGACGAGTTTCGTCGACGTTGTCGGACAACTGAAATAAAAATCAAGTGATGCATTTTTAAAAAAACGTCCTATTTTTCTTTTCTAATGCTTACATTTGTCCTATTTTTATAAAGGTTGCAGTTTGTTTGTACTGCAGGTACTCTAATAGGAATAACGATCATTTGCTCCAAAAACTAGTAACGCAATCCGACAGTCAGGAAAACCATGGATATCTGTTTTACAATACATTGTCTTTAAAACCCTTTATGAATTCATTACATAGATAACTAATTGGCACCAAATTGAAATATTATTAGTACATAACTATAGCTTATCGAGTCGGGAGTGCAGTGCAAGACACCCACCTGTACATAGAAGCTGACAAGTAGTGGCGGGGCATTTGGCTTGGTGCCGGCAGGTTGGAAGCTGTCGACCGCTACTCCGTGATAGATGTCTCGCAGATCGGACTGCATGACCAGCCGATCTAGACCCTCTCTCGTTGCGTGGGCTAGGTGGCGGAATCCGGGGGTGGCTCGGTCTCCCAAGGGCGCCTCAAACTTGAGCGGCACCTTCCCGCGACGCTCCAAGCCTAACCTCAGAGTGTAGGTGTACGTAGCTGCAAGCAACACATATACTCCTAAGAACTGGGAACACACTACTACATGTATAATTCATATGAATAATACAATGTTCCATTTACCTTTATAGTTAACTAATTGTTTCAAGTTCTAATTTCATTAAGTTTGTAGTAAACTTAAGTGAAATACAAATTTCCTTCTCTGCGTTTATGCTAAATATATATTGAACATTTAAACTCGTCATATAGGCCAATGTTAGCATCATTAGAATTATTAAGGATTGCAAGGAATCAGTAGCTGTAGCTTGTGGGACAACGAAAGGTGTGCTATTTTGTCAATTTGGTTATAAAACATTTTGTCATAATTACATTTCAATAGAAGATATTATAACTTACGTTTGCAAGGTCTGTCAGGGAACATGCGAGCGAACCCTGGGCGACAGACACACCTCATGTGGCCTTCAACCTTCTGACACAGCTCGTTGCGCGCTGGGCTGCAGTCTGGTCGGCATGCAGTGGGAGATGAGGACGAGGGCACACCATGTCTGGGTGGAGGGGCTGCAACCAGCACGCCACCCAGCAGCACAGCTCGATTCACTTCTTCGTTGGAATCTACCTCGCCGCGGCTCGGGATCTCTTCTTCTTTGACGACGTTCTTGTTCGCAGTGCTCACACTCACCGAGCTCAACTTCTTGTCGTTTACAACCACGAAGAATGTGTCGTTTTCCTCCGGGTTTCTTTGAGGCACAGTCTTCTTGGTTTCTTCCTTCACTTCCGACACTTTCGTACCTACTACGGTTGACTCTTCCTTGGAGTCTGTAGGTTTAGTTTTAATAGGGAATTGCGGGTAATTGGCGGGGTCAAACGGCGACCCTGCAGGGTAGTTAGAAGCAGATACAGTGGTCGTGACGGTAGCCACTACCTCCGTGGGCTTCACCAACGTGTGAGTCTGAGTCACCGTGTCGATGATAGTCGAGGTCTGAGTCTTGGTCAAAACGACGGTCCGGGTAGATGGTTTATGACCTTCGCTACTGATGACAGTCGTTTCTGTCGTTGTGACTGTAAGGGTTTTTGTGTGGGTAATGTATCGCGTCGGTAGCTCCGCGGGTGGCTTTGCGGTTTTCGAATAAGCGATTTCCGGCTGTGCTTTCGTGTCTTTGACCGACTCGAAACGTTTCCGAGTTTGGGTCGTGGTGATTCCGGGCAACCTAGTTGTCTTGTATGTACTTGTCGTTCTAGGGAATTGGCTTCCATATGCTGTTTTAGCATTGGTTCCAATTGTGGCTTTGGCAATAGTTTCAGGTTTAGTCACGATATCTATGATAGGTGTGGGGTGACTTACGTGGTCGAGGTACACGGTTTCGGAACCGACGATGGTTCCGTCCCACTGGGAGTTCAATGAGGGTCTAACTGGTACTCTAGGCAAGGAGGGAGTCGCAGGAGGATTGGAGAGAATGGGTTTACCAACAACAACAGTCTGCAACACTTGAGCCACGGTTGTCGGTTGTGGACGGACGTTGTGTTTGACAGCTTGAGTTGGTGCCTGATGTTTTGATAGGTTCATTTCATGAGAAAGTATACTTGCCAGAATTGGTCGAACCGTTTTCGGTCTGTATATTTGGGCTGGTCTTGTTGTGGTAGCTTTGATCTTTTCTACATGGACCGGTGGCGGTTGTTGGACTTCATAACTGTAACGATCGTCATCAGACGGCTTCTGATTCTGTTTTATGTTCGTTTCCGACAATGTTAAGATCTCTTGTACAGGAGAACTTGCAGTTGTGGGTGGTACCTCGAATTTATATGGTGACACAGGACGGGTCTTGTTCTTGAAGTTGCCTCCAGTAGGGCGTCTTTGGCCTCCGATGTTAACAGTGGGACCTTGAGGGAAGTTTTGAGGCTTGGGTGGAGGAGAAAGGCCAACGACCGAGTTTTGATTCGTGCCAGCTTGTTTAGCTGGGGGCGGACGTGTGATTACTGGCCGTGGAGTATTTCCTTGGGGTTCTAAATCGAATACAGATGGGACGGTTGGTTTATCAAATATACCACCGGGTCGTTTCAAGTGTACCAGTGGCTTGTGTGGAGCATCCTCCACATTCATGTGCTGTGGTCTACCTGGCGATAGAGGCGAACCTTCCTTAGAAGCCTCGTGTCCTCCATCAAATTGTGGGGGTTTAGGCCTAACTTTCGAAGGTAACTTGTGACTTTCGTCGAAAATTTGGGGCCTTCCAAAGTTTCCTTGTGGTTGGACCATGACGTCGAACGAAGATGGGGTGTTTTCAGGTTTCGAGGGTCGGTTATCGAACAACTGATGAACGTTGATATTCGAGATTGGCAATTGGGGAGTCTTCAGGAAGATCTCGGTGACCTCAGTATTTCCGTTCGGCCTTATGGACGGTCTTCTCGAGGGAGAGTTTTCGATCTCAGAAGGAAGTTGTCCTGGCCTCAAGGGCCTCGAGTTTGAAGCCTGAATTAATTCTCCTTCTTCAGATTCGTAAGAAGAGTCTTCGCTATCGCTGTCTTCATCGGAGCCATCAGAGTGCAAGGGTATTATCATAGGCTCCTTGTTAAAGTGCTTCTGTGAGGGTGGAGGAGGAGGAATCATGAAGTCAATTGGTCTTTGTGGATAACTTTCCCCATGTGATCCATGATTAGGTGCCGGATTTTTATTATGAGATGCGTGATTGGAAGCTTGGGTTGGTCCATGAGGTATGTAGTTGGGTTTTTGGTTGGATCCATATGAAGCAGGATTGGGCGTTTGTCCTGGTCCATGTGAACTCTGATTGGGACCATCATTATTGTTGTGGAATATTTTATTGGGGGTTTGACCTTGACCATGAGGACTGTGATTGGAGCCTTGGTTATTATTATTATGGAATAACTGATTGGGAGGTTTGCTTTGGCTATGGGAATTGTGAGCTCCTTGGTTATTATTGTGGAATAGCTGATTAGGAGTTTGATTTTGTACATGGGAATTGTGATTGGCGCCTTGATTACTATTGTGGAATATTTGATTAGGGGTTTGACCTTGTCCATGGGAATTGTGAGTGATGACTTGGTTAGAACCATGGGAGTTATGGCTAGGACCTGGGTTATGTGGGAAATGATGGTGAGGGATGGGTATCCGTTGCCCAGAAGCTCCACTGTTCTGCGACGGTCGATGAGGCCTTCTGGTATCTTGATTGATTCCATGAGACAAGCCAGGTCTTCCAAACGAAACTTCATTGGGTCTCCCCAGGAGCGGTATCTCATTGGGAGACGGTCTCTCGTTCAACGGTGCATCGAGCACGATGCCACTCGGAGAAATGTGTTCGTTACCGTGCACATGTCCGGATACCTCCACGTTCATTCCGTGACCGGGAGAGACGTCCACATTAATTCCTTGGCCGGGCACTATGTCAACGTTGATACCTTGTGGTGCTACATTGATGTTTACAGTCTCGGACTCACCAAGAGGTGGTGGATCCATTCTGGTTTGATGGCTAGAGCCACCTGAACCAGTGTAGACATGATGGTGATGATTTCCTCCATTCAAATTGTCCAAACCAACAAAACTCGGTCCATTTTCTGGCACTGGGAAGGGAGAACGATCGACGTAGTCTCCACCATCGAAGGGATAGGGTGTTGAGCTTCCATCTTTGATAACGACATTGGCAACCTGAGAGGGTTGTATGTTGACTAAGAGAGGTTCCCCAGCGGAAGAGTCCAGCACGTGTGAGCCGGTAGGCATCTTTCCGTGAATGATGTCATTAGGCTGTTGCTGACCAAACACTGCCTGCACACCAGATGAAACCGGAAACTGGCCAATATCTTGTGAATTTGGATTATTGGAAATAAAGTGGTTTTCATTCAAAATTGGTGGATGAACAATAATATCAGCGCCCACCTGCTGCTGAGGCGAGTGGAAAGAACCCACGTTACTTATCGGGAGAGGAGGTGGATGAAGATCATTTGCATGGTCGTTAGGTGGAACACGTCCCAAGAAGTAGTTCTTATTAGGCGAGCTTGATTGGTGGTTTCTGACGGGAGGCCGTCCTCCAATATAGTCTCTTATTTTTCCTCCTTGTCCCCCATTATGACCATTGTGGCTCCTGATAGGCAAGTGGCTTGAGATGTGGTCCCTGATACGTTGAGGCGGAGGTCCACCTACGTGGTCTTTGACAGACTGATGCCCTACTTGGTCGGGAACGGGTGGAGGTCCCAGGTACGGCTCGGTTGCCGGTCGCTTCGGCCTTGGGAGGGGAGGTGGCCTCATTCCCGCTGGGATTTCCTTTTCGGAGTGAATCTTGGGTGGTCTCGGTCCCAAGAGACCGGGTTTCCCGACAATGACGTCACTGTTAGCCGTGATTACTTGGCCGGGACTGATGGCGATGCCGTCAGACAAGAGTGGGCTCTCCAAGGGTTGACGACTTAACACTCCTGAGTTACCCAGGTTCGGATGCCTGGCTTGAGAGTCACCCCATGACTCGTGGTTCACACTCTCGGCGGTATCGACGTCCTCGGCCAGACCGCCGACTGGAATGTAGATGGGAGATCTTGCAGTTGTGCGATCATCGTGGTGCGACACAAAGACTGGTCTTGGGTTGCCTTTCTCGTCCAAATACGACAACCCCGGTCTGATACCTGATATCGTATCATTTCTTCTTGTATTATCATGGATGTTGCTTTGGATCAAACCTGCCATTGCATTTATAACAGGTCCAAGAGCATTCAACCCATTGATGCCCAGAGAGCCCAAACTTAACAAATCACTTACTTGAATTTCACTTCCCCCAGGTCCAAATGATCCTCCATTTGGTCTCTTGTTGACGGGATCTGAACTAGAATGAATTGTTACATTGCTCGGGGATTGCGTGTTACCTCCGGGTGCAGGAGTGGCTGCTTGAGGTGCCTCTTCGTAGTCCAATGGTTCAGGTGTTTGCAAGTTTTCCAGTGGTCCAGCTGTGGATTGAGGAATAACATCTGCTTGTATGCTTTGACTTGTTAAAGGTAGAGGATCTATTTGGCCTCCTGCTTGCAGTAAAGTAGTCTGCACTGGCAATATTTGTGAAGTGGAAATGTCTAAAGCTGGAGTTGCTTGGTTCAAAGGAGACTGTGAATCAATTTGATCATTTTCATCAAAGAAAATAATTGTGGAACCTGTCACAATATTGCTAGCACTAAGACTGGCGTCGTTATTCTCAGAGGGGGAAAGTTCAGGGACAGTGGTCGCCGTGACGCTTGACATCGTGGTCTTGGTCGGTAGAATCTCTTCCATCGCCGTAACCTTCAGCTTGTGACCATCCTGCAAAGTGGCAGTTGCCACTATCGAGCCGGACTGTAACGAATTACGTAAAGAGGATATAGCTTCCGATCCGAATAGGTCCGGGGATATGGATTCGGTGACAATGTTCTGTACTACAGATGTATGTGAGCTAACTAAAGTTGATGTTTTGTGATCTCCGCCTTCTTGAAGAAGTGTTGTGAAGTATGTAAACGTCGTCAAGTATGTTTTCGTGGCAAAGAGATACAGTGGCATGGTTTTGTCCGCCTCAGAAACGGGAGAGCTCTCTTTTACGCTTGTAGGGGCCACAGTTGATGTTCGTTTTGGGTTGATGTAGAACTTCTCGGTGACGATATCCGTAGAAATGGAAACGTCCGAGCTCACTACAGTACTCCCACTCTCCAGGTACGTGTTCAAATAAGTGTACGTGACAAAGTATGTTTTGGTAACGTCAGTTGTAGAGCCTCTGACTACAGGTTGGTCGGCCATGTGAGTCTGAGAAGCTACTTGCGTGATTACCTTTTGAGTGAGAATGTTTTGTGTGCTCAAAACCTGTGGCACATCCCCCTCTGTCACAGTTTTTGTGAAATCTAGTGTGCTAAGATATACATTGGTTTCTTGTTGAGGAGCTTGAGTTAGCTCCGCTAGCGGGGCAGTAATGGTGTTGGAAACCGTGCGAGTCGACGTCACCACCAACGGAATCTCTCCATCCACCATGGTATTGAAGTACGTGTACGTCGTGTAGAATGTAGCCGTGGCTAAACTAGGGCTTGATGGCAAAGTGAAGAATTTAGTGAGTGCTGGTGTTGATGACAAACGTTCTTCAGTTGCTACATTCGAAACAACATGCTCTTGCTTTGAAACATCAGTCGTCCCATCCTCAATAGATGTTTGCAAATACGTATACGTTGTGAAATACGTCTTCGTAACAAATTCATTCCCGTGAAGTGAAGAAGACAAATCAGCCTGAAAAAACAAACATTCTTCGTTACACCATGCAAGTGCAAACATGATCATAAGATATAAATTAACTTTGTAGGGTAAAAACTAAACTTGATACTATCCGCTAACTAAAATTTGAATCTCAAATATAAATCTACTTTGATCATTGATTGGTAGGATCCTACCCCACTACACTGTGTATGTATATTCAAAATTGATTGAATCCATTAATAAACAAATTGTAAAAAAAATCAACCGTCACCGGGGTCTAATGTTTTATTAACTTTGGACTAATAAATTTCCCCCCCTAGAAATTTAAAAAAAAAATGCACAGTGAATATGTAACTTCAATACTAAATGCTTAAAGTTATAAAAAATCACTTTTAAAACATTTAACACCGGTGTGGGTTTGTTTTTTACACTGTGTTTTATAGAAATAAATGGCTAAGAACTAACTGTAGAAAAGAACACTATCAACTTTCAATCAACACAATATAGTATTTGTAACACATTGATAATATTGTATTACTTTCTCAATTGGAGACAGACTCTAATTGCATTCTCAACCATAATATAAAATCTCTGAAATTAACATTAATCGCGTATTAGTACAAACAAGTTTGGTATCCACTGTAAGTAAAGGTATATTTTTACATAGAGAAAATTTCAGAAAAATGGATGGCTCAAGCTTTCAATCGGACATGGATAAAGGAAAAACTGATTGATTTTTTTTCTCCGAAAACTTGTTGCGAAAGAAAACGTCAAGAGACTGAAAGAAAAGGTACTCCCTTATCTGTAACCTGGATGTGACTAATTCTACATGTGGAGTGACTTTGCTGTGTGAAATAACCTGGATTATTATGACGAAACAAATAGTGCAAGACTGGATTACATGTTAAAATCAATTGCTTAGCCAACAGCTTATAAATAGGTAACCTTTCTCAATTCATGTAACTGTCTAGTCTTCGTAAGCAGTCGTAATCAAACCACAGGTGACCAATTGGAATATATACATAAGAGTGAGGCCAGCTAAAAACCATGCAGTGCTCACTGAATGGCATCTTTCATGGAAGATGAAACCACATTTTATATTGATTTTGTTTTGAAAGAGAATCGTATCAGATTGTGTAAGTAAAGGCTTTACAAAGATAAGGGGGTATGTATACACTAACAATGACTTGGTCCATACAACAATTATAAGATTTATAACATTACCCTGGTCAGTGCTCTAGTCATAGCATCTATTGAGCAGCTAAATTTGATTGACTAAGGTTTACTAATGCTATTCTTAAATTGAATGAGCTACGTCGGAATTTAGGGCCCAGTCTTACAAAATATCTACTTATGTTCTTCTTATTAAGATCGTCCACTTCACAGCTGATTTAACATTCGATTCGCATCAATGTCTATAGAATACGCTTGCAACGAAAACATTATGTCATCCTTGTGTTCTATGCCCATTGACGTCTTTTACTTAGTCGACAATAGGATTGGAAATTGTTCGCACGGTTGCGTTAGCCAAATTTTTTGAAAGCTCGAGTTCATAATCTATGGAGAGTATACATCAAGCAAAACTTATCTAAATGAAATGAGGTGTTGTTAAATCCAATCATTTTTAACTGGTGACGAATGGAATAACTAGCACTGAGGTGATATACATATTACTTAGTTATTTTGACCAAAGCCAAATTCACTGTATTAAAAAGTAAACATTTTCTTAAAAATAACTTATAATACCAGTGAATTTAATACAGACTAAACTAAACAATAACTGTCAACGAATCGTCTCCACAAAATCACCCATATGTTGTTGAATGCTGTCTCTATGTATGTAAGATGGTTTTTGCACAAATGGTAGCCTATGTGGCATTACCTGAGAAGCTCCCTGCGGCAGGAACATCATCATGTGATCTGTGAGGGTGCTGGGCGCGAGGGTGACGGGGCGAGACGCCGTGGCTGCCAGCCCTCGGAGGACCTCGGGCTCACCAGGGAGGGTGCTCTTGTCACCTGCCACTATCACCTCAACACCGTTCGACATCACCTTCGTGGCGAGGTTGAATCTTGGCTCGGCGATATTCAGCACTCGGTCATCCCGCGCTAACACAGAGAATCACGTTTATTTTACGTGTTGTTCAGTTATAAAGACTGATGCACAAAGGAAGACAAGAAAGAAAACAAAGATTAAATAAATGCGCACAAACTAATAAATTTAAAAAAGGAAACAATAATGTAACACTGTTATTTTTTATGATTAGCCTTGGCCGCTTGCGGAGAATAATGTATGAAACAAGTTCTAAAGTTGTTTAAAAAATATTATTGAAATGTCAAATATTTAAATGTGTGCACATGTGAAATACCCTTCAAAGACATCCTGAAACAGATAAAAATGAAGCCTTCCAATACAGAAGGCAAATGCCTCAACAATACGTAAACAGAACCGACAGATACACAGAAGTAAAACAAATACTTGACACCTGTTGTAGTAATAAATACCTGGAGTACATCACAGAAACAGAATATACGGAGAGGAAAGTTCACCCCATATCATGCAGATAAATTTAAACTCAAAACAAAGATTCGCTCGGTGGATGTTGTTTGAAATCTAAATTTATGGGTAGGCCCTAATGGTCCCAGGAAGAAAATCCAAACAGAAGAAAACATTTTTTAAGGCATTTGCTTCTAATAGACTCATACTAATTACGAATGGGATATCAATTGTATTACAGTGTAGTGATTTGTGTTACTTTTAAATAAAGTTGTTAGTAAAATACCCAGCCATGAACATGCAAACGGTATGTTCTTAAAATACATTCTGCATACTACGATTGATGATCTAATATACAAAATTGTGTATTGAAGAAAGGGTCGAGTGGGTGGGGTGGGGTGGGCGGAGTGGAGTGGAAGAATAATCAATTTAGTATCACAATTTCCTGGATCACAACAATATTGTTACCTCTGGTGTAACTGGGACTGTGGTTGCATAAAATGGAAAATCATTATGACGATCACATAAAATGCAATGAAATAGAAGTACCAATAAAAATATTGAACGCGTATGAGGTCAACGAAAAGTCGCCGAAAACGAGAACAGCCAATGACCTCGGTAAGTGTATAAAAAACATTCAATAAACATTTTAATACACTTATAACATTACGGATGTAAATTCAAGATATAAATAGTTTTGAAACCTTCTTGTTAGCGAATGTGCTTACCTTTGGTCTTAAATGTCAAGGTTAGGATTAATAAACTATCCTCGCTTTCCAGCAGCCTACGTGCGTTTCTATAGTCTCCTAACTAACCGTAATAACCATCATCTTGGTGCAACAGTTCCTACGTCCGCACCCACGAGTTATGAACACAGCAGTTGATGCACACACAACACACTTGCGGTGAGGTTAATTTATTCACAAACCCCTCCTAAGATAATCCAAGTGGGGAAGGTCCGGGTTCGATACTCACAACGAGCACATAGGAGCAATACTCGATGAGAGTCGGAAGTCGAAAGGTAAACGATTCAAACAAGTTTGTTCTTTCTCGATGTGTATGCTCAATATTGCAATTACGGTACAAAAACTAATAATCGGAGTTATTTGCAAACTTGTTTGTCCTCGAATTATGTTGATTTAGTCATAATTCATTATGCTATATAAACACTATCAACAGTTTGATGTAGTAAACACTATGCACATTTAGCATCAGTGAGCTAAGATGCAACCTTCTGCAATTTACACTTCACAAAACCACTCTAGCTGAAATTGAGTGGATGTTAATTATGATTGAGTATGCACAATCTGCGAGTTATGTATTGTAGGTGGAAGTGACCCGTTAAATAATCTTAATATGTTATAGCACATGCAGGTTTCCCAAGGTCTCCTTAGCCATAAGGTTAACACAAGACTATGTCGTTAAAATAGCCCTTGGTATTCAAGGTCTCTTTATCAACCGTCACGATGGAAATGGTATTGAACAAATGAACATAAATGGGTGTTCCGATTCAGAGTTGTACCGGTTCTTTTACAGGACAAACGTTTTAAGCCTACATTTCACAAAACATTGTTGGACAATCATTCATTACAAATAATTTGAAGTTACTAGGACTTTATGAGTTGAACTTTTCTCAAATTACTAGTTTGTGTATAATGGATAAATTATTTATAAATACACGAAAATTCTACTTTTATGTCGTTTTGGAAATAGTTGGCGTGATCTAACTCTGAATCGCAGCTTTGTTCAACACTGCAACGAAATATCGTAAAAAATTTTTAGCTCTGACTAGTAGTATATTGTTAACTTGCTAAACTCCCTCATAGGTTCCTATATTAACTGTTGACTCAAGAATTGAATTCTCCAAGAAAGCGCCGTATATTCGTATAATATGTGAACAGCAATAAGACGGCTTTTTATAGGTCATCAACATAAAACAAAGCAATTTTTTCCTTTCTTCCATATTATGTTTGGGTTGTCCAAACGACATTAAAATTGTTCAATTAAGGATTTCAAATATTTTTCGATTATAATCAAATTTGCTTAGTTTCTCTTTTTAAGACAACTTCTCTGAAAGAACCATACCGATTAGCTAAACAACGAAGTATATTGTTCGCTTTTAACAGTTTGGCCCGTGGTACTCACGCACCAACAATAATACAGAGTTGATACCCGTCATTACTTGTTTTTAATAGGAACCTTCTCCCATTTATTTCACACTTCATCAATTCGTGATCAACGCACCCATTAGCTGCGATTTCAATTTAAAGAAAGTGGAAGAAGATCTAGAAGATAATAATGTTTCATTGCTCCACCAATTTCACCAATCCGAATATTGTCCTGCGTGCTTGGGGAGTTACCATCTCCTAGTTATGGCAGTGTTTGTTTTCAAATAAGCTATTTACGGAAAATGAGAAAACGTGACTTTCCAACGTTTAATGCTGAATGGCTGGTTTCTCTTCATGATCATGTTTATACGTAGAGTGGTATAGATTCCTGGAGTGAAAGTGGTCACCTAATGTTCCTTAAGGACAATTAATGCACTATACCGAAAAAACAAACGTTGCACATGCCATACTTTTAATTTGGCTTATAACAATGCTCCTCAAGCACGCCAGGCTGGGATGGCCTGGAGGGAGGGGCGTTACAGACTCTTGCGTAGCTGGGAGTGTTCTTCTTGTCTATATTTAGCATGGGAAAGCTGACATTTTTTACGCAACTTGTCACTATGGTAACCACACACGAACAACAAGACTAACATGAAAAACGCCGCATGTCTTGTGTTGTGTTGGACGAACGTGGAGTGATTGTAGTCATTAATATGACACTTAAATCCGCTAGGCTGTGTACGAGCTACTGAGGAAATACGAATAATATTTTATTTCGTAAAAGGTGGTCAAAGCATTATTTTGATTTAATTAGTTAATATTTGTTTATTGCAATGCTATTGTTGATATACAAAAAGATTTATCCTAAACATCAACTGAAATTATAAGGAGTTACAGCAATATAATTATAGAATTTGTTTTCAATATGATGGACAAATTGATACCCATCAACAGAGCAAGCTTCACAAGTGTAGTGTAGGCATTCCGATATATCTTACATTTTTATTTTATAAGTAATAGATGTAAAGTTAGCTTACAAACATTACTTTGTAAACAATTTGTAGCTGCTAGAATATGCCTTTTGTTTTTGTAAGATGGTGGTTGGCAACGTTTTAGACACTCAGGCTATAAGCTATTCAATGTCTTCTAGAAATGTTTATAAATAATTAGTTCAAACCCGCATGACAAATTAAGCTGCAGGGTTCGTTGAAAGAAAGTGACTTGAGAGGAGTTGAATGAAGTAAGCTTTGACATTGAGTGTACGTCTCCCGCCTTCATGCACACACTGATGTCATAGTCAGCTCGATATCTTACAAGCCACTGCTATTTACACAGGAAGTGCACTACGACGTGAGTGGTTCGTGATTGTAACTATCATCCACTAATATTATATTTATAGCGACAAGACTTCGTTTCAAGTGACAATAACAAATACATACATCACGTTAAGTAGACGTTTGGTATTTGGTACAAAATGCTATAAGTATGGGTAATGTTAGTATGTATCGCCATACTTCGGAAACCACATTTAAGTGGTTAAATAATTTTAAAAGTGTGTCTTATTATAGAAAATATAATTAGCTTGTGAGTATTTAAGTGTAAATTAAACGCGCATTTCGATCACTGTATTTTCAGTAGATTTCAGAATGACAATGTATGTAGACTACCTTTGTGTATGTGTTAGGGGGAGGGGGGAGGATCATGCCCTATTTATGTGTATGCTTTGCAAGTGTACGAAATATTGATGTAAAAGCTTTTAATGGCACAAAATTTAAGGTAAGAAGAGTATTGTCTCTTTCACAAATCCTATGTTTGTTTTTCATAAAGTACATATAACCATTATGTTTGTTGTAGCAATGTATTCCAACTACAATAAAAACATTTATGGCGTCTAAATCTTATGTGTTAATTGTGTGTAGTAAATCAAATTAATATAGGATATTTTTCTTCAAAATGTCTCGCGTACCTGGTTAGTAAGTATCATCATACCTAGAACTCGAGTAGAACTCTGGATTTTATTTGCATTGACTAAGAACTTTGCGGTTGCGGATTCCCGTAAATTGTGCGGTTACAGGGGAAACTCAAGGTAAAATACAAGTAGGGTTTTTATAATCGCGATAAATTGACCATTGAATGGTTTACGTGTAGCAATTTGTTCTTGACTGTGTTGTTCTAGCGTAGTTTACCGTCACTTTGCTTCAGATGTCCACGTAAAACTGAACTCTAAGTAAATAGCATTTTCTAGTTAAGTGTAGAACAGACAAAAATCAACATTTGAAAGTGGTCGACAGTAATCAATTTTAAGATGATGGAAATGTGAGCTTCCTCCAAATAATTTAATGAAACAAACAAAAATACACATACAACACAATGATGACAAAAACAGTAGTCCTCGACTTTATAAGATTGTCTAGGCATGTTTTCAAAGAAATCGTAAAAAATGTCATACTATTATTTAACCTCACTGTTGAAATAACTGTGAAGTGAATCTTGTATGGTCATTGCGCATAGCCTATTACCTTCGTCTAACCCCAAGCAATTTCACTCGTAATGGAAACTTGTAGAACTGGCTTGAACAGAAACCAGCCATGTTTGGCCGCGCGCGATGCCGAGTGCCAACGACGTAGGCCTATTCACAAAGAACAAACTCAAGCCACCGAGGCAAAATGAAAGTCGTAAACATTGAGATTTCGTTTCATAAACACGTGGCTTTTTCATTCGAAATACCTGCGTAAACACTTTATGAGCTAGCAATGTTGCTATTACCTATTAACACAAGCCATAAAATAAGATAAAAATGACATTCTATAGATGGTCGTTTATTTTGCACACACATAGTAAAACCCGCATCTATCGTCTGCATTTCCTTACTGTCAGATGTGTAAATAAAACATAATGTTGTCTTCCAACCAATTCAAGTTACACGAACTGATTTGCAGTGGGGGAGGGGGGGGGGAGACGAAGTACAGTCCAGTATGCCCCTTTTCATTTTCTTCTTTTCATCGTTTATTTACACCTATTTCGTATTAAAACTAGCAGAACTAGGCATACAACCCTGAACCTTCTGATTGGACGCCGCAAAACCCCGCGAGGCCAACAAGCTCACATAATTACCCTCCAAACCCTACCCGAAATACCTATCATTTCATCTGTAGCATGAGCGCTGAAACTTTGCTTCCCCTTCGATAGGGGTTGACTACCTGCCGATATGACACACATAATAGCTTGACAATCATTCCCTGGTAGTCACAGACGTCTAGATAGCTCTTACTGCATCATTTACCCTGAGATGTTACGGGAAAAGAAAGCTGCATCTCAGTTAGTTAGTTAGTTATAGTTAATGTTGTTTTGGGGCCCCATCAACAGTAGAGTTATCAGTGCCCATTTCAAGTGTATTGGAATCTTCCAAATTTTCTATTTCCATAATTGTGGATTATCACCATTTTTTTTTTTCCCCAAAGGGAGGAACATAAGGGAAGACGCGGGAAGGAGTGAGGATGTTGGAAAGGATGGGTTTAACTGGGTGGGAACGGAGGAGTGCTCGTTGCAGAGAGGGCCGGCAAGTATGGAGAAGAAAAAAGTGAAAGAAGAAAATAAATGAGTAAGGCTGTGTGAATGAAGAAAGGTGTGATAAAAAGTTGCGCGAGAGCTCTCTCTGCAACACGCACCCCCAACCGGCCAGAGCTCGCCCTTAGTTTTGGGGAATACACTACTCCCCTACTTACAGGCCAAACCACGGGAAGGTAGCGAGTTGGACTTTGAAGGCCCTGCATCTCAGTTAAGAGCTAGCCCGGCACCTCCACCAAAAGTGAATCATTATGATTACTCGGTTTTATAGCGCATCATTCAGAGAAATGTGTATATATCAGCATCATTAATGAAATATATATATTTAATAGCTTGACAATCATTCCCTGGTAGTCACAGACGTCTAGATAGCTCTTACTGCATCATTTACCCTGAGATGTTACGGGAAAAGAATGCTGCATCTCAGTTAATAGCTAACCCGGCACCTCCACCAAAAGTGAATCATTATGATTACTCGGTTTTATAGCGCATCATTCAGAGAAATGTGTATATATCAGCATCATTAATGAAATATATATATTTAATAGCTTGACAATCATTCCCTGGTAGTCACAGACGTCTAGATAGCTCTTACTGCATCATTTACCCTGAGATGTTACGGGAAAAGAATGCTGCATCTCAGTTAAGAGCTAGCCCGGCACCTCCACCAAAAGTGAATCATTATGATTACTCGGTTTTATAGCGCATCATTCAGAGAAATGTGTATATATCAGCATCATTAATGAAATATATATATTTAATAGCTTGACAATCATTCTCTGCTAGTCACTGACGTCTAGATAGCTCTTACTGCATCATTTACCCTGAGATGTTACGGGAAAAGAATGCTGCATCTCAGTTTAGAGGTAACCCGGCACCTCCAACAAAAGTGAATCATTATGATTACTCGGTTTTATAGCGCATCATTCAGAGAAATGTGTATATATCAGCATCATTAATGAAATATATATATTTAATAGCTTGACAATCATTCCCTGGTAGTCACTGACGTCTAGATAGCTCTTACTGCATCATTTACTCTGAGATGTTACGGGAAAAGAATGCTGCATCTCAGTTAAGAGCTAACCCGGCACCTCCACCAAAAGTGAATCATTATGATTACTCGGTTTTATAGCGCATCATTCAGAGAAATGTGTATATATCAGCATCATTATTGAAATATATATATTTAATAGCTTAACAATCATTCCCTGGTAGTCACAGACGTCTAGATAGCTCTTACTGCATCATTTACCCTGAGATGTTACGGGAAAAGAATGCTGCATCTCAGTTTAGAGGTAACCCGGCACCTCCACCAAAAGTGAATCATTATGATTTCTCGGTTTTATAGCGCATCATTCAGAGAAATGTGTATATATCAGCATCATTAATGAAATATATATATTTAATAGCTTGACAATCATTCCCTGTAGTCACTGACGTCTAGATAGCTCTTACTGCATCATTTACCCTGAGATGTTACGGGAAAAGAATGCTGCATCTCAGTTAAGAGCTAACCCGGCACCTCCACCAAAAGTGAATCATTATGATTACTCGGTTTTATAGCGCATCATTCAGAGAAATGTGTATATATCAGCATCATTAATAAACTATATATATATGTAATAGCTTGAAAATCATTCCCTTGTAGTCACTGACGTCTATATAACTCTTACTGCATCATTTACCCTGAGATGTTACGGGAAAGTTAAGTTAAGAGCTAACCCGGCACCTCCACCAAAAGTAAGAAATATATATTTAGTAGCTAAAAAATCGTTCTCTTGGTACGCTTAGGACATCAAGATGTTTTATTGGTGAAACGAAATCCGTCTCTTGTAACGAATTCACGTAATCGGCACCTCCACCAACAATTCCAACTTTTGATTTATGGGGAATCCCTAGACCCAAATATGATTTCTTAAGAATGCAGTAAAGACATCTGAAAAGTAAGTAAAATGTACTAGGGGCTTAATAAATGAGCGGATTATTTTTTGAAATTTTTTTGACGGGACATAACCTCAGAATCAACAATTGTATTCAAATTACTGGAATCAGTTGCTCAAGTTCAAAATTGAATTTTTAGCAGCGGTTTTTTGTATATTATTTCTACACTCCTTTATCTACAACCTAAATAAAAGGATTTTTGAATTTATATGGTTTGTTGCGTTGCACAATTTTTTTCGCCTGCCGGTACAATTTCAAATTTTGTACCGTTTAACGGAAAAAATCGTGCAACGCCAGAAACCATATAAAACCAATAATACTTATATTTAGGTTGTAGGTAAAGGAGTGTAGAAATATTATACAAAAAACCGCTGCTAATAATTCAATTTTGAACTTGAGCAACTGATTCCAGTAATTTGAATACAATTGTTGATTCTGAGGTTATGTCCCGTCAAAAAAATTTCAAAAAAATTATCCGCTCTTTTATTAAGCCCCTCTTACATTCTACTTACTTTTCAGACGTCTTTACTGCATTCTTTAGAAATCATATTTGGGTCTAGGGATTCCCCTTAAGTTTGTAATTCGCAAGGAAAACATGCGACCACAATAGATTTGACAACAATATTGAAAAGTAATTACGTTCGAAGCTCAGAGTTCGAACTTCGTAGGGAAAATATTCCACTGCATTTGCTGCAATTTAGATATTGGCGTTTTAAATGTGTGTAGCTTTACTCCTAAATGTTATATACTACGTAAATAATGACATTTTTTACTTTATAATACGTACTTTTATTATTTAATGTTTCGATTAAGTGGAACCAAACCCGGTTATCACGCATTTTAGGAACACACTGAAAAACTTATGTTATCCTAATAATAAATTGTACTAACATTTTTCTATTTTGGGAATTAATTAATAAGTTAACGGACAAAAAGAGCATTGCTAATTTAAATTAAGAAATGTAAAAAATTAACAGAATATTTAAAAAGGTATGCAAGTCACTACTAATTTATCTTTTGATAAGCCAAACATGTGAAAGAAAAGGTGCAGTGCACACTGAAAGAAATTAAGCCTTTCTAAAATAAGTAAGTTTCTAGAATATTTTAGCTTTCGACGTTCCTAGCAGGCAATGTATGAATAATTTCTAATACAATGTTGCCTTGTAAATATAGTGGAACTTTCCATACAACACCCTAAAATTATCTTTATAGTTAACGGGCCAATCTTTTAAACCCCATAAATACACGTGGTATTAAGTATTGCCCGGTTCTACTGTGATCACGAGTGAACTTCCATCACCCTCACATCGACTCAACCTAAGGTCACAACGAGTGCCTACGAGTCTGCTTTAGGGAACATCTCGAGCATAACGGGTTGGGTTGCAGAAATGTATACATGGCGATAAGGTCTACTCGTTCACCATGGTGAATTGTTCATTTCATTTCCTAGTAGAAAAATAAATGATATAAATATGAGTGTTGTGCGTACTTGAGTCTTCTCTAATGATAAATAAATATTACAAGATGATAATTATTATGGATTAAACGCCAGGTCATCTGGCTGTAAACGGTAATAATAAAATCTTAAGCTACGAGACACGGAATATAATATGAAGTACAAGTAATTTTATCTAGAGTAAAATAAATACTTGTTATATTATGTGATGATGAGTTTTACTGTAATTTTCTACCTCAGTTTTGAAAAGCTTAATATCAAGATGCAACAATTGTTAGAACATACAAATTAAGTTCACCATGGCGTCAGGATGTAAGATAGTTTTTAAAAACGTAATTTTAACTATATCAAATACTTTTTCCAAAACAGTAACCGTTTTCGAACAAAGCCTTAGAAGAGAAGCGCATTTGCCTGAATGCCTATAGAAGTAGGGGTAGAAGGTCGCAAGTTATAGTCAGAGATCGCTTTCTAATTCACGTTCCTCTACTTATCTGCGTAATTCACAGATATGTATACGTCTGGATTCTAGACGTCGCCCAGCAGTGGTGATATCGAACCGGGACAAAGTATACGTGAAGTCGTGCAAAACCGTCGATATTATGTTTGTATTATCATGAGTGGTCTCTTTACTGACTGAAAACTAAGTGGCCTGCCAAAACACAAATAAATGTAATACAATGAATACAGTTTACACAATGTAATCTTATTGGGAACTCATTCAAAATGGTGGGGGGGGGGGGAGAGAAGAGAGAGAGAGTAGGTTAGTGGTTTAGGCACAAATATCTAGCCACCAGAGGTAAACAAATTGCAAAAGCTTATATCATTCTCAAGTGAGCAGAACGTGTATTTTTTTAAGGACGGATGTAAGTTGTAGACATGGTAGAAACATGTTTGCATAAATTTTTGAAGTTTCAAAACACGTTGATGAATGATTTGCCTTCATTTCCTCTGTTTCCTAAGCAACTACACAACTACTTACGATCCATTTGAGGAGTGCTTATTGTTTTTTATCCGTCCCCATTTCCAAACTAATGCTAAGGTTGGGGGGAGCGTTAACTCCAATTACACTGGCTATTTTGGCTTTCCTAGCTGCCGGTTAGCCAGATAAAAATAAATTAACTGGTGGAACTTATCCTTTCAAGTTTGAACGAATATTCCAAATAGGCCTACTGCAGAATATTAGTAGATTTAGTAATAGTTAATATCTATCACTGGTTAAACTGTGATCGTTTAACAATGCGACGTACTCTGTAAACAAGAAGTTGTTGCGCATTGCTTTGGGCCCTCGAGGCAGTCTGTGTTGGATTCCATTATGTGTAAATTACTTAAAAATCAAATCTAGTGTTGTGAAATGTGAATACACTTATTTAAACATCGTAGTTTGCGAAAAGTTTGAATGAAAATTTTACATCTACGGTGAGAAAAACAAAGAAAACAACTAAATCTGCACATGTAGCTGTATTTACTTGGTAATCTCATAAAATATGACACAATATTCAAGCAATACATACGGATATATCATGGGTATGTGATATTTTATTGTATTAATTCTTGGAAACGAGAAAATAAATAACATTATAGTAAGTGTTACGTTGTTCTCTTATGTTAAGGTGGCAACTTTTGGTGTCATCCAAACACCTGATGATATATTCGGATTCTGTACTAGTACCATGGCCTCACGGTGCGTAATGTTGTCTCTAATGGGGACACAAGCCGGTTTTGGTAGCATTAATCAAGTTGCCTTGTCTGTCCCCAATCCGCTTGGATCAATTTCGCAAAATTGAGCTCACAATTAATACATTTGATTAAAATTACATAATGGCACTAACATGATTTGATGTGGACATTTTGCCACCGTGTCCAATTTTAATTTTAATTTTGATGTATCAGTCCAAACTGTGTGAGCTATCCTCATACAACAAGTAAGCTTAATTAAACTAAGAAAAATCAGGTAAATAATTCTAGACCATAGCCAGACGAACAATACACACAATTACAACAACAGCTTCAACGCCATAACATAATATCACATTAAATCTATCAAACAGTGGAGTATAGACACAAAACCATTCTCCAAGATGAACCCAAGATGTTAAACCTATTTTTCCGCTAGGTATTTAACTTGTTGCAAGCCGTCTGGTATTGTTTTGTAACTTTGAATCTAAGTTTGAGTTCAACAGTATCTCATTAATTATTAACTAAAATTAAGTAATAACAAATTATAGGGTATTTTTAGTTATAAAGTAATTAATTTTAAGAGGGATGGTAACTATGAGAAATTTTAAAATAAATGTTTTCAGTATATACATGAAACAGAAACTGTGTATAGTAAATAGAAAACTAACCATTGCCTACCCCAGTGAAACGGATATCATACGAGAGAGAAAGAGACAGAGACAGAGAAGACGAGAAGGTAATCTTACCTGATGTAGTTTGAACCCCGGGTGCGGGGAGATAATGCGTGAGCGTCATCGTGGTCTCATGGGGTTTCACTTCCGTGCTGGACGTCACCACCTGCTCGTCGCCAGATACGCGCGTAATCACATACGTGTATGTTCGAAGTCTGGTGCTGGTGACTACCTCGGTGGTATAAGACCCAAGCTCGCCAGGTTCAATGGGGGGAGTTGAGGAAGCTACACTCTTGCTATCTTGTATGCTCTGGCTATCTACAGGGGTGGTGATGGATGATTCTATGGAAGGACTTATGGTTGGTTCTAAGCTAGAACTTATGCTCGAGTCTGCAATAGTTTCGGTGGTCGTTGTTTTCAAATCTTCAGATGTTTCGTCTTTCTTGTTGTGACCGTAGTTTTTGTTTGGTCGAAAACCTCTTGTGGATTGCTGTGATTTCAAGGTTGATGTAGGTTTCAAATCAGCAGTTCTGTATCTATCGCTTGGTTTATTGGTCGATGATAAGTGGAAACCAGTTTTAGAAGAGTAGGATTTACCCGCTGAACTGCTCGTAGTGGACAGGTTAGGTGACGATGTCTGTGATGATTTACGCCTACCACCCAGGAATGATGCCTTTGTACGACTTGGCTTTCTGGTAATGGAGAACCTTGTCGGCCGCACAAAACGAGGTGGTCCATCGTAATCCGTGCTGTCATCTGCAGTCACTCCATCCTCCAGAGAAGGCGTCTGTGTTTCACCACCAGTTTGATTGCCCGTTTCATTCAGCATTAGTGAGCCTAGTTCCAGATCCCCTTCTGTGAAGAAATCATTCTTCGTTTGCTCTGGGATGCTTGCATTTTCTACAGAAGCAGCCAAAAGTAGTTGACTTACTAGTTGAGCTATGTCAAGTGTTTTGTAAGGAATCAGTGCATCCAATGCTAGTGTAAGTGTCGGCACGCTACTTATTGGTTGGTCGTCATGAAAAGAAGATTCGATTTGTGATGGCTGTATGGGAGAGGAAGTTGTTGAAAACCTATCCGTCTCAAGGTAAGTGGGTTTGTCGTCAATATTTATGTTGACTTTAGGTTTATCTGTAATTAAATCTAATGTTTCATGTTTTTCAGTCTTCTTGCTCAGTTTGGGCTGAATCTCAGGAAGTATATTACCACTCATAAACACCTGAGATACTTTTACCATTTTGTGAGCTTCCTCTCCTCTGCCATCAATTGACGAGTACATATAAGAATACACTGTTGAGAGTGATTCTGTGGGATAAATCTGAGTCGTCTTCACTGCTGGCCTCTTCTTCGTGACAACAACACGACGTCGGTGGGAAGAAGAAGGAAGCAGGGAAGAAGACGCCGTATTAATTGGTCGCTTTTTGGTAACTACAACTTTCCTCCTGTGATGTGGCGTAGGAGATGTATTTGAATCCACGGGTGCTAGCGTGAAAGCGTTCTCTCTAGCAGCGTTGTGAGAAGATGAAATCCCCGAAATATCTACCTGCGGTTCATTCTCAGACACACTTAAATGTGGTTCCTCAGGATATGAAGTAGTAGTATGATCTTGACTTTGAGGTTTTCGACGACGAACAACAATTCGTTTTTTGTGCGGTTGATGGTTATCATCAACATTTTGATCTCTTGTTCCAGTTTTTATGACTTTTATTCTACGTAGTCCAAATTGCTCAGAAAAAGCCTCATCATTGTTAGATTGAGTTGTGACAGGTTCCACACCAGTAACCTTATCAAAGTGGCGAGCTTCTGAAATATCGAGATTTTCGTCCCTTGTGTGGTGACTTTGTCTGTTGACAGGAACTCGCACTCGTACCCTTCTTCGTCGTTGAGGCTTTGGTGTATCTACAATAACTGTTTCGTATGAATTATCTGTATTTCTCTTTGAACGTAAGAGAAGTATATCTGTAATGTTATTGTTTGAAGAATCCGATATGACATCATTAAGTGGTGCTACAGAACCCATAGTTTTTGGCTTCATATCTTTCAGCCCCCCGTTTGCATTAATTTCGACCTTCCGCTTGAGTGGGGCAAACTCAGCGGGGCCTTTGGATAAAAAATGACCGGTCATTTTGTTGTCGTTCATAGGTGACTTCTTTATTGAATTCGTCGTCGATGTCATAAGATTGTCGTCTAATTTTGACGTAAAATGATCTGCTAAGATGTATTTACTTACGTCGCCAACAATACTCTCTAAGCTCTGGGTTTCAGTCTGGCTGGTTTCAATTAGAGCATCATTTGATAAAAACATGATCGTGTTTTCCAAGTAACCCTGATCATTAGGGAAGTTACTATTGATTTCAGGTAGTTTCGATGTTTCCAGTTTGAAAAATCCTGGGTCGGCGAAACCAGCTTCCCTCTTCTTGATAGCTGCTGAGTTGTCTTCGTCGATTACCACTGTTGAGAGAACAGTACTGAACTCACCCGGACGCCTACCAGACACGTATAATGTCACTACACTAGTTGCTGGTGGACTTGGTGGTGGATCTGGTGGCTTCTTGTCAGCAACCTGATTCCTGCCGGGTTTCTTTCGTGTTGCTTTAAATCGTGGTAACTGTGGCTCGTCTTCTGCTTTATCACTTTCTTCGTCCGTTGGTTCTTTCACCGAGTCTCGCACTTGTCGATCTGGATCATCAGGTTTTCGTCTTCTTTGCGATGCGCGAGTGATCTCCTCTACATCAAGTGCGTCATCATTCTTCTGATCTTGCAACTGTTGCAATGCAAACAATGGGTTTGAAGTGCTAGACTGTCCTTGACTTTGCCCAAACAGCTGAGCTTGGAGAAGGGCAGGAAGGAGAAGAGAATTTAATTGCTGCTGGTTATTAGCACTCGCTACAGCTGTAGGTGTTATTACAATTGTATCTGTGATGAATTCTGTAGCAGTAATGGTCTCCAAAGAAGTGTCAACTATTGTTGTGAGAATCTCTTTCCCTCGGAAAGTTAATGGCAACACAGTGCTCGTGCCTTTTGTGACGGTTGTCACATATGTTGTTGCTCTAGTTTTAAACTCCGTTGTGGGCGTTGATATGGCAGTAGGCTGGTTTATGCCTAAAAGAGGATTGAGGTTTGGTTGCGCAAGGTTTAGGTTTCCTAGGAGAAGTTGTGATAGAAGAATATTAGCTAAGGGGGCATTTGGAGATAGCTGAGGTTGAATGGTACTAACTAATTGTTCTACCTCGTAAACAGTACTAGGAATGACGTGGGAAAACGATGTTTTACGTCCACGAATGACTGTTGGGGTAAATGTGATACTTGTAGTAGGTGTCTCATGTAAAATGTACTGAGTAACTTCAGTTAAACCATTTGGTAACGTACCCGTTACTTCAGAAGTAAGCAGCAAAACCATGCTTCCATCTTTGCCTGCGGTTGTCGTATACTGATGCGGTCCGAGCACTTCTGTACTGGGACTAGCAGTAATGACATTTCGGTATTCAGTTACTTTACCATTTACTACCGGTATTGTTACTTCCGTTGGCACACGATGAGTTATAGTAATGGTCCCATCAAAACTTGAAGGAGAATATGTGTAGCTGTCAAAGTTAGTAGTATCTCCACGACTACGAGACCTGCTTGTTGGGCGCCGTGAATTGGTATTTGCATTAGTGTAGCGACGGGCACTAGGGCGAGAGTACTGTGTAGTTTCAGTCTGGACATTAGCGTTTGTGCGAAGTCTCGGTGCCTTGGCTCTTTGGTTTGTAGAAGGCTCCTTTGCAGCAGAAGCAGGACGTCTCCTCGATGGTGTAGGGCGTCTAAAATTTCTTGGGGTTGCATCCTTTTCTCTCAACGTGAATGGAGATCGACCCGAGATTGATGAAGCTGTTGTGGCTCTGATTTTCTGCTGAGTTGCTGCTGCTGTTCTAGGTCGGGGAGTAAACCGGCTAGGTGACTTGGCTTTCGGTGGTTCTGTCACGGGCTCATCATCAATGTAGTCACTGCGTTCTTGTACCTGGGTGTTGGTTCTGCTTGTCGTGGGGCGACGAAATCGTTGATTATATGTTCGAGATGTCCCCTGGCGTGCACCGAATTCAGATGTTTGCCTTTTAGAGCGTCTTCTTTGAAATCCAACAAATGGTTTAATTTGGGGTTTCAATGTCTTGCTCTTACGTCCGGTCGTTTCTGCTTTAGACTCTTCTACTTCTGATCCCTCATAATCGCTATCTGCAATTGTCTCTCCACTTTCGTCTTTTTCTAGATTATCTTCATCTACCTTGTCTACTTGCTTCTCTTCATCCTCTGGTTTTTTGAGGAGGCCTCTTTTTGGAAACAAACTATTTGATGGTCTAGGTCGGTTATTCAAATTTTTGAATCGACTACTAAAGCTAGGCGTTGTCTTAGGTCGAGTAGTAGTAGATGTAGTTGTTAAACGATTACTATTTCCCTCTGAAACACGGCGCGGTGGCGGAGCTCTTCGAGCGGACGTCGTTGTTGAGGGTCTTGGGGAAGTAGACTGAGCACGTAAAGTGGGCGGACGACGGAAACGTAGTAGAGGGTTAGTTCTACGTGATGACTCTGTCGTAGTCGAAATTGGTTGTGTAGGAGAATCTTGTTCTTCATCGGTATATCCTGGGGTATCTTCTGTTACTAGAGTAGTGATATCATTGTCGTCTTGGTTAAGAGGAATTTCGGTTGTTGAAGATGCATATGCTGTACTTGCCCCTCTACCAAATCCTCCAGAAGATGTTGGTCGAATGCGGAATCTTGAATTCGCTCCACCAGCGGTAGATTTGAGTGGGGCTTCTGACACACTTCCACGTGTTGACGAACTCCTGTAGAATCCTCCTCGACGGGATGAACCAGCCACACTGGCAGTGGCTGTAGGGAAAACTCTTGTAGACGAACGTCCTCTGCTAGCTGCTGCAGATGTAGAAAAGCCCCCAGCAGCGCTGACTCCGGGTGATGTTCGTACTCTTGAGAATCGCCGTGAGCTCGAAGGTGAAGCAGGGCGGATTTCGTTTATAGATGAGCTTTGACGGCGATTACTAGCAAACCTTCCTCGGCTTTCAGAAGTCTTTGCCGCTGGTGTTGCTGTAATTGTCGGTGTGAGGGTAGTTCGGGTGATCGTTGTCGCACTACTTGCAGCTGCAGTCTTTCGACGAGGATTGAAGGTTGGTCGATTGCGGGATGCAAAGGGACGGATGACTGGAGTGAACGTACGTTTACGAGTGGAAAACCTGAGTCGAGATTTCTTAGACTTTTTAGATCCACCTTCAGAGTCATCATCGTCATCATCATCTTCGTCTTCTTCCTCATCGTCCCCTTCTTCACCTTCTTCTTCTGATCCATCTTCTCCAATAGAACTTTCGATTACTGTAGAGCTTGGCGAGGTTGATGGCAGAATAATGCTGCTTACTGCTTGATCCAAAGTTGCGACTGGTGTTGCTACTATGCTGGGTTCAAGCATTGTCGTACTTGTCATACCAACCTTAAAACTAGATGTACTTTCAATTATCTGTGCATAACGACCATCAATAACGGTTCCAACAACTTTAGACTCGTAGAACGTCGTGGTGTGATCTTTAACAATTGAACCTTCTATTAGTCTTACAAGACCAGTTTTAAAGGCTTTACTACCCGCACTCTCTGTAGGCGTAATTGTATTTTTCTCTTCGTCTACTTTAATGGAAGATGTACTTTCTATCACTTGGGCATATAGTTGTTCAATGTACGTACCTATTGCCTTAGTAGTGAAATAAGTGGTGCTTATTCCATCGGCATCTACAATACGACCTTCATTCAAAGATACAACACCCGTGGGCTGTAGCATGACGCTCTGTGATGGTGATGTTGTTACAGTTACAATCTGTGTAGAACTTTCCAATATTTTTGCGTAGAGACCATCAATGTACGTACCATAAACATCAGTAGAGAAAAGGGTGGTGGCACCATCCTTGACTTCGCTTGTGAATATTGTTGACAGAAGTCCCGTTGGCAACGAGTTTGGTGATTCAACTTTTGTAACTTGATCTACGATTAATTGTTCTGGGGCAACTGTACCAATTGCTCTACCAGTTTGGTCATCTGTTTCATTAACAATGTTTGTAATAGTTTCCAAACGACTATTTAAAACTGTGCTGTTTCCAATATAGGATGTAGTAAAGTAAGTATAGGTTGTATAGTAAGTTGTTGGCTCTATTTTGGTTGCTTCTTTTCCAACTACAGGTGTTGCTGTGATAAGAACTGGTGGAACAGTCACACTTGGTGTAATAATGTTTGAAACTGTCGACTCTCGGCTTGTCACAACTGTGCTCCCATCTCTATAAAGTGTAGTCCAATAGGTGAAGGTAGTAAAGTATGTTACTGGCAAAGTTGCATCCTCTTCAACAATTGTAGAACGAGTTGGTGACAGAGTTTCAGTTACAACATTAGTTACAGTTTCTAGGCGGCTAATTACTTCTGAAGATGAGCTTCCCTTATATACTGTCGTAAAGTACGTAAATGTTGTATAGGATGTTTGGAGCAAAAGAGTTGGCGATGGTTCAATTTCTTCGGTATTACTTTCGGAACTGATTTGGTCATCGAGATCATGTTGCAAATTCCCTCCCGAACTACTACTTGTAATGTCAGTAATCATACTCATGGTTTTTACTGTTCCGGCTTCTTCCAAAACAGACGAGGGTTCAATTAGATCTCCAGCAGCGAACGTGTCTAGTCGGACTTGAATGACAGGGGACGAGTCGGGCCCAGTAAGATCATCATAAAGACTTGATGCAGGATCGAAAATAGGTGATACTGGTACAGACAGCTGCAGAGATGCTGACACGGGATCTTCTAGTTTAACTGACGACAACAATGAACCACCCTGTTCTTGAGCAAGAATTGCTGACTTCATTAACATATTTGGCTCTTCCAGATTGAATGCTTGTACTGAATCATCCTTCCCATCCGTGCTGCTCTCACTTAGGTCAAGGGGAGTTTTTGTTGTTGTTCCCACTAAAGCTTCTGCAGGAGAGTTAAAATTGTGTGACCTTGATATTGTTGCATAACTATCTTTCAGTGACGGTGTTTGTTGTGGAACGATTCTGTTATCGTCATCTATATCCACTGATGTTGAAATTAATGAATCTGCACCACTATTAATATCCAAGGAATGTTTTTTATTATTTCTTGATATTGTACTGCTGTATGCATAGAGTGGAGTTGACTTTAATTGAGGTGTCCTGGTATGAGATACATCATTTTGAAGGTAGTGTTTCGAAACGGGAACTTGAATTTGGGGTGCTTCAACTTGATCGAAATGCACAGATGGACTAATAACTGGTCTTGATGGTTGTATTGCTGTGGCAAGAGGTGTAGAGAACATAACGCTTGGAGTAACAATATTGGTATATATTTCGGTCCTGCTTGATATTGACGTTTCTCCATCAACAAAGATCGTAGTGAAATAAGTGTAAGTGGTGTAGAACGTTTTTATTATACTCTCTGAGATTGGTGTTGATTGTAAATCTAATTGACTGGATCGAAGATTATCTTCATTAACAGTATTCTTTCCAGAATCGTCTAAAAGAGAATCAATATCTGAGAAGTACTGAGTAGTAGGTCGACCAATTCCTACACTTGTAGGCACAATTTCAGAAGATATCAAACTTTTATCGCGCCCGAAAAGGCCTGCCACTGCAGGATCAGATGCACTAGCAAAGAAATCGTTATCAAGTGTAGATGTTACTATATTTGTGACTACAACTTCTCGGCTTGATACACTAGTTGTTGATTCTTGGAAGAACGTGGTTAAGTATGTATAAGTTGTGTACAGAGTCTTGAAAATCAGATCAATTTCTTCTTCCTCATTTTCGGGGGTTGTGGTGATTGGGGCCGGAGAAGTAACAGTAATTTCTTCCGATTCCGTTGAAGTTACCTGTTCTTCTCTAATGACATTTTCAGTGGTAGCTACTTGGTCTTCTGCAACTTTCTCCGTCGTAGTTTTTTCAACTTCTTGGTCTAGTGTTGTTTTTCCTCCATCAACTGAGTTTTCAGTTGTTGTCTTTTCGTCTTGTGTTGTTGTTGCAGTGGCATCTCCTTCCGAGGTTGCGTCAATACCCGAACTTACCGATTTAGTCACTATGCTCTCTTGTACAGAACTAGGACTTATTGGGATCACACTTGATTTGTCTATGTTTACTTTGATAGTTTTTGTTACGAATTTTACCTCCGAACTGGTTACTTCTCGTGATCTTACTGAAGTTGTTGTGAGAGTGCCATCGGGGATGAAGAAAGTCGTAAGGTAGGTAAAGGTTTTATAAACAGTGGATGGAACTAATTTTGGTTAAATAATCATCGTTACGTGTTGGTTCAAGTACGTTAGACACACTGGATAGACCAGACTTGGGACGTTCCAAATTGAACTCCAATTTATTATCAACTATAACTTGATCATTGGGTGGTGTTTTGATCTTACGACCCCTTTCTATTTCGTTGTTAGCCAACTCTACTTCAGGTGTTGTTGCTTGAACTGGTGTAGTATTGATTTCTTCGAGATTAGTTGTTGGTACATTTTCCGTAATTGTAGAAGCATCTTCAGATTCAGTTGTGATCTCTGGCTCTTGCGTTGTCACACTTGGCACCGCTGTATTCTCAACTAAATAAAACACAGATGAGGTTGAGTGAATTATCTGAGTGTACGTTCCATCTATTATTGTACCATATATCAGAGACGTGAAGAGAGTCGTGGTATCGTTGTAAGCTCGAGTACCACCAAGTACTTTCACAAGACCAAGGGGTTGTTTTTGATCAGCCGCCGCTAATATTTGAGTTCGCGTTGTTGCAAATGTTGCCAATGGTTCAGTATGTTCGGTAAAGAATGTTGTGCGAGTACCTACTTCTGATGGCAGAACCTCGGAAGGTTGGATGGAAGGCGATGCTTGCTCTGGTAATGGAACTGACGGCTCAATAACCAGCTTTGTGGTCCCCTCATCGCCAGCAACGTTCTCAAGCGACACAGTTGACTTATCAGGGACGGCATCGACAACATGCACAGCATCATCAGTTGGAAAAGCTTTTACTTTTCGAGTTCCTGACTCTGGGAGAACGACATGTGTTGGTAAAGTGGTTTGCATGCTCAAACTATGCCCAGTAACTGTCTTGGTTTGCATTCCTGGAGTATGTGAATAAAACGTTTTCATTGTAGATACAACTGTGAAATCTTCACTATGGACCAAAGATGATGCTTTGAAGGATTCTATTATCCTAGTTGCCTCGTTCTTGGCCGTGTTTGGCATAAAAATAATAACAGTATCACCTACTGTCGTCGTGAAGTCGGCAAATCCTCTGTAAGTTACTGTATCGAGTTTACGGTTGTCAGTTTTCACCCCGTGTCGATATAAAGCTTTACCACCTCTCAACGGTGCCCGGTCTTTAGATTTACCCTCGGTAGTTTCCTCGGGTTCAACATCTGCAGAAAATCCACTTGGGGCAAAGTCATGTTTGATAGTAAAAGTTGGCAGAGACCACCCAGGTTTAACTACATGCGTTGGTTTTATGACTGGTGTCTCCTGACCTTCAACTACATTCCGTTTTTGATTGAACAGATCTTGATGAGGTGATACTAGGAAGTTATTCTCGACCTCATCCAGCACCCCTCTTGGTTTATTTTCAGCTCTGTTCTTAGATGATGATGATTGTGAGTTAGAGAACCGTACACTAGTATCTTGAGAATGTTTTTCACTTTCAATATGTTTTGGGAATGAATCTTGTTTTGGTGTGAATGAAACAGGGTCCTCCATAATTGCAGTTTGATACACAACATTTGATTTTAAACTTTTGAATGGGACTTTAGGTTCTTTTGCAGGGTAAACTAAATGAGCTGTTGGCCTTACTGTTGACCATGGTACTGTAGGTTGTATTTGATTATCAATACTGAACCTAGGTAAATTATGATCGTAATACACCCTAGAGCTTGTACCCACCACAGAAGCATACAATTTCCCCTTATCTAGCCTGGTTCCTATGACATGTGTTGCGTACTCTGTGGTTGTGCCTTCTTGTACGAAGGTGCGAGCAGTGGACGTGACCACGGGGACAGCTGTGGCCAAATATCTGCCATTTCGTCCATTGTTGTCCAACAATAGTACAGTGTTGACACCTGTATAGAGTTGATAGACAGGCCAAGAAAAGAAGAACAAAGTCAGTCGATGAACAGAGTATGAAGAGATAGTTGTTTATTAAAATACGCATCACACGTTCACAATAGAAACATTGCGTCCCAATATGGGTAAATCGAACTAAATGAAACGAAACCTTTATCACTTGTCTGGCTTCCTTCAGATATAACAATGTGTACGTGGCCTATTGTGAACGCATTAATACGTATTGTTTTGTTTTGACAGACTTACAAAGATAACACAATCCCATTATCACCATAACACTCATGCTACTACACAAAAAACAACATGTAAAAGTACAGATGATGGTCAGTGACAACCCAGATATTTATAAGTATGGATTTAAAACCCAATATTTGGTAGTGGGATGTGTGATACTGATGTCTCTTAACGTGACATATTTTATTTTAAAAAAGTGTCGGTTAGCTTTACATTGCGGCATGGTCTTTAAAAACCAAAAGCTACCGAATAAAAATTGTTGTTTAGAAGGTTGCAAGATGGTTGAAAATCAATTGTAAATAAACATGTTTCTTTCTTATCAAGAAAAAGTCAAAATATATGGATGGATAAACATTAAACCAAGCAAACAACCTATGAAACTTGTGATCCTTAGTGACAATTCCATCTATCTTTATTGTACATGCCTGTGTTTAATACCTTAAAGATTTTAATGAAGATTACATCAGTTTTTCATTCGCTCCCACTGTTGATATCACTAATAAATACAGCAACATTATGAATTACAATCAGTACAAGTGTATTGATTATAAATTCAATTTAATTTCCGTGTCTTTTCCAAATGTGACCATTCGTTTCCACTATCATGAGGAACTACATGATGGAAAAGATCATACTTGCAACTTATTGTGTTGAGGAAAATGTACCCTTCAAACAAAGATACTAGTAAGAAACTACTTGAAAATAAATATATGGGTTGTACTTGGTAGACCCTACCTGTACTTAAGTTTTCAAAGCATGCTAGTCAAGTTGGAGTATCAGTTTAAACCCCTGCTGCCCCAACTTGATGTCACTAACTATTCTGTCCTTTCCTAGCACGCACAAGCCTCTCATCGTAGCAACATATCAGTAGGAATGTAGTAAATTAAAATATTAATATCGCATAATGAATTCGTATGTAGCCTCGTGCTATTGGTAGTTAGTCTAATCAAGACGATAGGCTAGAGATGGAACGTAATAATGATTTAAATTTTAAGAAGATAATCAAGACGCGGTTTCTTCACGTACGTAGTACTTCTATCGAATGATATAAAGGAACCAAGAAGTTAAATATGTTGCTTCGAAAGAATTGTGTGACTTGAATTCGCTTTCATCGCCTTCTGCAACTTCTGATAGGTTGATAAAAAGGTATGTCATACTCTGCAGGCGAATGTGGTGGCATGCAAGTATTTAATGAAAGTGTGGGACATTCCGTTTGTTTGCTAAGATGAAGTCCTGTAACTAGGCAAAGACAGAATATAGAAACAAGAAATCCCTTAAAACCCTCAGCACAAAGTACAGATACCTCATTTTTAATTGATAATGGTTTCATTGGTAGTTAGTTCTTATAATTGTTTAAACCGATTGATAGTTAAGTTTTATCTATTACTGGCTGGTCTTTGACTACCAGATGGCATATTTCAAAGTATCCATACTTTATACTAAGGGTATTCATTTCCATTGATTTACGAAGACACACATGTATTGTATTGTAAACATAGTCAGACATGTATTGTAAACAGTAAACGTCTCAAGGTCAGTCAAGTCAAGAAGAAAGTTTTCGAGAAATTGTCGAAATAAGTTTTACTTAAATACAAACACATAAAAACAGACAATGAAGTGGCACGGTTATAAAGAACCATGAAAACTCAGAATAATAGCCCAGTAATGAAAGATTATAATTTATTAACAATAGTGCTTAATTGTAACAAAGTAAGTATATGAATATTTTGTAAATATAGACAAAAATTGGGGTCGTTAAACTTTCTAAATCAATATTGTCTGGATGGATGAGTGATGAACGGACGAACCGAGACAAGTGCTAAGTGTCTAATAGTGGGTCAAGGAGGTGCAAACTGTGGCTCTTACCGTCCTCATCTCTTCCTACCCTCTCTGCACGAACCCCTGCAGCGCCTGGTCCATCCTCTGCAAGAGAAAAACATTACATTAATTAATGCAATCAATAAGTCAGTGGAGTACACAAATGAAATGTATAGCCCAGAAATGTTTTGAAATGCGCCTTACCTGTTGTCTTGTCACCCTTGTGGGCCAGGCCAGTGCCGGCTCTGTGCCCCACACCCCTTATGTGGGATGGCCAGTATTTACCCTGCACTGCACCCCACTGGCCGGGCCGGTGCGCTCCCTGTACCGTGCCAGCAGTGGCATCACATTAAGAAGGTTGCCAGCAGTGGCAGTGACATTTATGCCCAATAAAATAAAATAAATGGTGTATACCTGATGTGACTCTGAACTGATACTTATATCGCGTTTCACTTTTCATGTATTTGAAATCTATATACTGCTTTATTATCGTATAAACTGTTTAAACAGATGTTATAATATTGTTACATGTTCACATAGATAACTGGATGAGAACACCAACGAACAAGTGAGAGAAAGCCATAGTATGCCTTTAATTGGTGAGAGAAGAGGTAAGTGGTTTGAATGTGTCAAAAGAAAGGGAAGAATAAGATTGCAAAGAAAAGTGATGAAGTACAAAATAATCAAACCAGAAGACGACGTAAGTGAGAAATGTGGAAAGGACGTAGATAAGCAAAAGCTGGGATATGGTGAAAAAGGTGAAAGGAATATTGAGATATAAGATATGTTAAGCGAATATACGAAGTTTCTGTATAACAACTAATAATTGTAATGTAATTATGATTTTGAATAGAAGGGATGGAAAGAGAATAGAACTGAACTGAACATACATTTGAGGGGACATCGGGAAGTGAAGGATAGCGAATGATGGGAACTTAAAAAGGCCAATAAGCGATGGGAATAGAGAAGAGTCAGCAGGATGGTTAGTGCTGATATCTGGAATGTCCCATGTGTTGAGGTCAACGATCCTAATAATATAAAGCGTTGGGTTAAATTAAAAGATATAAGATTAATAATTCGTATTGTTGTAGTTTTCAGGTTTGTTGTTAAAGTATTTAGTCTAGATTTGTCACCCATAAGGCTCAGAAAGCATAATCATCACAGAAAAACCCATATGCAAGGTGATAACATTCCCGGTAGGTATGAATCGACAGGAATTGCGAAGGACACTACTTTGGTTTCAGAATGAACTTTCTCCTTGATGCCCTGGAGGCGCTTGTTGGCTGTGCATCATCAACATGCTAGAAGACGCACACGTACGAGCTCTGAACGAGCAACATCGATAACAAGTTGATGTGAGGGAAGTGAAGAAGACAATCTCTCTTTAGGAACTTCCTAAAACTTCGTGACAAGCAAGAAATTCTTGATTGGTCGGCGTCCTTGACTCCATTAAGTTAATACTAGGAAAACGCTTAAGTCCCGCCGCGTTGTTGGATGAGCGTAATTGGTGCATTGAGCTGCCATGTGTTACGCGGATTTTCTGTTGTTCTGTGAAATAATCATTACTTAGTCTATGATTTTTTTTAGTTAAATTAAATTAAATAAATAATTAACTTAATTTTTTTAATTAATCGTAATTTTTAAAAAAGAAAAAAATCGTAAAATTGCAATTTTCATAAGAAATAATTATTCGATTGCGCTCAAATTTCACACGAATATATAAATTCATTAAACTAAGGTTCTGTGAAAAAATAATTTTAATAGGATAAAGCATGTAGGTGTTATAAGTCAAAGAATTGTTTTAAAAAAGAAAAAACCCGTAAAATTTCGATTTTCATGAGAAATAATTTTTCGATTACGCTCAAATTTCACACGAATATTTAATTCATAAAATTAAGGTTCTGTGAAAAAATCATTACAATCGGATAAAGCATGTAGGTGTTATAAGTCAAAGAAAGTTTTTAAAAATCGAAAAAAAATCGTAAAATTGCGTTTTTTATGAGAAAAAATTTCCCGATTGCGCTCAAAAACGTGGCAGTTCTAAGTTCAGAGATTTCGAAGGCCTCCATAAAATTTCATAGTAATCGGAGTATCGGTTTAGCCGGAATCGTGTTAACAGACACACAAAAATACAAAAAGAAAAAAAAAACATTCCGGATTTTTTTCTCCAGTGTAGTGAAATGGAATCTTCGCTTCGCTCGCTACGCTCATCCAATGACTCGGAATTTGTATTGTTAACAACAATAGCCTAAGTTTCCCCCTCCCTTGCTCTCTCAGATGTGTATATATATATATATGTGTCGCCATATTGGGTTAATGTGTCGACATTGAGAAATATCATCGATAGATTTATCAATACATTTTTACATAATCAAGTAATACATTCAACGGATATGGAATGTGAAAATTATTCATTTCTTTCTTAATTAATGTGTATGATTGTCGATTTTCGTGCAAACAAGTGAAGGCAATACGGGATGTATTATGTCCCTCACCATTATGAGGAATTAGAAATTAAAAACATTCTATCACGCAATTTAATTGTGATTACCTAGTGGCAAGGCAAATAAAACCAACGTAGAAATTTTCTATTATGAATTATGATAGGGCTTTACCCCTGACGCCAATAATTTGGAGATGTATTTGTACTCAAATAAGTTTAAGATAATATTTGTATTGAAATAAAACCCAGTGCCACCATAATGTGTGCCAGTTATATTTATTGTTGACTATATACTTTTTTTAAATGAAATTGTTAAACAATTCATTATTTGCAATTATTTATTATTTATTATGTACGTTGATTACTTAAATGTTCCTAAATCAGAATAAAACACCGTATAGCTTTCGAACAGAGAACAGAGTATGAGAAAATTTGTAATTACTCAATGAATATTTAAAAACGAAATCACGAAGCAGATATTTAGAGCAATAAAACCTCAAAGCACAAGAAATTCACTTTCAAAATAAGTACAAGTAATACTGATAACAGATTGACCCCAAAATTGGTCTACCCATTAAGTTCGTATCGAAACGCACACCGCATAAAAAAGATACGTTAATCTTAATATCAATCAAACAGTCAATCAATCAATCAATCAATCAATCAAGATGAAGTGTCGATTCTTCTCGTTAGATGGCAAGTGGCTTTTACGGTGGCACCTTAGCTTGCATACCAGTGGGTCAGAACAGGTGTGCTAGGGCTTGTGTGACCTACTTGCGAGCCGCCACATCCTCCAGACCGCTGGCTTATTATCGCATACTAGTAGAGTCCAATCTTCCTTTCTCTGACCTTAAGCTAAAGACAATGTTCTCGGTGTGCCTAGATTGGAACTACATTCTTTACTACTTCGGCTTCCGATATAGGTGAGTGGGTAGAAACGCGTGCGGTCTCGGGTTCGATCCTCACCGCAGAATATCCGGACTGAAGAGGTTTAGATTTGTCAGGGACGAATACTGAGATGAGCTCCTTGAAATAATGCCGGCCACACATGCCTGTTCAGTCAGACAACGGTGAACCTATGCTATGAGCAGTTCAATCGTTTCTAACAATTTCCTTTAAATTTGTTTTTATTATTATTTTTGTTTATTCTTGTTTGTTAAAATTGCAACAAGAAACGGCGTCGACGCTAGCAAATATCTTGCTAAAACACTCAAAATCTGTGGAAATCTTGTGCCGCGAAGAGCCTTGATGAAGCACGTGAAACTAACTAATTTAGCACATGCAGTTGGTTCTCCCATAAGTGCACAGGGAAGGGAAATGACTCACTGAGCAGTCTTTGAGGGCGGGCGGCAGGTCGTTCCATTGGTTAACTACCCGGAAAGAAAAAGCACGTCGGCCGAGCAGTCCTTTGGCAGGAGGGGGTTGGAGGCGGGGGTGCCTATTATCGTCGCCTCTCAACACGCGGCCCTGGATGATGCGCGCGCACACGTCAAAATCAGTGGCGCCACTGAGGCATCTTTTAAAAAACACCAGATCGGTGTACTGCAGGTGCATGGTCATTGGCATAACCTGCATCTGGTCACAGGGTGGGGGGAGGTTACGGCCATGTATGAAATGCAGCGCCCTTCTCTGCACCCTCTCAAGCTTTGTAGTGTTCTCGATGGTAGTTGGGTGCCAGGCGGGAAGGCCGAAAGTCATGGAGGGCTTGACTAGCGACAGGTAGGCCATCCTCTTGACGCGGGGCGTGCAGCGTGCAGGTTGCGGGCCGCGAAACCCAGCACCTGCAACGCCTTGGTGCGCACGATGTCGGTGTGCACGTTCCATCGGAGGTCGCTTGTGATGTGAACGCCGAGGAGGCGCTGCTTGTCGACGTACTCGAGTGGGACACCATCGATGGTGTACATGAAGTAAAGTGGGGTGCGAGCGCGCGTAATGTCCATCATCTTGCACTTGAGGGGCGTTGAGCGACATGCCATTTTCGTCGCACCAGATCTGAATGTCGTCTAGGTCTGCTTGGAGGGCGTCTGCATCCTCTTGGGTGCCCACGATACAGTACAGGGTGACGTCATCAGCGTACTGGAGCATTTGGATCCTTGCCGAGGTAGGGAGGTCGGCTACGAAGACGTTAAATAGCAGGGGGCCGAGCACACTGCCCTGGATGACGCCCGAGGGCACGTCCCGGAATTCTGAGCGCTCGCCGTTGAACTGGACGAACTGTGTGCGGCCGACCAGGAAACTCTCAAACCACCTAAAGCCGGGGTCCCACGACCTGTCGATCGACGGGCCGCAGGTATAAAAAAGGTAAAATCCTCGCGCCACACGCCGTGGGACCGGGTCGGCCCGTGCTTGCGCGTCGCGGCGTGAGCTTCCCGTCAGTTGTCGGTAAATTTTGCACGCGTCAAAGAGAACAGGCAAGAGGTAATAAAAAATGGTCAGGTCAGGTAGTCCTGCCCGTACATGTTTGTTGAAGCGGTCCAACGAGGACCCACTGGCTCGCCGCCCGCATGAATGAAAA
Organism: Sweltsa coloradensis; assembly: GCA_024449915.1. NCBI lineage: Eukaryota > Metazoa > Arthropoda > Insecta > Plecoptera > Chloroperlidae > Sweltsa > Sweltsa coloradensis. The sequence goes on along the minus strand of JAMZAV010000033.1, from coordinate 101,849 downwards.
GGCGAGATTTGTTTTGTTCTTCACCGTTTTGACCTTTTGAAATCCGTCCGTACAAGCCTCCTCAAGCCAGGAAGCCAGGTTCGGACAAGCAGGTGCAGGTAAAGAGGCTTGACGGGCCAACACGCCGTGGGACCGCTCAGGTTTTTTCTGAACCCGTATACCTGCGGCCTGTCAACCCACCCTGGCCCGACCTAGGCCCGTCGATCAACAGGTCGTGGGACCCCGGCTTAAGCAAATTGCCCTTAATGCCATAATGCTCGAGCTTGGATAGTAGACGCACGTGTGGCACTTTATCGAACGCTTTAGACCAATCGAGAAGACACAGTGAATGTGAGCTCCGCTACGCTCGTCCAGTGCCGCCGTCCATGAGTCAATGTGCGCCGGCGCAGGAGAGTGGTGTCAGTTCAAATTAAATACAAATTATGGGAAATACGAGAAGCTCTTTGTTTAATCAAGTCCAGGGTATAATTTGCATAAATGAAATTTATGTAACATATTTTCATATACATTTTATAGTATTATAATAAACGACTGCCAGTAAAAAAACAAATTTTCGTTGTCGAATTTAGTGTTATTAAAAGTTAATAACACTAAATACACTCATTTTTTTTTTTTACATCTTTGGAAAACTACTCGAAGATAAGACAAACTTCCCCCCCCCCCCCCTTCACTTCTATCTATATATCACTGTCTCCGATTGTTAGTGAATACCAGGCTTTCGGCATTGTCAAGACCACGCTGATGCTACATTTACTTATCTTCAATATGGTCATCAATCAAACAAAACAATTACATTGCAGGAAAGATTCGGTTATATGCCTGTTTTGCCCGTATCTTAAATAAAGTTTAGAAAATAGTTTATTTACTGCTTGTTAATCTTTGTTAATTACCTGCGCATTACAGAGGGCAACATGAAGCTAAAATTGGTTAAAAATTGTCGTTTAGCGCCGACAATGTATCTTACTAAAAAACTAAGAGAAATCACCCGTATTAGTTCTAAAAGTACTTTAATTAATCATCATATTTTATTTATGAGTTATTTTCAAACTGACAGTAATCGCAACTAGACGAATCCAGATAACTAGCCCAGTGGAACGGAATTCAAGAAGCAAGATGGATCTTTGCCAGAATGACACTGAGTCACTTCAAGTTAACCTTCTTACTGCTATTCGCTCAATTTTGGAATTGTGCCTTGCCAATTGTATCATTATTCTAGCTTACCGGTCAAATTACGGTAAACTGCGTTTTCTACGACATCATTACTCGTTACGTGAGAGCATGCTTGATTTTCTACGGACTAATTACAATTAGTTACAAACTTAACAATTTAGCACTTCATTTCCTGGCAAGTTCTCCGGTAAATACACAAAGCCACGGCTAACGAATGGGTAAGCTGCAAATCTTCGCCCACTTTGCTAGCATTATAGGTGAGCATTGACAATAACGATCTAATTCGAGTTTTAGCTCAAATGTCACATGTCTCCAAAATATCGTTATATCCTTAATTTATAATGTTCGACAGTGTAATGTTTTGATCTTTTAAAAATGCTGTTAATGTTGCTTAAAGATTTAGGAAGAAAAGGTTTTATGGCTTTTGTGGCACAAGAGTAGGTGGAAAAATTTCAAGGATTTAACAAAAACAGTGATTAAAAATGTGGTGTCAGTGGGAAGGTCTACTTGTTGACGCCTCATGCTGCTACTTTAACAGTCGTGCCAAACATGCCTTGCCTTATAGAGTGCGATAGAACCATGTCACCTAGAAAGAAGATGTATGCCTCCGTTAACAGCCCTTGAATCTACAGGGAAACAAAGTGTTAGAGGAGTAATCAATCAATACATTACTGTTAACTATAGTCATTTCCGACGTAGGAATTGATACCTATGATTTCTGAGACAAGGTCGGTGTAAACACACAACAGGCAAATGTACCGTAAGGTTGAAGAAAAATAACATTGGTCTGATATATAAACCGACGAACATCATGAACTTCATTCAAAATTTCTAGCAAGAACAACTTGTAGAATCAGGAGTAGATCCTGAGGAAGACAAAACAATCGCGTGTTAACATGTACTTGTGAACGAAACCCATTGGCGAATTAGTCTCCAGTGGCTCATGTGAATCAAATGGTTTGTTCTCAACTAACTGTAAATTTGCTAAATTTTATTCGACTATATATTTTTTGTTGTATACCATTAGCAAGAGAGTCAAAACGTAATAGGTAGTGATGTATTTTGAGAACAAGCAAAGAACAGGTTACCAGTGTTCTTCAAACAAGGACATAGGACCAGAAGGCGAGTTTTTATTGTCCTTGCATTGCAAACATCCTTGGTCAAAGACAGACATGATTTTTACAAGTACAGTGCATGTCATTAGTCTTGCCGGTGAAAACTGCCTTGAAAATGTAACGAAACTATCCACTAGGAGGACGAAAGTCTTCATGCAAAATAGTAATAAAAGCAACAATAACGTAATTGGTATGAATCGCGTTCAACAAGACGTTATTGATATCGATTATTATGAAGGAAGTATCAAATAATATGTAAAGAACACCATTTGAGAATATTAAGTACCTGTGCAGCACAGACTGTACCTTGGAACGAATGTCACATTGGAGCTTGTGTACCATGCACTATGTCAAGTCTTTAAAAAATGCATTGTTTTTTTTAATTCTTATCAAAACAAAGGCAATTATTATTATTATTATTATTATTATTATTATTATTATTATTATTATTATTATTATTATTATTATTATATGCGGACGGGAGAGGTTGTGCTACGAGTGAGCTCCGCGCAGTGCAAGGCTTTGAGTCATGTCGCCAATAGGAACGTGTAGTCAGTGTTCTAAAAACCTACCGCAGGACGGTGATTTTGTGCATTGTGCAGGGTGTGATTCTCATGTTCATTACGAGTGCTCAGGTTCCAAAAAATCGACACACAAGGGAAAATCGCAGGTATTGAAGTTGCAGTGGCGTTGCCCTAAGTGTAGGGCGGACGGGAAGCTTGCTGATAGTGGCCCCCCCACGCCCACTGGATCAGACGTTGTTGGTGCCCTAGGAGGTGGAGAATCTAGTGAGACGTCACAGGCATCAATCGAAAAGGTACTTAGTGTGGTGTACGAGCTTCGTGACGAGCTTAGAATAGTGAAGAAAGAGCTGGAGTCATTGCAGGTAATAAAAGACGAACTAAATGAAAGTAGAAAAGTAAACGTAGCCCTTACGCAGAGAATATCAAAACAGGATGAAATAATCGAAGAGCTAACTGACCATCTTCACGAGCTAGACCAGTACGGCAGAAATAAAAACATTGAAATATCGAATGTGTTAGAAGAAGACGGTGAAAACCTAGAAGAGATCGTGGTCAAGCTAAGTGAGATTGTAGGTGTTAATATTACGTCACGCGATATCGATGTGGTCCACCGTGTAAAATCAAACAGTAAGTACCCGCCAAAAGTAATTGTTCAGTTCGCTTCTAGAAAGAAGAGGGACGAAATCCTCGCCTGTCGTCGCAAGGTGTCGGTGAGGAATAAGGACCTGTTTCAGGAAGAAGAGGAGGACGGAAACCTTCCCATATATATAAACGAACATTTATCACCTCACTATAAGCATTTATTCTGGCAAGTGAAAGCGAAAGCAAAGGTGACGGGTTTTAAGTTTTCCTGGTTTAATCGCGGGTCTATCTGCGTCCGAAAGGAAGTAAGGTAAAAACCCAACGAGGTATTGATAAATTAAATGTTTAAATGGATTTGTGGAGTCCACCGTCTCCTGAAACAGAAGTGATTGATAGTATTGACAACTGGATTCAGGTGTGTCAAGGGCTAACAATAGTTCATTTAAATATAAGATCGATTAAAAAACATTGGGATGAACTGAGAGTACTTCTGGAGAAACAGTTTGATAAAATTCATGTGTAAGCACTAAGTGAGGTTAATCTGAAAGAAATATATAGTCAATTTGAGTTGGCCGGATGTGAAATGTTTTTTAATTTAAGGAAACGAAAGACGAGGTGGTGGTTTAATTTTGATTGTATTTGAGAGGAGTTATGTGTTGTTTAGTCATTTTGAAGACATAGCAGGTAGCATAATAGTTAACAATAATGTCGTGTCACTATTGTTTGTTTACCGACCTCCCAGTAATAACACAAAGAAAGAATTCATTCAGGAGATTGATAAATATTGGAAAGAGGTTAAAGACACAACAGCAATATTCATTGGTGATGTCAATATTGATATACTAAGCGACTGTGATTCATTTGTACAACATTATGAAACAAGTCTAGCCGCTAACGGATTTACTAGGTATATCTCTGGGCAACACGTGAGGAGATGGTACAGGGCAGACTCAGAAGGTCGTGCATAGATCACGTTTATGTACGAGCGGTTAATATTCAGATTAGGTCAGCTATCTTTACCTCAAAGGTATCGGATCATTATATAATAATGACATCATTGAATTTATCTCAACATGAAACTAAATCTGAGGGTAAGAATTATGCCACAATTATGAATGAAAATAAACTTCTTCATATTCTTAAAAGTATAAATTGGGATATCTTGCTTTCTGCTAACAGCTGTGAAACATTGTATAATTCGTTGTATTAAATTTCAAAAGGGCGTATGAACGGGCTACGTGTATTAAAGAGCAACGTTATAACAAAAGGGGTAATAAATCGTGGATGACATCAGAGTTATTGGATATGATATCAAAAAGAGACCGTTTTTTCCATCAATGGAAAAAGTGTAAAAATATAAACCTTGCGAAAGGGGTTTACAGGGCTGAGTACAACAACATTCGTAATATATGAATAAGAAGATAAAAATAGCAAAACAGAATTACTACCGTAAGCTTTTGGAAAAAAATAAAGGAAATATAAAAGATACTTGGCAAACTATAAATACAATTATAGGAAAGAAAAATAAAGAGTCAGTAGATGCAGTTATTAAAAAGTATTTAGGCAAAAATGAGAGTCCCATTAATATAGTAAACAAATTTGCAAATGTTTTTGTAGAAGAGGTTGAGCATATCATTCATAATTGTGACGTGACTTGTGTTAAAGATGATACAGGAGAAAATAGTTTAATTAACCAGCAGAAGCAATCGGTATACATTCCTCCTATTGATGCGGCAACAGTGCAAGAAATCATCGTAGCAATGAATCCGGAAAAAAGTGCCGGTTATGATGGAATAAGGGTTAAAGACTTGCAAAATATAAAGAATCAGATCAGTCCAGTAATTGCTTTGTTAATAAATTTATCAATTAAAGAGGGTGTGGTGCCAGATATGCTCAAGATATCAATTGTAAGGCCTGTCTATAAAAAAGGAAGCCATTATGATTATTCCAATTATCGCCCAATTGCCTTGTTGTCTGTGATCAATAAGATTATGGAAAAATATGTGTCTGGCTGTATAAGTGATTACTTTACGAAATTTAATATTATTAACAAAAACCAATTTGGTTTTCAGAAGGGCAAAAGTACATCTGACCTCTTATTAAAATTTTCAAATCTAGTAAATTCTAAATTAAGTGATAATTTGCATGTGGTATGCATGTTTATTGATTTCACGAAAGCGTTTGACACGCTCAACCACAAGAAATTATTATTGGCATTAGAAAATGTCGGTGTGAGGGGTCCAATTTTGCGATGGTTTCAGAATTATCTAGAAAATAGAAAAATAGTTGTAAAAATAGGTGAAGTGTTCAGCACCGCTAAAATAATAAAATCAGGGGTGCCGCAAGGGTCAATCCTAGGGCCATTGTTATACTTGGTATATGTTAATGCGATTACGCGATTCTTAAAGAAGTGTTTTGCATATTTTTTTGCCGATGACTCAGCATTAGTTGCGATTCATAGGAGGATTTCAATTGCTGAAATGTATTTGCAAGAGGATTTTAATAATTTACTGAGATGGACTCATGATGACGGTTGATTGTTAATGCTAATAAAACCAAAATAGTTCACATTTCTACTCCTTTAAATCTTGAACACAATGTTGCTGTTAAAGTCATATCACACTCGGTACAGTGTTTGCATAATAACGTTAATCAAAACTCACGTGACATAAATTGCAACTGTGATCAAGTGATTGAGTCGGTGTATAGTCACGTGTATTTGGGAATCGAAGTTGATCAGTGCTTTTCTTGGGACAAACATATTAGTAGATTATGCAACAGGATTCGACCGTGCGCAGCACAACTGTACCATTTAAAAAATATTCTCCCATATAGTTTACTTCGTATGGTTTATATCGCAATGGTTGAGTCAATCATCTCGTATGCACTGTTGGCCTGGGGAAATGCCTCTCATATGTATATTAATCAAATAGAAAGTTTACAGAAATATATATTAAAAACAATTCTACCAATCATATAACAGATCATTGTTCGTCAAACGATTTATTCAAAATATCTGATTTGCTTCCCGTAAATGTTATGTATATATATAAGTTAATAACTAAATTTTATTATAATGATGAACACAAAATTAAAATTGACCATACCATATATACAAGAGCGCAAGCCGCAAATGACTACAGAGTTCCTTTGACAGCAAATAAATATGGTGAGCGATCTCTGCAGGTTAGTGTGCCGCAGAGTTTTAATCTCTTGCCGCCGAAATTAAAAGAATTGGATAGGTTGAGCCAAGTCAAGATAAGAGTTAAAGAGTTTCTTCTGTCCAATTTAATGTAGAATTTGTTACATTATTTTTCGTTTCCTTTTTTTTCCAGAGCTCTTTTTGTATGAGTAACTGTTCATTTTATTTTTGTGTTTTGTTATTCAAATTTGAATTGTTTAATAAGTTTTTATAATTTATATTGTTAAACATTATGTAGGAATTAGCCATGGAATCTGCATTCCGTATCTAGCATGTAACTTAATAGTATGTAATAATTATTTTCATAAGAATATAACCCACAGACAAGCTTATCAAAGCTTTGTGGGCAATCGAATAAAATTGTAATTATTAATTCTGTAAGAAAACTTTATTGCTAATAAAAAAAAAAAAAAAAAAAAAAAAAAAAAAAAAAAAAAAAAAAAAATTATTATTATTATTATTATTATTATTATTATTATTATTATTATTATTATTATTATTATTATTATTATTATTATTATTATTATTATTATTATTATTATTATTATTATTATTATTATTATTATTATTATTATTATTATTAATATTATTATGATATGGGAGATGGGGGGTAAATTGTTCTCTCAGTCTCATGCATGTCGGTATGTTGAAATCGCAAACACGTGCCCGCTTAGGTTTAAGCAACAGCATCTTCCCTTTGAGATACGATCGCGAGCGAAACGTGTACATGTACTTGTGTGTACATCATCTGTCGACGACACTAGCCTCTAGTATTAATGCACGTGTTGCTCCCAGCTTCACCTGTAAGGAGTCGCGAGAGAAAGTGCTGGACAAACTGGGCTCCTAATACGTTAGCTACTTTTACAAACAGCTGAGAAAAAGAAAGTTTCTGTTGCTAAGTTTGCATCTGTGAGAAGACGTAATCTTTACTTCCTGAATGCCTTCTACCTGTAATCACTGTACGAGCGTGGGAGATGGCTCCATTCAACCCTCATGCTCATTATTATTAGCCAACTGGTTGCTTGCTATACCGGTAGTTAGTATTAAGTAATTACGATCCTGGGAATCTTCCAAACAAAACATTCAACACATCAATGGTATGAGTATGTGCCGTGATGCGATGCGATGTGTATCATGCGATTATTATTATGAAGTTCACTAAGCGCAACAATTATGAGGTAATAGCGTTGTGGGTCAAAAGGCGGGTACCGAAATTTATGGTTTAAGGGAATTTGAATGACGAGACAGAATAACCTAGATTTAATGTAGATAATTGTTATCAAATCACAAACCAGCCACTTCAATGTTCGTAGATTTATTAATGTCATAAACTTATCGAATCGAATTCGTTAATTGTGGGAGAGCTGAAGGTAACAAACCTTACCATTGGTTAATGAAAATTGAACCGAACCACAGCAAATAATTGGATGTCGCAGATTAAACAAACAAAACCTTTATATTTACGCGGATAAGGGCTAAATTAAACTACATCAACCTAACTGCATAGGCATAGTTAAATCAACCAAAACCTTACTATTTTGTTCGTCTTATGACGGCTGAACCAAACCACTAACCACCAACAAACAAAGTTGAATGACCCAAGCAATTTCTAAATAGCACAGATAATTCCAGATTTAAAAATACAATACATTTTTACATTTTATGCACGTTCGATATTTCTATGATTTGTTCTTAAGACATGACCTCATTCAAAGATTCTTCAATGGAAAATTGTTTTCACCATTATTTTCTTCATCTCGTACAAGAAAATATACGCTTAGAAGTTGAGTCACGTATTTGGTTATTATCACTTTTTTGAGGTCAAAACTAATTAACATAGAAACTATGCCTCCGCCAAAAGAACGTGCCCAATGCACGCCTACAGATGTATTGGAATGGGCATACATAAATTAAAACTATACTATAAATTCTTTTCGCCCGCCAAAATCTATTATGTTCCAATGTAAAATAAACACCTTAAGCTAATTCGTATTAAGATAAATGGTAACAATATGAATGTGAGGCGTGAGTTACGGTATCACATTAGTATTCATGATTTGTTTTCACCATAGAATTAGCGGGATGGGCATTCTCCTCGACACTTACATCGAGAACCCATCAATTATAGTAAACTTCTGAAGGAGGGTATGTCGACGTTATGAGTCATTTACGTCTAGTTGGTCGTTTTTTTAAATGGTTAACGCATAGAAAGTTTTTAATTTTCTCTGAAGAAATTCAATTCCTTTTCATACGGCCGTGATCATTGAGGAAGCTACAGTGCGTGTGTGGCAAGTTGTCACTGACCCCCGAAGACGTAATGTAGATATGAAGACATGTGCTACGATGCCAAAACTCACAAGAAAATATTGCAACATCGTTGTTAACATACATTATAGTACGCGACGCGTTTATTTTAATAGTATTTAATTGAGTCTTGGGGTCAAAAAATCTAAAACGAAGTATAAAGTAAAATAGGTACAAATTTGCTAACAATTGTTTACCAAATCACGGTGAACACAAAAACGGTTCGCTATTTCTACAAAATGTCATTGTAAGATTTTGTAAGAGAAGTTTTAGTAGCATTAACATAACTGTAAACCAGTGCCATCTGTCAAGCAAGCCATAATAGGTGGCTTTATGTGTGGTGTAAATCATGTTTTATCTATGAACAGCTCTTCGTAGCATACTTCCTTGGTAGGACATCAAAGTAATGTTAACCCCGGGTTGACAAAATGACCTTGTGCGGTTAGCCCGATCCTCGAATCCTCGCAAACTCGCAGTTTAAAATTATCAAAATGGTTTAAATTATGTAATTCAATTGAAATATCTAATAAGTTTCTTATTTTCAACAGTTAAACAAAATGGCGACTGAAACTCCATGCGGTCCCAAAACCCAAGCACCCACGATAATGCCTACTCATTTCAACTCAAAGCACCCACTTATTTTGTCTAGTGCCTGAAGGTCCTGTTTTTACATTTCCGGACAGAGCCCTGGCCCATTGAGCCAGTCCAAGTCGCAAAGTAACGTTATTGAGGCGACTTCCTGTGAGATAACCACAAACTGGTTCGCGACGGAGCGCCTGACAGTTGAGGCAGGTCGTGAACCAAGTCTGGTACTCTTTAATGTCGCTTCATGTGCACTTAGTTCCACTACCACACTAAACTTAACACAATCTTATCGGGACTGCAATCAAGTAGGGCTACCGTACTTTACCAACGAGGTTTTGCCACGCATGATACGCATGCCAACACTGACGTAACTTTTATTGTTCTGGATGTATACTTGGCCTGGATTGCGCAACACAACTAAGTGACAATCTGTGTTTACTTCTAAATACATCAATTATGTAATATTCTCATAGCAAATCATACATGTAATTAGAAACTTATCAAACGCGCTTTTCAAGTGAATAGTCAAAAATAGAAATACGTACAGCACTTTGTTTTTCACAAGTTGATTCTCAATAAATTTTGTATAGTATAAATTCATGATTTGGTACCGTGTGTGATTTGTGTGACACGACGAAAAAATCAATTTAAAAAAAGCACAATATGGTTAAGAAAACTCGTTTAAAGCTTCATTTCTACACTTATAATATTAAAGCAACTCTGAGAATGCGTCCAAGCGGAACCCCCCTATGAGGGTGCAGAACCTTGCCACGTATTACAACCTTTGCATTGGCAAGTGGATATAGGATCATACCGGAGGGCAGATACACCACTTAAGTTAGCTTTGCTTTGTTGGAGCTGGGCAATCATGATTCCCTGGATTTAGTAATGTTGAAATTCTGTTTACTTAGTAAACATAAATAGATGCTATCAGAGTGTGATGACTGATGAACCTGCAGTTTTCCTGGTGGTGCTGATGCTAAGATACTAATCGAGACGATGAGTTGTGATAAATGAGGATGAAGAAAATTAACAAAAACTAATCCACATCCCTTGGTTGCACTCGCTTCGGACAGTGCTGTGAAGCACCGCGATCAACGAGTGTCTGCACCTGGCAGGTGGTGACGAGTCACTTGCTCTTCTCAATGTATTACTTATAATTCAACGGAAACGGAAGACGTAGTAGCTACCCGCATCAAATACAGGAGAGGAGTAGAACCGTGTCACTGTCAAGCATGGGTGCAAGGCTTCTGATTCACTTAGATCGTCAACATCCTGAACAACAAGGTGAAGAAGACTTGAGTATATGTAGGGTTTAAAACCACCAATGTGAAGGACTTAATTACAATTATTACATATTTGGCATTGTGTTATTAATTAATGTAATTTAACAAAATTAGTATCACCGAACGTTATCAAGAGCTGTTTATGTTTTGCTGGTTAAAATTCCAAACACAGATTGGTGACTTTGAATTTGGAGGAGCTAAGGAAGTGTTTCTGCCATCAGAGTCCATTATCGCGAACACCATTGGTTGACATCATCTAATCATTTGAATTGCAAATTAGTTGCACTGTTTAATGTGTGCAGCTTAAAAAAGTAGGAAGCCAAATTCTAATCAAAGAGAGTGACCAGTTGAAACAATGCGTCGTGACAAGCAAAAAGCTATGCAATCTCACGAGACCGTTTGCCCAAGAGTTCGGCAGGAATTAGAACAATAGCGAATCACGCAGACCACCAACAGGCTTTTTGTTTTCATTTCCGTTGTCGATTTCGTTGGTCAGCCGAAATGGCGAGTCCGAAACAGTGAGTGTAGGCTACCAGTAGTTCTTGTGTCATCACCTTGGACCTAAAGAGAGGCACTGATAGATTACTTAAGACTCTTGAAATAGAGCTATCATGATTCATGACTGTAACAGTTGGTTTTGCAATTGAAATCCCCTCCCACAAACAGTTCACCGTCTTAGAGGAAATGTCAAGTGACGAAATATATGGCCACCTTAATTTGAATTTGAAGACATTAACTTTCATAGTTTCAAAGTAAACCTCCAGGCATTTAAAAATCGCGCTTTATTACTTATGAAGCGTGTCGTGCATGCGTCCAAATGATACTTATGATAATGATTCCGATGATGAGGTGCAGGCAATGTTTTGATCACTGTTCCGTCAGGGTTTTGGTAATAAAGTCTCACTCACTTCTCACGTATTTGTCTAGTGAGCGTGAGATACACGTAAGATACCGTTTTTGAAGCAGAATTATTTTCTTACCAGTGTTGCCTGTTGCCTGCATTATTATTCGCACGCTATGCGGAACTAACGTTACGAATTATTCATTCGATTGAGAAGTTCAAGGTAGCCAAACTTTCACCAGCTCATCCTCGGCCTCAGTAGAGCGCACGATCTTTGTGGACCAATCCCTTCACGATCACTGGGCATGAGCAGCCCCCCTTCCTTGTGGACCATTCCCTTGCCCAGCCTCCCCTTCACGATCACTGGGCATGAGCAGCCTTCTCACTGGGCATACACACACACACACTAAATTCATGTTTATATATCATCTTGACCAGTAAGCATAAACAAGCTCCATACTTGCACTTGTATTCGTTTTAATACATTGGAACTTATAACAAATATGTTATTTAAAACAAGTGGCCAATCGGGAGAATGTCATCGTATAGATAAGATAATAACAAACGTATCAATAGTTTATGGCACTACCATATAAGTATGGTAAATAAATATATATTTTTTGTAAACCGTTGACATACATTTTGTTTAATTGATAGGTTTTGTTTTCTATCAATGGCACAAGAAACGTGTACATCATAATATCAAAGTGTCCGACGAAGTTAAAAGAAATACGTTGTTAATCGCCAACACACAAACAAAATGGTGGTGCGGTTACATCTTAGTCGTGTAGCCCATTCAAGTTTCCTTTTACGGCCAGTAGGCCTATAGGCCTACGTATATTTAGTCTCGGAATGTTTTGTTTTTTTGTAAACGAATCTAATCTTCCAAGAATTGATGACTACCATTCAGTAGGTCATGAAAAATCGTACCAACAAGTCAAGCAGTGGGCCTCCACAGACACGTTCCAGTCACCACTTAAAAAGATATCATGCTTTTTATGCTTTTCATTCTCCCGATTTAGTAATCATGTATATTGGTCATCATGATCAGGAGAACTAGTAATTATCCACCAACTTAGTTAAGCTATTATTTGCTACAATAAATCAAGTTATTACGAGGATTTTCTTACAGCTATGATTATAAGCATACTATATCATTCTGAGAGATTTTTTTTATCCCATTCAGGTGAGTTTTTCTACATAAGAGGGTGATAAATGCATTGCTTTTATTCCAAATTCAAGAAACAGTATGTTCATTCATAATGTGAATAAACGCCAGTTTTTTTAAGTATCAAGTTTACTGACACGCTGACAGTGAGGTGAAGTGTAATCAGAATGAGAATCGTTCAGTTTCTTAGAAGTCACAATCATTATCATTTACTAAAACTCCATCAAACAACTTAAAATCAAAAATCAATCATTATAAAATCAATCAAAACAACCAAATAAGTTCAAAAACTAATATTGTGTGTGAATACGAAAAGGACCCATAACACAATTTTGTTCATGAAACACTATACAGGGACGTTAACTATTTTATCGTCGAGAAATACCAGACAAAAAGGTGTTCATTCAGATATTTTATTGCGGCAGAATCTTAAGAAACGATATTTCACAAGTAATGACTTTTATAATGACCTTCAATTAAAGAATTTAAGTAGCGTTGCATGGCTGATTCACAAAAGCTTGTTTATCAGCTTAAATAGGACTGAGTATTTAACGCAAGCTTGTTTGTATCTGCCAGTAATCTTGTTACAGTGATAATTACAACGAGGTGATTAAGCGTACAGTAGGTTTGCATAGCTCTAAAACCGAAAGCGGTTTAATTATTCGTTTGAAATTCAGCTGTTAAAATTAAAAATCACCGAAGGCAATAGAAAGTATAATCGAGCGAATTGTCTACAGTTTATGAAGTAAGATAACTTAAAGCAGTCCAAAGAAAACCCACGACATCTTTCAGTTTACACTTGAACGGCTCTCTTCATTAATTAACCGTGAAGTGAGAAAGAGAAATTAGACGAAAAACCTTGAATTTAGTCCAATGCGCGTGTGTAATACTTCGGAACAACAGAGTCATTGGCTTTAGGAACGAACGTTTGTTTGTCCTGTTCGATTCTCGCTCAAGGGTCCAAGAAACGTGTATTTCAACTAACCGGTGTTCCCATTTGAGAATTTCAGACCTAATCTCTGGGTTTTGTTTGTGAAAAGTTCACAATTTAACCTATACCGTTACGCAGTTTCGCACGCCGACTATTTTATTTGTATTTGGGCTAAATTAGTAAAGTAATGAAAAAGTCAACTGATCTAAAAAAATTGGATGAGTGTTTTGCATTGAACGATGAGCGTTACAAATTAATTATGTGTGGCGATTGATTGCATGACCATAGCACATTATTTAATTAACTTTTAACAATGAATTGTAAAGTGGATAAACTCAGTCTCTTCAGTATTCAATGTGTTTTTGTTGCTATACACTACAACTATTCATTCAATCAACGAGAATGAAGACGGTGGAGAATGAAGACGATCACGAAGAACTCGAACGCAAGTAATTTAGTTATTTAGACTCAAATTGTCATCCAAGTGTGTCAGCTAACATTTTAGTAAATGTCACGAATCGGGGTTCTCCACATTCCAAGTATAAGCCCCCCCCCCGTCTTTTTTCCCAGACTGGCACTCTAACAGTAATACAAAAGTATTTGTTGACAGAATATTTACTATTTCTTTAAATGTATTACGTATTATAAATTCTCTTAGAAACTTCTATCAATTACATACATCGTACATTGTAAAATCATAACAAAATCACGAAATAAAATATTACACAACAAAACATACCGTAATACTATATTATTATATTATTTAATGAATATTACGTAAGTTTGCTCTCATTAAGTTCCGGGGAAGCCTTGTCTATTGTGTCATGTTCCCACCTACTCAACAATATGCAGGTTAAAGAATGACTCACATGCTTTTTACGAAAACATTCCAAAAATTTACCACAGCTCTTGTGTAAGATTTTTGCAAAGTAAGATATAACCACGCCTTCCGCTTTCATAGAGGGAGTTGCTATAGTCTGGTTGTGTTATCAAAACTATTCTATCGAAGAAGGAAGGATGCAATATCGCGATGGGAATTTCATACTCGTACATCATTTTCTTAATCTAAAGTGTACAAAATATACCATACAAATCGTTTACATAACATTATTTTGAATGGTACAAAACACATTTTGTTGTAGACTAAAAGGCTGGTCCATTCGAGTAATTCAATGGAACTTGGAACGGATATATATCCAAAGACTTTATTGGTACGAACTTAAGTCCTGTATGAATTCACGTAATAATTAAGGGAAAGCATGAATAACTAAATTAATTAAATATTAATAAATATTGACGAGAATCGAACCCACGACTTCGAGACGGTTAACGAGAAGGCGGTTCCAAATATTTAACCTTGTGCGTATAGTAAAAGGATGATATCACTTATAACGGTTTGTATGTTTTAGAAGGTGTATTTATTTATTTCCATAACCGTCAATATGACTAGTACAGTTCTAACCCCCCGGACTCTGATTCGTAAGGTTACAGGTTCGCTTCCCGCCCCCGGCAATCCTGAATGTGGTTGTTCCAAGGTGTTCCACAGTTCTAAGCGATTGCTGGCATTAAGTTCTGTACATTCCGTATGACTTTCTTCGAGGACTATTAACTTCCACATTATGCAATTACTCTGTACCCTACGGCAGAAAAAATATTCATAAGTGTGCATTCTTTCAAGGTTACACTTGCATTCGCTTTTTAAACCGGGCTTACTGTCATGCTTGATTCCCTATCCACAAACATTTAAGAACCAACGTAACGTTGTTTTTAAAACAAGTACGTGTAGTGAGTACCCGAAATAGGAGACGAAGCTAATTAATCAACAGATTGCCGAAGAAGGATGCTCAACTAAAACATGCGGCGATATTTTGGTGGAGGTGCCGGGCTGGAAAATAACTTTTTAAAAGCTTCGCCCCCTGACCCCCAGGTTTAACAAAACCATTATGTATCATACTTGTTGAAGGTCAATGTCAACGATAGAATGAAATACACTCTGAGGTCTTGTTCGGGTTTTATCGTGAGATGTGATACCCGTACATACGGACGGATGGACGTTCAAGTAATAAATATGTTGAGAATAGGTTTGTTTATCTAAAGAGCTATGTAATTTAGATACACACAAAATTTTAATACGTTTGCTTTTTGGGTGTAGCTGCAACAGTGAAGGCAGCCATTCAGCCAAAGTAAAATGTATATTTGGCTCTTACACAACTTTCAGCGAACTGTAAGAAACAAATACCCAGTGATCCATAACGATGAAGGAATGAGAATGCCAAGGTTGTCGCAATATTCGTTCTCCTTTTAGATCTATCTTCAACCGCATTCGACCTCATCAATGGGCGTTATAACGCTCGTTTTATTATGAGCAACTGTATTTCCTACTCGAATCAAGTGGCACTTTCTCTGTCGATGTCTCCTCTTCTGTCTGGGTGTCAAGACTGCCTTGTGTGGGTCGACGATCTTGTGGGCTAGCCAGGATGTCAGAACACAAGTTTGGGGGATCGATTCCCGATCAGGTCATTTTTTTTACGTACTGAAGAATTTATTAAACGAATCATAAAGTTTTCAAATGGGCTTCAAATCTGATGATGCTATAAGAATTCGTCATTATAATGGACGTAGAGACACCGGCCCATTAGCACGTAGTCTACCGCTGGTGATCGAGATCCACCACCAACCTCAACTGAAGATAACAAAGATGTTACATGAAGCTCGAGCATCCAAAAGCACAATCCCTGTCACCCCCTCCCCCCCCCTCCTATATTCTTATCTATTGATGTGACGTTAAATTTTGTAGAATGCGCTGCCTGTACCAATCATATGTGCTGTCAAAGATATCACATATTACTAAATTTTAAGAGCACATTTCAATATAATATAGTAATTTTATCTAATTTGCAATTACCCAAGAAGGCAGGGTACAAAACCATATTTGCAAGGGTTTAAGTCATTATTTTTGTTACGGATTTTGAAGAATTTGTAAGCATTAATTTAAGTAGTAACCGATTTATAATACCTGTTAATCTCATGTCATGTCATTGGAATTAATCCCAACATAGGCTGCGAATTCGTTTCAATAACCACCCAAGTGCATTGCTTGACCATAAACGATTGGTAATCGCTCTTCCCACAGTCCCAAACATTCCAAATAATCTTTCCCAGAACTGATTGAGTTTTTTTTACTTGAGAACCTGCCCGAATAGTTGCCGCCGATGTCCTTGTAACTCCCGCCAAAACGCGACATGCAGCTTCCAGAGCCAAAGGGCGTGAAATCACATGATTGCCAACTCAACAGTGAAGGAGAACATTGCCAACCAGGCCGTGGTATACTCATTACAGTCGGTGTCGTCTCTTGGCCTATTTCGGAGCTTCGCGGACATTCCAAAATAAGTGAAAAAATCTACAAGTCATTCTAAAAAAAACATTTCAAGTTATTTGTGCTTCAGCAGTGTTATCATAACTGTTCATGTATCTAGCATAGACATGCGAAAAATGGCGTTTTACATATGAACAAAGATGACGATGAAACATACATACACAGGAAGCTGCGCCTGTGGATAAGAAAAAATCAGCTTATTTGTACTACATTATCATATTATTATGAATTAGCATTTGCATAATATATTAGACTGGAGGTCTTCGACTATCATCAGCTTTTTCGTGTCCACCAATTCGTCGCCTTGTGAATGGTAACTGGTCACAAATCACATCACATCGTTGAACCTAACTCTGAACGTGGAAAGTAACCACCATGAACTAGCTAGCCCAATTCAATCCCCAACAAGCGTGTTACGTAATAATATATATCTCAAATTTTGATTAAGTTTAAAAGACACAATTAACATGAATTTGTCACTTTCAACGAACTCATAGGGTATAAGAATATTTATTTTTTCCAAAAAAGGGCAACTCGTATAATCCAGTGGTATAATCCTGTAGTTTTCTATAAATTAAACCATGCATTTCTCGGCGACCGCAAGGCGAACGGCCGCGTAGATCTGGTAACTCGCTCGCTTATATAATGCAGTACCGCGTACTTGCATTGCATGGACAAGTAAGAGTAAGTAAGATAGCTTGTTTGCGGTGGGGCAACGCACGGTTTCAACGGGATAATGGAACCTTATAAAACAGCGGTCAATCGCATCTACAAGAAAGTTCCAGCATAACATAGTAGACGCTACTTGATGCTCGCGGGATAGGTGGAAACACGATTAAACATAGAAACTAAATAGTAATTAACATAACCATAGAGAATGTGTGAACATATCAAGTGTGAGTGAGTTGAGAAGGAGAGAAAATAGTAGGGTATAGTGGACGTTCAGTTCTGATTGAAATAGCCGATGTTCGTAGGATCGAGAGAAATTGATCAACCGAAACTAAGAAGAAAAAAATCCCTTAATAATCTTAGATCACCTGACTCTGTTACATAATTAGGGAGTCCGTGCCTATGTCAAGTGTCACGATAAACTGAACAGCCTCTGAATGCCCGTCAACAAGGATGATACAGACTATATTCGGTGACCCTGGGATTTAGGGGAATGTGACTAGTCGGCAAGAAATGTGGAACAATTAATACTCGCGTCTCCACCAAAGGGATTTAAACGCTGGAATAAGCGTGGTAATAACGCTAAACTTCGCTCCCTATTTTGGGTACTCCGCTCCCCTAAGATGTGTGTGTAAAATATCATGCAACCTGCACACAAACAAAAGTGTCCTTAATACGAAACATGCATTTTTTAAACATGAAATTATTATTTTCAAATATGAAAAAGCAATAAATTTAGAATAAGCAATTAATAATTATATCGATTATTATTCCATAATCGGCAGCAAGCCGAACTAGATATATTAAACAGTCGAGGTACGGAGTAGAGTAGGTCTAACCTTAACGGGACAGAGTCGTAAAGTTGTTGTATGTTAATGTAATGATAATAAAAACAATGTAACAACCTATTTAAAAACTATTTAACTTGTAAATCAGTTACCTAAAACGAGCATAAAAAGCGTTGGCAACCCGTGGATAATCGCAGCTTGCAGTGGATAAAGTGTGCAAGGTCGTATATGCACAGCTTTCTTGATTTGAATTCACAATCTTTAGAAATATGACCTTGGGAAAGATGCAGTACGAGTTGTAAATCAAGTTATATACATCAAATGTAGTTTTAGGCAGTGTCGCTTAAAACCATACGTTTAAAATGTTTGGTTCTAATTCATGTCAAGGTTGGGCTGAGTATTGGATACGATGTAATTTTATTTCTATTTCTACCAATATAAATAATTTTAGTAATTTATAAACGG
Organism: Sweltsa coloradensis; assembly: GCA_024449915.1. Taxonomy (NCBI): domain Eukaryota; kingdom Metazoa; phylum Arthropoda; class Insecta; order Plecoptera; family Chloroperlidae; genus Sweltsa; species Sweltsa coloradensis. The sequence continues at coordinate 82,843 of JAMZAV010000033.1, read as the reverse complement.
AAATAGAAGGATCTATGAATTGAAATATTAGCCATTTGACTTTGCAAGTTGTGTTTCGTGGTTGTGTGTATGTCCGGTTGTTTAATGAGCTTGGTTTTGTTTAAAACTTGGCACGGAAACCAAATTCCAAACGAGACGTATAAAAGTTAATGTGAAAGGCTAAGTTGATTACTAAAACCAACAGACTACGGTTGAACTACCTCCTTTCAACAGTAGAAGCTAAAAGTGGTTCTTCATCAATAAAGGTGTATCTCGGAGCTAGGTCTAGGTTAGTGTTGGTGTTTATCACTATCTATCTCCTAGTGGTTTACTTAAGGAAAAACAAGGTCATTTCAAGAAATACTTGACACCAAAAGGTCTGGCGCTCGAACCTACACTTGATTGATATAAGATATCGTGTAGGCACGACCAGCCCAGATTGAACATTGGGAGCAACCAGGGATTATCCACCTTACAAAGCAGCACCTTGTTGCGACGAAAGGTGGCGGGTTCGAGTCCGGGTTTCATCAGCGACGAGCTAAGTGGCATCCACACGACAACGAGAGAAACTAAAAGTATCTTGCAGACTAGTTTTTGCCCCGAGGTTGAAACAATGATCATTAGAGTGAATCTATCAATGGTTTTAAATTTTCTAAATTATACATTGAGTCGACTTGGGAGAGTAGAGAGTTTAAAAATTAATTTGAAAAAGAAACAACGCTACTTTTTGTTTGTATAATAATCAGTGTCATTAAATATTACCCACAGGCAAAACTACGCAACATGCATCGTGCAGACATCGTGCGAATTAAATATATTTAAAATTTCTTCTTTTTATTTTTTTGTTAAAATCTTGCCTCTAGGCAAATAGACAGGAAACAATTCGTAAACAAATGTAACGCTCTCTATAGGCAAGTTAAATTTATTTGAATTTTTTTAATTAATCAAAAAACAGTATTTTCTAAATATATTTTTCAACATGTAAGACATGTGAATAATTATTGAAAGTCCTTGAACTATTGGTAGCATCGATGTGATAAAAATGTATTGTTTTGTATATCATTGCGTTCAAAGTTATAGCTGCCGTCATTCAAGGAATCGCATGACTCTCATGAAACCGGCTACTGCTTCCTGTACCTCCTTATTCTCTGTGAAACAGTACCTACGTCTACACCAGATGCCGCTCTCCATACTCGGGCACATTCCTCTAACTGCACAAGCTCGCCATGCTGCCAGCTTTACCTCTTTCAATCAATCTATCGCCATGTGCGTTTCAGTTTTAATCGAGTACAGTCAAGCTCGCCATGCTGCCAGCTTTACCTCTTTCAATCAATCTATCGCCATGTGCGTTTCAGTTTTAATCGAGTACAGTCAAGCTCGCCATGCTGCCAGCTTTACCTTTTTCAATCAATCTATCGCCATGTGCGTTTCAGTTTTAATCGAGTACAGTACAGGGAGGTAAGAGATCGAAATTTTTTAATTGTTTGATCCTTTATCTTACAAATCCGACTGGGAATGAAAATTTAAGTTTCATACTTACATTTTTTCTTGTTGTTCCATAATTTAATTAATGTTTACAATATTCTACAGCTCAACGATTATCATGTTTGTAAATTGTATTGGAGTGTAATAAAATGTGTTGTTATTTTTCTGGCGACTTGATAGCTTTTTCATGTTTTTTTTAACTACAATAAAAATCAAAGTATAGCATGGCTCTTCTGGCCAGTAGTGAAACACTACGTGTGCACATGCTTTTTGAAGTTGGATCATTTTATTGAGTGATTTCGGCCAAATGCAAGAAACGGTTGCCATTCTCGAATACTTAGATATGGCATGGAGATGCATAATGCCCGAATGTATTACTACCACAAAAAGCAATTATGGACTACCACAAAAAAGTAAAACTCATAAATTTTTTAAGCTACCTATGCAAACTCCAAATGAAACGAAATTCTTTCTCAACCAAAATCGAGTAAAAATTCATTCAAATTAATGCGTTCGGATAGGTCGTGGTGGCATTTGATCGTGGGCACAGAAAGTCACCATGTCGTCATATTGTATCTTGATTGATCGCATCACGGTACAGTGACTGTCTTCCCCTCTAGAGGACGATGCAGAACTTCTAGCTAGAGGACTGACCGTTATCTTGCTGCTAGTCAAGGACGTAACCGTCGTGGGCGTGGCATCGTGAGCGCTCAATCCGAACAATACAATGAATGAAGCAATCATATCATATTTACCCGCACAACTTATCATTTATATCTCGTAATTAGAATTAATTAGTTTGGAAAACTCAACGAAATTTGTAACGATTTGTTTGCTTATTTTCTAATTATGGTTATTAGTTGTACATGAATTATCATAAGAAATGAGTTGATGTAACAACGAATGGTTATGCGTGTTAATCCTGTGAATGGTATTTTCATTGTGCTATGTCAAGTTACATATTTGCCTAGGCCTACCTCAACAATTACACGCACGTTTGCCCGTAATACGATTGATAAGTAATTTGTATTGGAGATAATATAATCTATACAGTTATGTTTACACTCCTCAATGGTACTTTTTATACAGTTTAAGTAAGACATATTCCATTTTCAATGATCTTCTCCATTTTCCTAGAGAGCCAAGATAAACTAACACCAGAGAGTGGCCATACAGTACTTCCGGCTGCCATGTTTTTGACAAACAATATTTTAGTTTCGTCAGATGTAGTAAAGTAAACGAATGTGGCTTAAAACAGACTTGAAAAACAAATGTGGCCTACAATAGACCAACTTATTTACGTCTGTTTCAAGCCAAATTTGTTTACTTTTACGGCAGTTAACGAAACTAAAAAATTTTGGCAAAGACATGGTGCCGGAAGCACTGTATGGCCACTTTCTGGTGTTGGCTTATCTAGGCTCTTTACATTTTCCCAAGCCAAACACCGAATGCAAAGTTTTTCTTGGTTTTATTAAATAAACTTGCAGCTATTTCGTTCATCACTATAGTTATTAATATTATGTAATAGTGTGTGAATTGTGTTTAGTTTGTTTTGATATGTGTACAAAGTGGTTCTAAAAACAAACAAAAAATATACTACGCTATGCATGCTCTACTACGACAATTGAGAATACTTCAGCACAGAATTTGTCAGTTCGCTCATATTCGTGCATATGGTTACTTGACAGCACCATATAAAAATTGTGGTTATGCATATGTGTAGTTACATAACATGACATGATGAACGTGGTCGGCATTGGCATTAAACTGTAGTTAATCCGCGTCTCAATAGTATCTGCACCGCGATCTAGTACTCGCCTCAGACTCGGTCTGTCGTCGACGTCATGGTTTCTATTCAAGTACATCATAAACAAGTAGCGATTACATCAAAGTAAATCGTTTCTTAATAATATCTTGGCCCGGTATCAACATGGACACAGGAAGTAGGAATCGACTTCTTACTGGCCGAAGCGACTGGAATTAGTCCACGTGCAACTATTGATAATGATGTTTAAAACTAGCCCTCAGTGACCTATAGACCATTAGAAATCTATACCCATGCCTAGATAGCTCCAACGATTGCAGATAAATCCGCACGAAATTACAAATTGACCAATTCGCGACGACGTAGAATGAAGCCAATTAACCCCCTGGTCACTTATTATAGTGTTACCTAAGAATAATTCAACAGGAACCGGTAATGCCAGCAATCACAGTTAATAGGCATTGGTAAATTCTTTCTTTTCCAAGTGTGGATGATTTCTTAGACACACATGTGGCAAAACGAATCTGTCTATATATGCATGCAAGAGGATGACCTATGCGAATGCTCATTATGTCATTGAACGTGATTATTACGCATCTCACATAAGCAAGCACTTGCTTGCATCACTTTCACTTTTGGACATGGTCATGAAAGGTAAGTATAGGTCTTACCGCACGCACGTCCAAAAGGTCTGATAGGTTAGGTTGTTGGTTCTAATAAGCTATTGTTTGTACTTTTATCTGCATGCAGTCTTCTCGGACTACGCATTTTATCTTGGTATACAATCTGTTTACAAACAATTCGATTGATACCTTTCTATATTAGCATAAGTAGGCATGAAACCAGTTCCTCAGGGGTCATACACTGCCATCTTATGCAACCTCTTGCCCCCTGCTTATCGTACACTTCCTATACCTATACAGACTCCGCAAATATTTCGTGAGTTTTGCTTGTCTAGCACTTCGTCCTTTATAACAACATCGCACATGAGCGCGAAATGTGAGAAAGTCAAGTTATAAAATATAAATTAATACTGTCAGTTTTGTTGTTTCCTGTACACAATAAAAACACATTGTAAGACGCCTTATTTAGTAAGAACGTTGAAATCTGTAGGTGTGGGTTTAGGTTTTATGATATTATTCAAAACAAGCATGAATTAATTAATTTCCAATGGAATTAAAATTCAAAACTCACACCATTGTATGCATCTTTCAAATGAATAGATAAAGAATGGTTTGAATACTACCGGCCATTAAATTCATCCTTCAAAAATCAAAATGATAATGCTGAGGACTAGGCTTACAACACATGTGAGTCGAGATGATATCTTATTGGGCAACAATGTATTGTGTAAATCAAAACACCAGTAATGATGTAACCAACGGCATAGGGAAATAATTATGCCTAAATTCAATATTTCTTTCCATGAGAGAAGATTCGAGGTGAAAGTATTATTGAGAGGTGAGAGTAGGGTCCAAATAAAAGTTGATTGCATGTATGCACAGCCACAGCCACATGCTACATTGGAGCGACGTGTGACGTGCTTAGACCAGTGTGCGTGACACTTGCATTCTCAGCCCAAACAGGAAAACAACAATATTATTCCTTAAACAACCAATTGCAAAGGAACTGCCAAACTTTTTGAAGATAGAGACGTTTCGTTGTTCGATAACAACGATCATATCAATTTATAGATTAGCTGCAAACTTTAGTATGTATGAACTACTCAATTACTCAATTTTGAAGAAGAGAAAGATCACAATATCAATTTCGAAATATTGTTTACCCGTAATCGATGAAACAAATAATATTGCTCCAATCAATGGCCAGAAAAGATGGCAACAAACGTCTAAATATAGTACGTCTGACCCAGTTGTTCAAATATGTCTGAAAGTATTGAACTAGCGGATTTGAAGGCTCAATTGGTACATTCCAGTAAAACTGGGACAGTTTAATTTCGTAGAGGTGATTCATTCATCAATACGGTCGTGAAGTGAAGTGAAACAAGTTAAATATTCGATAATATCAATAAGGGTTTTTACTTCGAAGAAGATCGATTGTAAATCTGTTATAACTAAAGTACCCACAATGTGTACATTAATTAGAACACTCCGGTCTTCATTTGCGAGTTACGATAAAACAAAGACAAAGAGGAAGAACCTATGAATGGACAGGGAGCTAGAATGGATAATGTGGAATAACTACAAAAACATATTTCTTATGATACATTGTGAAAAATTAAAAGTAGAACGGTTCAAAGGTGTATCCATCGTCTGATATACATGTGCTAGACCGTGAAATTATCTCTGAACCCGGGTGTCCAGATTTCGTATGTATTAGAAATTAGAGCCACAGTATCGGCGTTGACTCAATCTGATATTGTTTCGAGATCTAAATCCAACGACTAACCGGAAATCCATCTAGAAACCGATTTATACCTACATAAAAAGAAAATGACGGAAGCAAATTAAGCTTAATAAAGGGTTTAATCCATTACCTGTGACATTGTTGACTAGTATTGATGGTAAACCATTACTTATCGTGAAAACACAAATGACCTTTCTAAAACAAAATTGGATTACATGGAAGAAAACGAATTAGGATTAGTTTACCCACTCAAGTATGATAATGAAATTAATAATTAGCATTTATTGTGTGGTGTGTTAATGCGGAACGCCACCTCCAAGGGAAAGTCAGTGTGTCACCATGAATTCTGATCAGTGGGTGTGAAGACTGACTCACTAATATCAGTCTGTCACTGGGCACAAACCCATAACTATGACATTCCGAACTCACAGCAAGGATTCGCATCGATACAATGATAAGTTAAGATAAACTGCATGGTCCTAGTTTCTGAAATATACAGTCAATTTCGATGGATGAAAAGCGATTACTGCTATGGATGGAAACAAAACCATACATTTTTAACGTGATTTTTTAATTAGCACACATTTAAACATGTACTCTTATTTCGTTGAGGATGACCCAAAATCATTTCGGATATGTGGAGGTATGTAAGAGTTTGACGTGCAGATTCTTTCTTCGAAAGTTGAGTATGTTAGTACGATTGAACCCACAACTTAAAATTGTATTTGTAAGAACACATCATCATCAAATGATTTTGTTATCAAGGAAGTGACTGAGAAAGTGGAGTGGAGTGTTTAATTTCAGCTTACAGTTATAAATAAGTATATTTCATTCGAACCAACTTTCGTTGTAATCTATAGAAGTCAGAGTAGGGTCAACGCATTTAACTAAATAATGAAACTGTTCACCTACATCAACACGAGTGAAGTGTTACTTTTGAGGACTATTATGAGTCACTCAGGCATCAACAAGGAAATATTCCCGACATTTTTATGAATCTAATCCATTCGTAATCAAAATAATATTAAAACGAGTTTTATTTAATCGTGCAGCTCAATTTCGTGTATTTGTTTGTCTGGCTTTACCTATAAAGAGTTTAAGTGAAAGCTGTCATGACTAGGTCCGTGTCACGTTCCTACCACAATATCACTGGGTTCACTTAGCATTGGTCACCACATCGCCACATCTATTGTATGTGGTCGCGTCGTCATGTAGATATAGCATTATCTGTGAAATAAATTAACTAGGCCTACTTGGTAACCAGTGTGCACAATACAATTTCACTTATGGAATTAATCATATTAATATCACTGTATTGTTTATTAGAAAACAATTACGCTCCCCATCATAAAAACATGAATTGCACATGTTTCTGGTTAGAAGAATTGAAGTAAATAAAATACTTTATACAGATTTACTATGAGCCATGTTTTAAAACAACAATAAAAAATAATCCTTATCGAATGCATGTGCAGAAATTAATATTCAAGGGCATCTTCAAAAGCCTTTTATTACGATGCTGTTCTTCTACAAATAAAATTTGGTTTCCTCTCTAAGCAAACCAATTCATTTTTCTTTAAAGACGAATCGCCATATGATCATGAAGTATTCAGCGTATGACTGAGGCAACTCAGCCAATCAAGCAGCACGAATCCAATGATATTTACCCTGTAGACTAGGAAGTATAGTCAAGAAATCCAACGGCAAACCAGACAAGCAGTATTATACCACGTCCACAATACAGGTACACATAAAAACGCGAAAGTAATTTGTTGAACAGACTGGAGAATGTGCTAGCATTAACGCGCAGAGCACGCTTGTTTTTCTGTAATTAATCGAGTTAAATTGATGTAATTGACTTATTTCTTTGCGCGTGTACGTGAGGCCTTGTGCTGTGTGTCTGGTGCTGGGCCCGACGCCATATGACTTAGTTGTCGAGTGCGTCGTTCTGTCAACCGTTGATAGTTGGTCAGATTTAATAAGTTCATCAAGCAAGGGCAGATAGACATTCACCCGTCAGAATGTGGTTGAGTTGAACGCTGACATAATAGTTTATAATACCACAACTTTATTAGTGTTGTTATTGCGGTGCCCTGTGGATATTGCCTTGACACGGCACAGTGGCATGGTAGGTCTACTCAACTTCGTAAGTAGATGTCTCCAAGCAAGACCCATGATCAAACCAAGTAATTTTCTTTTTTTGTAAATCGCGTTTTAATTTTAAATTTTTTAGGATATGTTTAAAAAGTCCAACTGGAAATGGTTGAGGAAAATATATTCAGCAGATTATTTAACTACCTACATCTTCCAGTTTAAAGTTGTCGTCAACTCGGAAGGTCAGTGTAACATAGCTTGCATGACGCAGAGTATGCAAATGAAACTGGTCACTCTGACCCTGAACAGCAGTGCACTTATGCTACCTGATTTCACCATGCTCCACTAGGTATACTGGAGCCCTGATATCTTAGCTGACCACACCTTTATGACATTTTATTTCAACCTTTATTTGGGAAACCAATTTCAACACTGTAATAAGAAACAAGCGAAGGCGAGGCGGAACCCCCTGGCTGGCATACAGCCATGACTTGCTCTCTGACTCGGGTACGGCTTTTACCTTTAAACTCACGAAATTGTATTGTTGCTTCAGAGACTGTTATCAAAACAGTTCTAGAGCATCATTAGCGAGTGCAATTACGAACGCAGAAATGTAACAATGCAATTAAAGTGAATCTTCAGTCGTGGAATTTATAATTTATAAACAGTGAAGGTCAACTACCGTGGATTGTAATTGCCATAAACGAGGTAGTGAATTTCTTTCATTAGGTATCTCAATGCTATGCTTGTATATTTCCTGAAACCTCCACTTACATCCGTTAATCACACATCTCACACGGATCCTATTGCAAATACGTGCTTAATTTCATAAGTGCAACAGAAAGTCTAAGCAGTAGTTTAGTTGATCAAATGGTATAAATAAATATAGCACTAGCAGTGAAAAATAATTGCGTCTACGAATCACATTAAGACTTTTAAGATTTTTTACGGGATACATTTATAACTTTAAAGGTGTCGGTGTCAATAAAAAATGTCAGTATTTAGCCCTAGAAAGCAAATCGTCGATCAAATTATTCTTTCAATAAGGGACTCTCTTCCACTCTGCATCAACCTCAAGGTCAACATTCTCCCATACCTCTGCATGCACAGAACACGTGCTCTATATAATTCTAAATCTACCATCTTGAACACATATAATCCCATGTAATAACTTTGCTTCGATCCAACAATACAAACGTATTATGTAATAAACATATGGCATGGAAAAAAATGATTACGATCAGAAGAAATATTTTATTTTTTACAGGTGCTGGCTATTGATATTTTTGCAAACCCTTTCATTACATTTCCAGCTCTATTATTTGTTGAACAAAGGCAACACGCCAAAGAAGAAATTATTGTTCTCAAACCTAGACAATAATTATCTCGAACGGACGTGTCTCTGCGTTGCTCGTTGTTGACGCATAGTAGAACAAGGTCGCTTCCGACGATGTGAGGTGAGACACTATTTTCTTTCTTTTCAAATCCTTTCGCACTCTAATGCCTACAATTAGCCTGTACAAATACCGTTCAAATTATACTTCGGCTACCTTAATCGGGTTGCGAAGGACCTAATTACATTTTCTTTAATAGATATATTAACCGACAGTCAGCCACAATGCTTTTTCCTAACCTTGGAAAATTGAGTTTAAAATAATTACTATCATCAAACACTGGAACTCGTTTAAGCTTGAGATCATATATTATCCATAACTATGGCGATACTAAATGTATAAAGGCAATGTTTTTTGTTGTATTTTTTTTGTTTTGGTGGGCACACGGCACATGAACTTGAAATTCACACCTTCTTTTGAGTCACACCATGCCCTATCTCAAACTCAATATTCCAAGCATTTATTCTCACAAATTGTCTATGACCTTTAATATGAATTACTATTTGAATAAATTAAATTAAATCGCCCCAATTAATTTTTCAGTTACTACACCTCTAAGAACACGATTAGGCGATTGATATTACCTATATCAATTTTTAGGTTACAGTTCTAATTACAATTTATAATCTGCATTGCTAATAGTAAAGCACACAGCAATAGTAAGTATTAATAAGTAGAGTCAATTAAACTTAAAAAATTCATCTTCCATACTGAGCAGCTTACGTTGACGAATAAGTGTAATACTAAGAAAGATGGTTTTCTCATGCCTCCTAGACTAAACCACCTAGTACTAAAAGCAACTTTCCACAATGATAAAATAGAAAATACTATCGCTTGAGGAAGAGTCAGCCGGAGCTAAACTAATGGTGTGAAGCTAATATGGAAACCGCAGACGTTGTATGCGTGGAAACACTTCTCACTGTCACTGTCTTCTCAATTCGCATTGTTGTCTTACTTGTTAAGTAATCTGCAGATGCTTATGTAAAAGCAGGAAGTCCAAAGTGATAGATAAGTTTGAATCTGATGAACGCATTCCAAAGTTTCGCAAGTAATTACTAATTAGTAAAAACCTAAAATACATTGCTTGGCATTTCCGTACATCTAAAGCAAATCAAAGAGTTTCAAATAGTTACTATCCACTTCACTAATCCTCTCAAATCAACATTAATTTAATCAATGGGAACAGTCAAGCTCGATTTACAAACGAACGAATCCTAGCTTGATTTCCCATAATAATTTACAACGTTCAGTGCAGTTCTGTGACTGAGTGGGTAGACTCTAAAATACAAATGTATTTATTTATTTTATTCTAAGTATATTTTAATGCAAACGTGCATGCCAAAATATAAACCTTATGAGCTACAGCTATTTCGTTTTATCGAGACGCTTTAGACTTGAAACAATCACAATTTTGAATACAAAGTACCGCCCTAAAAGCCTGTTTCATATTTTATGTAAAGCACTCACACCTTCACAAGTTCGGCTAATACGTCATCTATTTATTCTACATAAGAACCGATAGAAGTAGCCCATGTGTAACACCTAAGACTTTGATTCGTGAATCCGCTGGTTCAACACCCGTCACTGGCAATGCTGACTGAAAGATTTTCCAAGGTTTTCTCGAGTGTTTAATGCGAATGCAAGTCCTCTTATAAAGCCCTTGGAATTTTCCTTCATAATTCCCCTCAAAAGGCTCGACCTATTTAATAAGTCAACATAAATTGTCTCTGGGCAGGTTTCCTACGATTTTTTCTTCATCAGTGCGATTAATGTCCCAAAATCGTCTCAAGAATCGTACCTTCCAATGTAACACTCATTTACGCGGTATTTTCAATCTAAGTACCGTATTGTATAAGATAAGGCTACTCAGGCTACTTTACATAGTAAAATCATTGTTAGTTACGCCCACTTGAACGATGATATTTAGCGACGACGACTAAGCAGTTTTCACAATGCTGTGAATAGCATTGCACTCTTGCAACGTGTAGCTGAATACATCAGAATGATTTAGATCTAATTCTTCTCACCACGCAGAAGTGAAAAGACAATTTCAATTTCTGCACCACGATAAAACGTGGTGGTCGCACACAGCCACGACCGCCGCGCCGCAGACAAGCACGACAATAGTTTCTCGGCGCGGGGAACGCCACCCAAACAATACGACATGGTAATGAGGACTTGTGTAACACGCCAGACTTGGTTTCCGTGTTTTACAAATATCGGAGGCAAACATTTATATGAGGTAGTCGAACATTTCGTCTTCGGCCACTGCAATTATGATTTGAGGATTTTGTCCAATGGTTTTCTTGGTCAAGGTGATAACTGAATTTTTTTCAATAATATCCATGGACGAATTTTTTTGTTACCTGATGTGCACGGCAATGTGTGTACAAAGGCGTATGTATTTACTATCAATTTATTTCAGGGGTAAGTAGTTGGGGACAGGAAAAAGAGGAGAGAGCTGGTGACGGTGTCGACTGTAGAGAAAAAATCAGGCCGGTGCTGATTCTGTGGTGTCCAAAATGAATGGTGGCCAATGGTTACCGAACTTCATGCTATATTGATTGTATATATTTTTTTTTGTATCATGATTACATATTTTATTTTATTTTATTTTTATGGGTACCTACATTTTTTTATTATTATTAATTAATTAATTAATTAATTTATTTATTTATTTATTATGTTCAACAAGTAAAGTACCATTGCCAAATGCATCGATAGCTGAACTAGTCAATTAATTAATTAATTTGTTTTTATTGTCCACTCATTCAGTTAGACTGATCAGTAAAACTGATTTCTAATTTATATGTGCTTTTGTTATACTGCAACAGGTCGAAAGTCACCACATTTGCACATTCCTAAGCATTGTATTGGTAGATAAAACTAAGTAACAGACGTTAGAAGCCAAGCCGTCTAGTGAAAAGAGTAAGAGAACATAAACAAACGCCTATATCTAGATATCTCTGCACCTATAACGGGAATGAAGTGTGGATATGTAACGAGGATATTTATGCAATCTCAAACCGGCGATGTGTGAGGGAATGTGTTAGAGGTAATGGATGCTATTGCTAAATGCTTCATACTAATGCGTGAATTTCTTTAATTACATCAAAAAGTGAAAATGACATTTTCTACTGAAAAATGTGTTCCTTATAAAGTATTCCTTGCACTACACGAGGAACGTCTCAACGTAATCGTTCTATCGGGTTTATCCAAACTTCAAATGGCATTTCGCCAAAACGCATGCAATTTTAATTACGCTTATTAAACTACAAAAACAAGTCCGACAGTCGGTCATATGAATTCGCATAGCCCGACGTGTTTCGAATTGCAATGTAAATGTCTCAAGGCATATGCAACGCAGACTTACATAACCATTTTAATTGTTTTAAAGGCCACTGTATAATGTGTTAGTATTTGAAGATGGTTTTGTCAACACACCTCACAGTAACCTATACCTCACTTCATGTAAAAGTAAAAGCTGTAACACAACTTTTCATTATTACAAGGCAACAGATTGTCTTCGACGCATAGAGGTGACATCAAACTTTATTACTTGTAATTTATTCAGCTATCATGTGCAAATAAATAAACCAGCCAATTTACTTGCAAGTAGAGGGGGGAAATGTGAATAACTCGCACGACACTTACAGTAGCCATTCATTATTATAGGTCATGTTCTGGTATATTAAGATAAATATATTAAGTGGATTTATATCCAAACAGTCGTCTGGTAAATTAACAACTTTTGTTTTCTTATGGGTATCTTTTGCAGGAATGTCTGAGAATGCTGACATTATGCACAAGACTGGTGAAGATATTACTGTACCATTACGAACAAATGAAGCACAATCAACCAAGTGATCAAGATGAATGGGTACATTATTGTGGTAGTGGTTGCACGGTAGCCAACTTCACGCATATTTACATCACGATGAGACTAAGAGGAACATTTTGAATTTGAACGTGAATTATCATTCCATTTACAACTAAGTTTTTATATTGGACCAGGTTTCAATGATTGGATTTCATGTGTTAAATATTTTATACTGGTCCAACGTTATTTAAAAAGTGTATTTGTTAGAAAGTAAATGTGTCAGTTGAAAAATAAATTCTGACTAAACACATAACGGAAATTGTGAGGTCGTTTTTATAGGTCTACAATAAAACACCAATGCACCAATGAAGGGCTAATGCATTACGAAAAGACGAAAAATTAGTTGGCTTTAAGTAGCTAAGGCCTTACCATAAGTGATATTAATTATAAGCATTATTACATTACATTTTAAAATGAGAAAGCTGGAGACTCAACGCCTAAAAGCAAAACTAACGCACATCAAAGCCATTAGCTAGTGTAGATCCTTGTTTAGTGAGATAGAATACTGTACATCATAATACAAGGTTTCAAATCTGATCGAGATGATGAGTGGGTGTGGAACGAATGATGATGAAGAGAGAAAACTAGTTCAAAGCACTTAGCATCCTCATATTGAAGAGGACCAATAGGGTAAGGCATGCAATGCAAGGAAAATAGAATATGATAAGAACAGCGAAGGTGTCCACAAGCTGGTAACTTTCTCAAGAATTGTAGCCACTATAGATGCCAACAAGGAAAATCTTTGTTGAAACTAGACACTAGTAAAAATAATTTAAAAAACTAGAGCAATAAAGTACTATTAGGTGACGATATAATAGGTAATTAATTACCCATTTCGTAGTAGGGGCTATAAGCCGAGAGAGCTCAGCAAATATGGGTTGCCAGTATAGTTATTAACGACAAATAAATTGATATGGCGGTCTGAATAATTCTGCCCGAGGTAGTCAATGTAACATGGGCAGAGCATGGGTGTGGTTGTTTCTGAGCTCCCTCCTCCGCGAAGAAAGGTATCATCGGGGAATTGGCCACGACATGTAATATGCATGCAATTTACTTATCACGTTCAAGCAAGTTATTTAGTCCTACTTCCTTCAAGCTCGTGAAAGAAATTTAGACGTGTTTATAAACCTTGACTTGAGATGATTAGTTATGGCGGTGGTGTGTTGGAAACGAACAGGTTTCAGATTCTAAGAGTGGTGTATGCGTAAGTGAGTGGGCGAGTGAGTGGGAGTATTGAGAGGGAGGAGGGGAGAGAGGGTATACAAATTTATGGAACATTTGGAAATTGTTTAGATTTGTATTTCGTATTGAAAACTTGCCCAGTGACGACCTACCCCTTTCAGATTCCTTACGTGAGACAGGTTGAGGAAAACTGGGAAGGAATGTCCAAGGGTTGTTTGAAAAAACAAAAATGTGGGAAGCCTGCCCAGGGTGCAAATCATAACGCTCTTCTGGTGTCTAACTAGGTTTGTTGCGGATAGGACAATTGTGAAGGGACGTCCGAGGACTCAATCCCTTGCATTCGCATTAACGACTGAGGAAAACCTCGGAAAACCCTTCAAACAGGATTGCCGCGGTGTCGACGCTTAACGCTCGAGCCAACACTGTCGGTGGTATGTTTGTAGGATTCAATACCACCATTCGTTTTGATTCAGGAAAAACTGGGAAAATTTTTAGTCAAGATTCCCAGCGCCGGTATCGAACCTACGACTCCTGAACTAGTCTTGAGAGTTATGTGTGGGCTACTATAGCTACGCTTTGGAGGTTGACCAGGTCATATCTTAGCTTCCATATTTGAAAGCCGGCCATTATAACAAGAGAGTGGTGCCACTGCTGGAACGGTACAGGGAGCACACTGGCCCGGCCGATGACGACTACTGGCGGGGTGCAGGGCAAGGTCTGATGACGGGAGACGACAGGTGGGGTGCAGGGCGTACCATAGCTACCCCACATGCGACAACTGGCGGGATGCAGGGCCCGCGCTGGCCACCTGACACACCCCACAAGGACGCGATGTGACAACCGGCGGGGTGCGGGGCGGGTATTGGCCAGTGTGCCAGTCATCGTGAGCGTGTGCCTCGCGGCTCACACACGGTAAACGTCAGTCACACGGAAGTCTGGTAAAGTGGGTCTAGGGAGCACCGTTACTCGCTCCATCAGAGTGTAGGCCAGTCAAGGCCCGCGGCCGTCACCACTGGCCGGCATCTCACTGCATGGGAACTCGCCGTCACAATAGGCCATTCAGATGCATGCATAATTACGCCGCTTTGAACCCACGACCACAACGTCTTCCTCTCCTGCCTAGCTGCTACATTTCTATTCGCTAATATCACATGTAAACGCGCCGCCAAAACATTTAAAGAATTTTAAGCGCGAACAACATGGATTTATCAAGACGGCGTGAGCGGTCCAGACGTCCACGCTGTGGCTATTGTGTTCCAGATTCGAATCTTGGTTGGATAAGGGCGTGGCCACCACGTGGCGTTTATTTATGTCCATGCATTTACCTCCCCGCCCCCGGGATTACTCTAGATTTTGCGCTGAGTTGACCATTTTCATTAATCGAAATTAAAATAATATATTTTGATAATTCATATAATTATTCATAATTGGTCTAATTGTATTGTTTTTTAAATTAGACTATTTTGGGTGTTTGGAATTCAGTACGTGAAAATTATATATCCAATATACGAAACAAATCTAGCTATAATTATTAAGAACAACCGACTATATCACATTAATTCGAATGGCATGTACATGTATGAATAGAGGAAATAGCAACAAATCGCTAATTTGAAACATACATAATGTGTATGTCCATGTGTGTATGTCTAACAGTAATAACTTCCGCGGGAAAGAGCATGTAATTTTTCTGTTTCATATGTTCCAAGGCTAGTTTTTTTTTTAGTAATCGTTTGGTAACAATTATTTTAAAATAAAAAACACGCATTACATCAAGAATTAATAACAAGCAGGAACGGAGATATTTTAGAAGAAAGTGTTTTCTTGCAGTGTTTAATATAGCCGTAAGGTGTATTTATAAATGTGCACGCAACCGTCTTCAGTTAGCGAAGAATTTACTTCTCCAAATACGTACTCATCAACGTGCTTCATTTTTATCTAGTAGCGATAGTTACCTTTAGTTAATAACACTTAAAGATGTAATCAGGAGTATTAGCACATTGTAGTTATGTATTAAACGGATAATGATACATTTATTTATATATTTAGTTTACGAAATAAACCTTTAAGTTTAAAACAACATTGATTTCGTAATGACTTCAAAATCTAACTTTTTCTTTAGGAATGATGCGTAAGTGGCACTGGAGATATGCGGACAATAATTGTACGATGGGATTACGTCGGAAATCGAACTCAGGACCCAGTACGGAACGGTGTTTACAAATTCCGATCTGTTGGATGCATACATGACGTTGCCACATTCCACATTTACTGTTATTGTTATTATTACTTTTAACATTATTGCTTAACATATTGTGATCTGGTGACTGAACACGTATGGAATGTTCTATACCGCTGCGGAACTCAAACCCAGAACCTGCGGATCTCTCTCTCTCTCTCTCTCTCTCTCTCTCTCTCTCTCTCTCGTCATTGAAGCTA
This sequence comes from Sweltsa coloradensis, assembly GCA_024449915.1. Taxonomy (NCBI): domain Eukaryota; kingdom Metazoa; phylum Arthropoda; class Insecta; order Plecoptera; family Chloroperlidae; genus Sweltsa; species Sweltsa coloradensis. Next base: position 66,258 of record JAMZAV010000033.1, on the reverse strand, counting down.
AATGCACACTCACCACACTACAAACTGTTAACTTGCTACCTTATTTGTGTTTGCGGTTGCTGGCTAAGTGCATTTAGTGTAAGGTGGATCGTGTTTCAGTAGTAGCACAAGTTGCTACCACATCGTTATACGTTGCTATAACAATTATTATTATTTCATGTAGTTTTTAGTATCATGTGCTGTAGAAAGTAGTAGGATTTGATATGGTGAAGAGAAATTTTTAGAGTAGTTTAAATGGTAGTAGTAAAAGGTAGTAATGTTGGTTGTAGTTATTAGTATGAGTAGTAGAAGGTGGTAGTAGTAGTCGCTCAAGAACTGTTCTTTTTAGTATACAGTATTGTTAAAGATATTAATATTTCAATTAATACCACTGTTATTAATAGTTTCATCCACTATTATGGTTATTATTTACACTATCAAACAAGTTGATTATAAATGACCTTGAGTGCGAGGAATCTCGACAAACCTTTACCTTGTTCAGATACTCGTCTTAAAATCATATTTTATGGTAGACCAACTTTCATCTTCTGTAACGATTCCGCACAGGGAAGCATGACATATCTCGAACACCCATCCACGCACTTCATAGCATAGTTATGAGTTATTGTTGCAAGATTACTATAATGCTGGTATATTATATGCTTGACTGTTCTCTTTATATATCAATGAGGTTGTGATAGCATACCAATCATGCATATAACCCTACAAACGAGTTGCTGCAGAGCTGAATTTAAAAGTGAAATTGATTCAATATTAAATAATTAACGTAACATAATTAGATAACTTTCCTAAGTGTGCCCTGTAATAATTATATGCTTCGTGAGCTTTCAATAATTTTATGCAAACACAGACATAAACATTACCGATCAAAATCTAAAAATTACTGTGATTATAGCAACAACTAGTTTTATGGTCAGAAGTAGGTATGGAAAGGGTTATGTGTTTTCAACCATTATCACCCTCGTTATCCGTCATGCGAGATAAATATACACTAAATATAAGTTGTAATTTGTAAATGTTCTTTATCCATTGAACGAAGCTATTCGATACTTGAGTGGTGAAAGACGATGATGAAGCACAACGATGTATAATTTTGTCATAAGTTGTAGTCGAACGCACGCCCCTTGGTCCCATTTGCTTATGGCCTGCATCCATATCGTTTAGCCACCCTGGACCGCTGTTTTATTTATATAGAAGTATTATTTTTATGTTTATTACTATACCATTGTTACTTATAACGTTAATTGTTATGGTTCTATTATTATTATCGTTATTGTAGAAACTAGAATTATAACCTGAGTTTTTAATAACAACACAGTCCAGTTACCATTGCCTAGTTTATTTTTAATTATAGTCATAAACCATTAGACAAAATGAACATGCGTATTTCAAGCGAAAAGAAATCCCACAAAGTGAATTTGGTCAAATTGATGAATTAAGAATAAGGTGTGAAACGTACACCCTTTCAATTGAAAGCCGTCGACTTTTGTTTTCACTGATGATGCTGTGGGAATGGATATTTTTCAATTGTTTTCTATGAATGATAACATGCAATCTAATGCATAGTGGAAGTGAAACGGTGCGGCCGTATTCTTCAGTCCATTAAAACACTCGAGAAAAGATTTCGAAGAAACTGCAAGCAGATTCGGAAAATAATTGTGAAATATGCAAAGTCATGCAAACCGAGATGGTGGTATTTATTTACTCAAAGTTTCTCTACATGGTGACGTTTGGCTCTCTTCAGACATGTCATGACTGTAACTTAACTCAGTTTAAAATCTTTTTAAAACGAATGTGAGTTAAATTCTTTTAAGTATAGTGGATTTTGAGGCAAATTATTGTCAATTTGGTATCTGTCCGAACGGGGCTGTATTATATTTATTCTACTGGCAGCTATGCTGAAAATGACTACAATAATTGTTTGGCATATATGAACACTTCCAATGTTTACAAGTATAAACACAACTGTATATTTAAAATAAAGTTGTAATGTGTTTGTAACAAAAATTGTGTTCGTGTGCTCTTAACCTTCTCTCACAGCTGTTAGGTGTTTCATTGATTGTGCACTAGTTGACACAAACTTGAGCAAAATTTTGATGTTAAACAACGTAACGCGTATATCTTCAAGTGTGAGAGGCAAGCAAGGTTCGGTATCAAATATTCTAAATTGGACAGTTAAGGGCTTGGTAGAAAACGTAGTTGATGGCAATGACTAAGTATAAGAAGTGAGAGACAACGCCACAGATTACGTGAGGATGGGTTTCCTGTACTTGTCGCAATGTGGCAACACCCTTTATTCTTTTATCAATGTCACGTTACACAGAACACCTATTAAATTATTTCCAGCTTCATGTTTTGTTCGAAAGCTCCTTTCAGTGCACCATTAATCGCCTGAATGTTCTGAAACTAACTTGTTTTCTTACGAGTCGTAGGAGTTTGTGAGAGCGATCCGACCTTGTGCTATGAATGCGATGCAGGCAAAGAGAGGAGCAACGTTTCACGCGGCACTTCCTGTCTGTTCATTTGCCATCGCCCTGGGCAACGGAAGGTACGGAGTATTTTTTAACTTAAGTTTTTAAAATAATTTTGCAATTGGTTTGAAATTGCGACGTTTGTAAAAAAATAACTAAATAATACAGGAATTGAAAAATATCGTAGTACTTATCATCACGGATTTACTTTAGCTTTAGTTCCTGGACTCCCAAGATGATGAAATAATCCAAGGAGGCCAGTTATGAAAGCACCACCGTTGATGTTAAGGAACTCAAATTAAATGTCAATGTTTAACACAATTTTTAAAGTGATACGTAGGCAAAACATCTGCACGTAAAACCTGTCAACATTACTTATTTATATTACAAAACGCATTTATTAACATTCATTACACATTAAATACAAACTCGTAGAGGGTTATAAAATGCATTTATTCCTGAAGTATTATTATTTTTGCGGCAACTAAGTACTATATATCCGTTTTGCTTGTCCCTTACCAAATCCCATCTCAATCTTCCCATCATTTGGCCACGGGGCATAACCCATTGCGTGCTAAAATGAAATGTTGTACATCACCATTACATTTCGTTTGACGTATCGGCTGCCATCTTGAATTATTTCACTGTAATGAATAATCAAGACAGCTTTTAATGGTGACAGGTGTTCAAATTGACTTTATCTGTTCCCCGCTACAATGATTGTATAACTGTAATCGTTGGGTGTATAACCACTACCACTAAGCTAGTTACATAAATGTTGAGAGTGCGTATCTACTCTCACTATAAAACACGTGCACATACAACTGCTGCCCAAACTGCTCGCGTTATCAAAATATTAAATATATTCGTTATCATGATCATAGTTACAACAAAATAGTTGGATGAGCGAAGCGAAGACTTCAATTTCACTGACCCCCAAAAAATTTAGCTCGGGTGTTTTTTTTTTTTGTTTGTTTGTTTGTTTGTTTGTTTTGTTTTTTTTTGTTTTTTTTCTGTCTGTTTGTTAACTCTCTACCAGGCAAACGGCATATCCGATCTTGATGAAAATTTGACAGGACCTTCGAAATCTCTGAACTTAGAGGTGTATTGATTTTGGGTACAATCGAAGAAATATTTCTCATGAATATCGTACTTTTACGATTTTTTTCGATTTTTAGTGCGATATTTTCGTGACATTTGGGACAATTCTGACCAAACGGGTGGGGCTACGACGTTCATATTATACATGGACATTAAGATTATGGTGATGTAGTACCTTTTGAAAGAAAAAGTTGAAAAAGTTTGCCAGAATTCGTAGAAATAAAGCTTTTAATATAAGTTTTTTAAAAACTCGTTGGCCACCACGTAATCGGTTAAAAAACAGGACGGCCGCGAAGGTACTAGGGCAGCAAGGTAGTGGGCTAGCACGTGGCTCTATATGGCAAGTACACGTCGGCACTAGGGCAAAGTGAGCACACGTGGATCAATGGCAGGTGGACACCATGCACTAGGACAACACACGTGGTTCTATGGCAACTGGATGCCAGACACTAATCACAAAATAATTATCTAACCAGCTATCAATATACACTATCAACCAAGTAAATCAAGGGATCTTGTTGTATCTAGTATACCCAGCTCTTGATTTACTTTTGGTCGAGGGTGTACAAATAATAATGTAATATATCAAAGTGTGTGAAAACTTAAAAGCATATCGAATTGCAACAATTTGGATTTTGGATTAAAATAAATTAAATTAAAAGGAGAAATTAATTTAAATAATACAAATTAAAAATATGTAAGAAAATACATAATAAATCTGGACGTGCAATGTATTGCAACTCCGTTAAGATGCAGACCCCAGTCATGCAGCTGAGAATTACAACTTATCATTTTCAAGGTCATCCGGATGAAAGTGTTTTGTTCAAGTTAACCTGCCAAACCAAGCCTCCAATGTATTAATGGGCTCACTCGAAAAAGAAACTAAAACGAAGCTTTCACGACAGTATAGGTATAATCCTATTGAGTTAGCTTCCGGTTTCAGTGTAGGCTTTGCTTTCATTTGGCCTTAATAACTTCTTGTAGCAAGTTTTTAGCATCGTGTTTGCATGCCTCTTCAGCAGCTTATCTAGGCCTCTTAAATTAACTACAAATAGATACTGGCCTAGTGACTACAGTACGCGCTAGCGATTAGGCGCCCAGGCAACCTATACATTTTGTGAAATAGTAAAAACAACTCATGGTACATTGAAGAGCTATTAAATTTCAACAAAATTTGATGCAATGCCAATGCCAAAGACTGGCCTTCAATGTCTTACAGTAAACTGAAGGCGCACGTCGGTAAAAAACAAACTAGCGTGGAACTAAATGAGGAGTTGGTGGTAGCTAACCATGTCGCTATGCCTTATTGGGCAACCAAGAAAAAGATACACAAAACCTGTGGGCGACTTAATACTAAATTAATTTAATCAGATCATGGTAAAAAAAAAACATGTTATGAGGATAAAAGCTAATTTGTTTATTTTTTATCATGGAACCAAATTATGTAGATTCCGGCCAAAATTCTATACAGATATACCTACTGAACAAGAAAAGACGGGAAACTGAAATTTCCATACGAAAAAAAAGATGTAATGTTATGTTAACTACGTTATATCGCAAGGCGCAGGCATGTTTGATCATATATATATATATATGTTGTATCGGGTTTTGGGGTTTTCGTCCACGTGTAGTGTTTATTAGGTACATACCTTTTAAAACAACGTTTCGCCGGAATGTCCTCCGGCATCATCAGGTTTTTTTTTTGACAAGACCGGGCTTGCTTCTCTCCTTCCTCTTCGATGGGCGAGCACGGACTGTCAGTGACAGTCGAAGAGGAAGGAGAGAAGCAAGCCCGGTCCTGTCAAAAAAACTGAAGATGCCGGAGGACATTCCGGCGAAACCATGTTTTAAAAGGTATGTACCTAATAAACACTACACGTGGACGAAAACCCCAAAACCCGATACAACATCAGAATCGGTCTACGAAAACCTTCGTCATAACATATATATTCAGATATTCAGAAATGTAACATAGTTATAAAACCTACACAATTTTTGTTTTATTGTATGCCACTCAATACCCACCACACATTCACAAATAAGACATTTAAGTTCTGCACGGAAATGGTTATATTATACCCAAGGATATATCCGACAGAGTAATATAACAATTTAACACTCATGTAATAAAAAAAGCTGTTGGTAGATAATGTTGTAGGCTTCCTCGACCAGTAAATAAGTTTTGAATGATCCTTGTGCTGTTGCGTCGTGTTGATGAAGAGGCACTGCTCGACGTTTCGCCACCCATGTTGGTGGCTTCTTCAAGACTGATCTGAGACGTCACCAACATGGGAGGCGAAATATCGAGCAGTGCCTCTTCATCGACACGACGCAACAGCACAAGGATCATTCAAAACTCGAGGAAGATATTTTCAGAACACTTGCAGCCACTACAATACCGCCATCAGCCGGGACCGCATAAAGTGTAAGATAGGCGATTTAGTTTGTGTGGTGTTTATGTTCGTTATAGAATGCAACGAATCGGTGTCGAGTCACACATGCATTAAAAGACGCGAGAGCATCAAAGACTTGCGAATTAGTTACATCATGATAAAATAATATATTACCGACGAGTGTACTTCATTAGGAGTCTCGTTTGCAGCTGGTTTAGGCCTAACGTCTCAAGAACGCAAAACCACATGGAGAAAGTGCAACAACATTGTGATGCGGTTTCTTAAGAGATACAAGTTTTATGCGAAGGGTTTATGTACATATTGTGATGCGGTGGAATGTTTTTTGGCTTGGAATGTTTTTTGGCTTGCATACTTTCTTAGTTAGAGATCAACAGAAAATTCGCGCAGAATACAAATTTGAAATCATTATAGTTTGGTATACCAATCTGATGTTGCACATTGACGTTGTTTCACGTTTTTTAGGTATAAATCAACATTTATTTCATGCAGATTCAACATAAGCAGTATTAAAAGAGGTTCGTTTGGTGTATAATATATCGTTGGATCTATGAACTTAACCACAAAATTGCATTTTGTGTTAGTTGCACATTAGTCGTATAGTGTGAAAATGTCATAACATTTTCCAAAGTAACGCAAAAGCATGCATTAAAAATGACATCAATATCAGCTGTGTACTTCTTTAAAAGATACCCTGATAAAATTTCCCATTTGTTTGACTCAAATCGAGGTAATAAAATATGACAAACTGAAATAGAAGGAATTAGCGTTACGATTGTAACAATGCAAATTGTTGGACCAATCGATTTGGATAGTCTTGAATTATTATTACGTTTTCTATAAACAGAGTAAAGTTTCAATATTTCTCTCTCTCTCTACAGCCGCTTGTTTGTCCAGCATGTGGGTTGTTGAATTCCGTTGGGTTTGTGGTACACTTGAAACGAGAAGAAGCTCTGTGTCCCGCCGCTGGTCACGAAGATGGCATTAGAAAGACAAAGCACGCCTCCACAGATGAAGCCTTCGCATCAGGATACAGTCTCGACCACGAGTCTAACAGTATCAGGACGTGCAATTCCAAATAATATCGTTTCAATAACTACAATCTTACAAAACAATGTATATAATGTTTTTATGATTTTTATTTATGAAATATATAATATTTTATAAACTGAATACTCGGGGATGTTTTAGTCACCAAGCTCCTGACCAGATTCTTTACATCTCCCACAAACATTTCATATAGAGGACGCAATAAAGGCTGATTATTGGCATGTGTGTGTAAAAATGAGGGTGTGCAAACAACAAGGATTTTTTTTTCACTCAAAGAAATGTAATTTCCTACTAAAGCGCGTAATTACTGTACATTCGGTTAGTTATAGAGAACAAACAAAGGTAGAATCATGAAAACAATTACGTAATATAATTAGATGGGTTCCAAGCAAGCAGCGGGCATGAAGAGCTGCGAGGCGCTATTCCAACCAAACGCAAGCCGTTATTACTAAAACAAGCTGCCTGTGCGACTGCGACCTACTTGAGCTATCTGGGAATTCTCGGCAACTTTCAACCAGTTTCGTAACGTGAAGACGTATATCATTGCAATATCTTCGGTCTTTGGATTATTTGTCGGTACCTTTCATTAATAATAAATTACTTCATTGCATTTATGTAATTGATGAGTAAAACGCATACCAACAATTCCAATTCCGATGGTAGGCCTATACTGACTGCATAAGTTGATAATTCGTTGTGTGTCTTTGTCAAACCGCTAAACAGGTTTTGCGATATTTTTTATTAAGTGAGAACTAGGACTATAGATAAAACTGACAAACAAAACTGGAAAACTGTCAAAATGTGTGGATGTTCTGTGGATGGGCTGTATAAATAAAATTATTAATACTTGGTTTGACATTTAAATTAATAACACGGGACTTGCTAAATATGTCTTGATACACGTTTACGAAATGTGTTTTGTTAATTTACTACATTTACCTCATTTTGTATACGCTGTGTAACCTAAGAGTTTGGATGGTTTGTCGATTTTATTAATGGGATAAAATTATGCAATACGCAAGGTGATTCAAGGCATTAAGGATCAGGCAAAAATAGAACTATCTGGTGAAAAACATGGCAACAATCTATATGATAAAATAAATTTAGAATAAATTAAATACTATTGTGGGTGACATAAAATAAAATAAACGCCGAATATGAAACTGTTCTGCTGATGAAAATTAGTTACTGATTTGAAAGCATAAACAATTGCACCTCACATGATTCAACCAGTGGCCTCTTACATTGCATGGCGAAACACACCCTCCAGGCCACCAAACAACATTCCCGCTCGCAGCGTCTTCGGGGAATAAACCAGGCGCAATAAAACTTGACACTTGTTATGCCGCATATTTGTGAGGAGCTCGTCGTCGAGTGCCGCGAAGCAGAGACCCACGAGGTGGATTTACATGTTTCAGTGCAGAAAATCAAAAGTGGTTGTCAATAAGAGATGATTACACATCATGACCGGAAAAGAGGGTAATGTAACTGAAAAAGACGCAGCTACATACTCATTGAAGGCTATTTATTTGCTAAGTATAGCTGCTATCTTAATAACAGTTCGGTTGTTTAGTTAATTAACAGAATTATTACTCTCTAGCTTATTAGCAGCACTCCCAAAGAGGAATTCACTCTGCTTTTTAAAACCTGTTTAGTATCTTGGCAAAGTTTTATGTTATCACAATTTATAGTCGTATATTCGTGTTAATCTAAATGTCGATTCTAATTATATTATAAATATTTTGTAATTAAAACACACATTTTCTTATTGTGTGCATATAGGGTATGTGCTTTGGGCAAACAAATGCAATTAACTTTGGTAAATTTGATTTTAATTTATAATTCAATTGCTAATTATACTAATTATTTTATCGGAAAGTTAGAGGTAGACTTTCTTTGGGAAACATTGGTGATCTCTAAATGGAAATTTTATTACACTGGAAAAGAATTATGTTGCCATAACTTTGCTCCATTCTAAATAACTTTGAATTCGTGTTAATAAAATAAAATATACAACTCTCTCAATCTATTAATATAATATTAACATTTTAACAACAAAATAAGTGTTTCTGCTGAATGTCATGTTGGTATGAGGATTTCCACGTGACAAGACCCCTTGCCTTCGCGTCATTACGGACACTACCTACCCTACTTCCCATCAACACTGAATTAGATGTCCCGCTTAAGAATACACGTAATCAAGTAATTTCCAACACACAAAACGCCGCATTTAACACAATAGATGTCAAAATGTATCTTCATAGTAAACGTATAATTTAAATCTTCCGAGTCCTAAATAAACTACATTCTAGGACAGAGGAAACTTTGTTACTTACTAATTGGTATCTCTTATATTATTCGAGACTGGAACCGTATTATCGTAATTTGACGATATGTCATGCCTAATGGACCGATAAAAGATTCATAGTATCTAAATGTGTACAACTTCATAAGCTGGTCTCAAATATTGGCAAACTTAATTAGCAATACTATAATATCACAGTCCCTAGGTATTAAAAATATAATGGTGAGGGTAGGATATTTAGTTTTAGTGTTCGTCTACGGTGGAAGTAAGCCCGAAGGATATGCACTTAGCGACTTTATTCGCAACCCACGTGGACATATAAAACTTTAATTAGATGTGTGTAAAACGCACTTCATTCTAGTCGAATACCGCACATCGGCTTGCAAGAAAAAAATCTACTGTCCGTTGCGCATCGTGTAATGTTTAGACATTAAGTAAAGGTGGCAACTAAAACATAATGGCTAGACAACCGGTTATTTTTAAAGAATAAATAATGTTACTTCAATAGTGTGTTTATCACGTTTCCAGCCGAGAAGAATGTAATTTCGGTTACTGTTAACTTGTGAGTTGTAGATACATGGCTATTACTTATATCAGACATTCATTCATGCATATATTCATAAGTACTCCGAACGTTCTGTTCAATAAAAACTATTCCCGGTATTTCACGTATGAACACGGATGTTGACGTCCTGAGATCGAGAAGTAATTATACGTATTGCTCGGGGGTCGGGCCACGCTGCAAACAATTGAAATCATTTCACCCATTAAAATTATAATTGTTCATGGTTGATGTTCCGTTTTAACTGAAACGATCTTTAAAATGCTAATACTCTCTACACAATTTACATCATCCCGGTCATGATACGATACTGTTCCCGTCATAAATATCGTTTTCTTGTTTTAGTCTTCTTCTTATTGCTAAATAGCCCTTGGGCTATTACGTCTTTGTTCCCACTACGAGCTAGAGCTCTTTATAGGATCATCTGATGTTTAAGTATGATTCGTATTTTATTGGTCTTTACTTTGTTGGGATGAAAAAAGGATTGTAGCAATTTTGGTTACAAATCCATAAATTAGCCCTACACGCAAGCTTGAAATTAGATACGATTATAATATCGATGCACATAACAAACTAATCGTAATGCTACTATTAGTAAAATAGTGGACATAATTAGTATTAGTAATAGTAATATCAATACGAAGTGTTATAATCCCGAATTACTAAAAAGCGGTTTGGAATTTTACCGTGAACGGTTACGCCCACCCATTATATAAAAAATAAGCATCAGTTTCTCATGAGTTTATGTGAAAATGTTTTCTAACAAACTGATGTGTTGGATGTGTAAATTCGTATTTCATTGAAGAGCAATTGCTTTCATCACACACTCAAACAAACGATTTCTTTCCCGTGTATTCAATCGAATCTATTTCTTCACACGAAACTCAATCACGGCATTGAAAAGCATTGAAAACAATTCACAACTACGAATGTTGGAAGTAAATCAGGCCTCATTAGTTTTTACAATACCACACAGTTGACCATTAGCATTGAAATGTAATCACCTATGAAATCCAGACCACGATGAGTACGTGATCATCTATATTCTACACGGACGATGATAGATTGCACACACTGAAGAGTTCTATCCTGTGCACACGCACAATAATATAGCAATCACGGATACGGTAGTACCCAATATACGGAGCAAACCTACTTAATCCACAGATTTTCGAAGAACACACACAATATAATATTATACAGCTGTGAAATGTTTTGGTGGAGGTGCCGGGTACACGAAATATCTTGAAAAAGGCTTATCCCAACAGGGCTGTGGCATCCTTGTCGAAGGTCTATGTAAACAATTAAACGCACGTCAATCGGAGGTCGTGTTCGGTTTTCATCGTGAGACGTACCAAACGCGCAGACGTACAAACGAACAGACACTAACAGGTGTGCATAGGGATGCTTTACTCCCTAAAGTTATTACCAATGCCCGAAAACTAATTTAAATCATATGTTGGATTTAGAAATTATGGTTAATGGGAATACCATGACAGATTGTTAGCGTCAATACTTATTATCAAATATGTTTTGTTTGCACATATAAATGAAAATGGTTTGATCGTTATTATTAAGTATAGGCCCTTATGTTATTATAATTATCATAACAATTGTATGTATTTTGAGTTTCTATCATATGAAGTTTGGTTACATAACACTCCACAACTATCACATCATTAATAAGGATTTAACTATCTTCGTGGGAGATGTAAAGTGATGTATCGTGTTTCTGTGTTACCTAATTAACAAATTTATTTCAACATATAACTTTTTCTCTATTTTAAGATATTCCTATGAACCTAATCAAAAATATACTTCACAGTGTTTAACCTTAATGTTGAGATTTTTGTAGGCTGATATTCTAAACAGACTCAGTATAAATTTATTATTATTATTATGATGTCAAGGTGTCCTATAAGCATTAGTTTTCTGTCCCCAGTACGTGCGTGCGTGTGTCACTATCACGATAAAACCGAACTTGCCCTCAGATTGACATGAGTTTCTTTTGTTGGCATAGCCCAAGAAATGTTGCCAGCATTTGGCACGGATGACAGCATGGTTTTGTCACCTTTGTGGTCAGGAGGGAGGCTTATTCGATCAACCCGGCACCTCCACCAAAGGGATAAGAAAATAGATGGATATTTTATTTAGGGTATCTATCGCTCCTATTTAGAGTACTCCCGTAGCAGTTCTCGCCTCGTGGTATTGCTTATTACTATTATTACGGTGCCCAAGCCCATGCAGGCCTGATGTGATTGCATGTGTGACGGAGTATATTGTCATATATTGGGATAGTTTATCCAAATATCTGTGGTATTATTCGGTTAAGACACTCAAGTTGCAGCAAGATGTGTTGACAAGTTGGAAGTAATAACATGGGCATTACCTAATGTATTGACGTCATTTGTAATGTGCTAAGGCTAGCTGTTTCGTCACTTCAATTAGGTCAAGTTATTATAACTATTGTACTGAGTTTGGAGACGATTATGCTGACTGGGCGAGGGGAAGACATTTGCCTGTGTTGAGGGGAGTGGTCCCCACTCCATTGATGACGAGTAGAGAGCAGAGAGGCCCGAGGCTTAGGATTGGTGGACAGGACGTGGAAGTCATGAGAAGTGGCGCTTAAGCCTCTTTGGCGGGCTGACCAGGACCCTGGAGGGGACCGGGCTGAGTGACATCATCGAAGGTGTCGTGGTGGCAGGACAAACTATGATTCGGGGAGTGTAATTCTGGACATCGAGATAGGAAGTGACTAAAGTGTGGTAAGCCTCTGTGCACTCCCGCGCCACAAGGCGGAGTGCACAGGACACAGTGCCCTGGACACAGTGAGATGGGAGTGCTGAGAAAGGCACGTAGCAAGAAGGAAGACTAAAGGAACGAGAGCGACAGTCAAGGAGTTCAGCCGGGAAAACTAGAAGAAGCAAGCTGGAAGCTAGAAGAGGCAAGAACGGACGAAGAACGGACGAAGAACGGAGTACCAAGGTGTCGCCGGATCGAGTCCCACATCACGCCAAGGAGCAGCTGAGATCAGGGTTGGATACCAGACAGAGGGATAATTAATGGTGAGCGATGTACTTCTATTAACGATCAGGTTATGGGTTCAACAAGGCTCGAACACACACACGCCAGACCACAATGCAGAGACTTAACTGAAGGCCAGAGTAGGGTACAATTCATAAGATAATACAGAAGTCCCCTTGGTTTGAATCTGAATCTTTCATTGTGCTAACCAGTTTTGTTACCAAATCCCGTATTTCCCAAACACATTCGATCTCGGTCTGGTTAGGTGTAGGCTAGTTGGTATGAATTAAGAGCTTCGTCCAATAAGACTCACTGGAGAGTCACTATTACCAGGGCCTACAGCCTAATCCATGACATGGTGGGGCGCCGTATTTGTACGCATTCATTTTTTCGTACAAAAAAGTGTTTTGGAAAATTTCCGGGAAATTTTGGTTTTGAGATTTTAAGAAAATCTTTGTGTTATTGCATAGATAGAAGGTAATCTATGACATGAGGTTATTCCTAGTTGGTTTCGTTGCTGTAAAGTTGAAATTAATTGGTACGTACGTACGTACGTCGTGGTACGTATGTGTCTGCGTGAGAAGTTAGCGGCCGTGGAGCTGTCTCTCCTCCGGCCAGCAGTCCACTCGCGTCGGCGAAAGTCGAGTCGGCCGGGCTATGCGAGTTGCGGACGCAGCATGAATCTTTCTCATGCGTGTATTGGTTTCGCGCGCGAGCTACAAGTCTGAGTACGAGAGTGTTTGTTGTAGGAATACTCGACGTAATGCACGCATGGGCGACAGGAATGAGGTGTCGCTGGATTGTATTGGAGACTGGAATTGGTCACATTTTGTGGGATGGTTCCAGGTTGAAGTAGAGGAACATCGTTCGTTCTTTGAATGTCACAGGAGACCAACCTCATCATACACGATGTGTGACCTGTATTCTTTGTCTAAACGTTCTGTTGTTGCCGTCGTCCTGTATATTTTGTCAGTTTGGTTTTGTAGCAGTGTGTACTGTTATTGATAGTTTTAAGTCGGTTGTATAGTATAGGAACAGACGAGAGCGTAGGCCTATATTTAGTAATAATTTGAGAAGTAATTACTGTTGTAATTGTATTTATGGTTGGAATATTAAGTAATTCGTCTTAGGTATAGTGAGGATAGGGATTGGCTCACGGTTGGAGCGCCCATCTCGTGTAAAAAGCTAGTTTGTTGTACATATTGGAGTGTATTATATTGCACAGTGTAGTTTTGTCGTTAGGGCAAGTGGCGTCTCTGTTGGATCGATATACTGCTGATATTTTGTGGTGTACGCTTTGTTATGTTTTTCTCAAAACATAATTAAGTATGAAAGACTGGCTAATGGTCAGTTAGATGGCTCAGTGTGGGCGTGGGCTTGTGTGTAGGCTGCGTTCAGAGGATGGAATGAGCTGGTCAGCAATAATGTGTTTAATTCTTTGATCGGTGTCCGGGGGTCCGGTGCAATGAGGATCATTGTGACGATTAATAGAATTGCTATGTGAATTTATATTCATATAGCCGTGGTAATAAGTGGCTTTATTTCGGGGGGTATAGTTATTCATATGTCTGGCCTGGAATTAATGTAGCTTGCCATCCGTGTTTTGTGGTACATCTATGTGTTCTGTTATGCTAGGTGCATAAAAGTGTTTGTTGTTTGGTAACAATCGACAATATAATATATATTCTAGGTGAATATAATGGGTTCATATCTGTGGATCCATATGTGGTTGGATACAAGTAGCTATTTCACTAGTGGTCTTGGGTTCGATTCTCTCACACAGCATTTCGTTTTGAGATGTTGTTTGTGCTTGGTTGTTTGTTAGTTTACCTGGGCAGTGTTTCTAGGTAAAGGTGTAGTATTGGTTGGGATATTTATATCTGGTACAGATACTGATGATCTAGGGCGTAAGTCCAACATAATGGCCGCTGCGATGTCAAATTTTTGGTGATTCATCTTGAATCTTGTTTTTGATCATACGTGGAGTTTCGGTAACACACGTGTGACTAGGGTGACCTATTGGGTGTTCATCTATGATACCGGATGTCGGGCATTGCACTGTGTGCTGACGTCGGGTTTTCGTTCGGTTGATCGGCGCGGGGCCGTAGGCGTAGGTGATTGACACTCTGGGGGGTCGCTACCCCTGGTTTTGTCGGTGATTGGCACGGGGTGGTATCTTCGTGGTGGTTAGTGATAGGGGTGTCCCGATGGTTAGATTTACGGTATAGGTTTATTTCATTTTAATTTAATACAGCCTTCTGCTACAAAGGATCCATTGGGAATTAGGTTTATTATCGTACTGCTAGTACACTTAGGCTAAGGTTTTAGGTTATTGAGGGGATGGACACCCTTATTTATGATTGTCTTTGATGGTCATAGGTTGAGTTGCTGGGTGTGGTTGAATAGGAGTAGGCAACGTACGTGAAAGAATAGTTTGTTGAATTCGATCTATCTACTGGGAATTGAGTTTATGGTTTGATGTAAAATGTAATAAACATTTAAAATGTTTTGAGATGAAGATAAAATCATTTTTCTTTCTTTTCATATTTTGGACATTTTGGATATTGAAATAATGAGGCAGTAAATGAGATTATGTTATGAATTTGGATAATACTACATTATGTTGTATAAAATAAATTGTTCCATTGTTTGTTGAATTGTTTTCTGAACAGATAAATGGTTAATGTATATTTTAGATTAAATTAAATTTTAAAAAATTAGAGTTAGAGTGTCGTTTCGTTTCATTAGTTTGGTTCATTGAATAACTTAAATCAATAAATTGGATTTAAAAATGCTTTCTTGACTTGTTGACGACGTTCTATCAATGTATAAATAATAAATGAATACGTCAGCTGTTTGTAATTGTGGTGCTTTGAGACCGTGAGTTGTTGCCGTTTCTGGTGTCTGTTTGTTTACGTTACAGTGACACGGCACGAGTCTGACTCACGTTATGAAAAATGCTGATGCGGGGATTGTCCGTGGCAACTCGAGGAGACAAGGACGACTGCTGGGAATTGTCAGCTGGGCGTTCAACTGTATGCGGGGACAACTGTTTACTGGACTTCAAATTAAATGGAAATTTCACAGGAGGTTTCAAATCAATTTATTTAGTTTTTTTGTAATGGCAGTGACTCTTTAATAATATTTGTTGTTTTTTTGGTTTAATTTACACAAACAAGTAAGTTTCTGTTAGTGTTTGTGTTTTCTTTAGATTTGCTCTTGTTTGTGCTAGAATAGGTTTGATTTCTCAGAGGCCTATTGCGCGGGCAGATAGGTTCTGGCCCTTCAGGTGGGATTTGAATTAGGATGGGTCACTGGTTTTAAAAAATAGGGCATTTTGTGTAGATCCTGAGTATGTCTGAGGTGAGTTAATGCATTGTGGATGGTTTTGCGTGCGGTATTTATACTTCATATTAGGTAGGTTTGGTACGAAACCCTGATCTTGGTAAGCTTTGGAAGGACCATGGTCAAGATGGAGGTATGGATTCATCTGGAAGACGATGGCATCGGGACATTGGAAGAAGACACCTGGGGGATAACCGGATGAAGATGGAGCAGACTGTGTGTACTGAAATGGCATGCTGATCGGAGTAAGGGCGTCAAGCAATCGGTTCTGAAAACGTCTGGAGACGAGGCCAGCATATGGAGGTATACATAGTTCATCGTCGTCAAGGTTGTTTTTGGCAAGAGGATTTCCGCGAAAACACGAGGACGTGTTTAATCTGGGGGGAGCGGTTGTCATATATTGGGATAGTTTATCCAAATATCTGTGGTATTATTCGGTTAAGACACTCAAGTTGCAGCAAGATGTGTTGACAAGTTGGAAGTAATAACATGGGCATTACCTAATGTATTGACGTCATTGTAATGTGCTAAGGCTAGCTGTTTCGTCACTTCAATTAGGTCAAGTTATTATAACTATTGTACTGAGTTTGGAGACGATTATGCTGACTGGGCGAGGGGAAGACATTTGCCTGTGTTGAGGGGAGTGGTCCCCACTCCATTGATGACGAGTAGAGAGCAGAGAGGCCCGAGGCTTAGGATTGGTGGACAGGACGTGGAAGTCATGAGAAGTGGCGCTTAAGCCTCTTTGGCGGGCTGACCAGGACCTGGAGGGGACCGGGCTGAGTGACATCATCGAAGGTGTCGTGGTGGCAGGACAACTATGATTCGGGGAGTGTAATTCTGGACATCGAGATAGGAAGTGACTAAAGTGTGGTAAGCCTCTGTGCACTCCCGCGCCACAAGGCGGGAGTGCACAGGACACAGTGCCCTGGACACAGTGAGATGGGAGTGCTGAGAAAGGCACGTAGCAAGAAGGAAGACTAAAGGAACGAGAGCGACAGTCAAGGAGTTCAGCCGGGAAACTGGAAGAAGCAAGCTGGAAGCTAGAAGAGGCAAGAACGGACGAAGAACGGACGAAGAACGGAGTACCAAGGTGTCGCCGGATCGAGTCCCACATCACGCCAAGGAGCAGCTGAGATCAGGGTTGGATACCAGACAGAGGGATAATTAATGGTGAGCGATGTACTTCTATTAACGATCAGGTTATGGGTTCAACAAGGCTCGAACACACACACGCCAGACCACAATGCAGAGACTTAACTGAAGGCCAGAGTAGGGTACAATTCATAAGATAATACAGAAGTCCCCTTGGTTTGAATCTGAATCTTTCATTGTGCTAACCAGTTTTTGTTACCAAATCCCGTATTCCCAAACACATTCGATCTCGGTCTGGTTAGGTTGTAGGCTAGTTGGTATGAATTAAGAGCTACGCCCACTAAGACTCACTGGAGAGTCACTAGTACCAGGGCCTACAGCCTATTCCATGACAATATGGCTGCATGAGGAAGAAAGGGACACCTACCTACGATTAGGTTAGCTAGCCACATTCAAACTGCTTGCGTGCATACGCTGAAACTGGCGGAATGTTTACACTCCACACAACCGAGCCATGAAACCCATACCAACAAAAACAAACGAAATCTGTCGTATTTGATTGGAGTCACAACGCCAAAACTGAATGCCTTTTACTTCGTGATTTGTGATGGCAAAAAACTGGTTCCATGTATTTGTAACCGTATGTAAATGTGATTCGTTAAAATCAGGTAATTATCTCGTATTGAATAAAAAAACTTCGAGCAACGTGTATACCGGGAAATTGATTTATTTCTTTTTTAGTTGCGAGCTTCTGGAGTGTTCTAGATACAAGTATGTCGGTTGTCACTTCCAAGGCCACTTAGTGGTATTATTTCGAATACACTTGACCACTGAGCTTAGTTATTAAACTCAAAACAAGTTCGTAAATTCATTGGAGGATCACCCATCTTGACAACTCGTTTGTCTTTCTAGTGATTCTTACGTAACATTTGCTAAGACTAACTGAGTCACAGAACTCAATTAGTTCAACACTTTTCAGATAACTTTTCTTGCAACAGTAAAGCATTCGAGTTTCATTCAATCCTTTAGTTAGATTACACAGAAACAATTCGAAAAACTAAGGATTTTACTTTTTGCCCAAATCCAAAAACATCAGAAGCTATTCATTTATGTTATAATTGACGATATTTATGTATTATAGTGTCAAATAACTTTTATTTCTAAATCATCTGTGCTTCTATGATAACTGTACACAAATCCTCACATCTGTTTTCAATCGTCGGCGTAAATTGTGTCTAAAAGCATGCCTCGTGTCCTCACCAGAGATTAATGGCGATGTAATTTGAACAAGATAGAGGAACACAATTGTACTCAAGTCACAGTTAGTTATATCCACCGCCATCTATCTCATCGGAGAGTTACCGTCAACGTAAAACAATTTATATAGGCGGCTGTGTCATGAACCAAGATGAAGACACTTCGGGTCCTGCCTACGGCTGTCATGCCGGTGTCGGTCCTGCTTCAACATTCACCGTCAATCGATTATGCGATAACCAGTAATTAATTAAGCGTCCACTTCCCGTTCCAAAACTACAAAACCTTGCTCGCTCGTTCCACGAATAAATCACGAACGGTAAAATTATAGAACTTAAAGCAAGTGTGAAGAAGTAGACGAAATTTAGGGAGTATTCGATAGTCTGAAGCTACGAATATCTTTTAGTAAGAAAAGAATACTTAAGTGCGACGTTTATAGAACACTTTTTGGTGTTTGACTATATGAGAATCAATCTGAAGACAACCTACTGGCAAATCTGTTTTTTTTAGTTTTTAGTTTAGTAGATGATTCAACAAAATGTGACTATTTATTACTAATATATTAATATTTTAAGCCCAATTATGAATTGATGAACACTGCTAGCAATGGATTTATAATTAATTACGAAGATGATGAACAACGAAATTCCTATCGGGAGTGCCACAACTGCTCGAACTCTCAACTAGCCGGAATATCAACCGAAGTTTCGCCAGATTACAAGTTAGGACAGGTAAGGTTAGGTTTTGTTACGTTGAGATAAAAGTTAGTCTATAGAGACTACGGTTAGTTGAGAATTTGGTCAGTTGAAACGTAGCCAGAGGTCCACTCAGGTCTCGAACCAGCAACCTATTGGTGTTGTTTTCAGTATATCCTGCTCATGCCCAATAGAGACCAGGTCAAAACTAGTGAGCATTTCACTGATGACAGGCAAGCTTCACGTAATGTCAATCTTGAACCGTCTTCAGCTTTCATGTGCCAGTGGGTCAATGAGCGTAGACAGATCTACGCTTGATGAACCATCTCCACACTAATCTAGTCCTCATCATAGAAAAGAGAGAGTCAACCTAGCCGCAGTGCAGTATGTACTTCTCGAGTGATTTAGCTGTGTCAATCACTCTCGGTTCAGATTTAATATCATTTCTTCTAATCTTTTTTAGATATAATTACGGCTTTGAAACTTTCTTTTCGGAAATTCCTTGAATCAACGTTTCCAATGTAGTGAAAGAAATTAAACGCATTGGTACATACTTCGCACTGTGGACACATTTCGCTTTAATTATATCATATTTTGTTTAGACCATTTTACACGTCATTGAAATTTTTGTCACATGAAAATATTTTCTGTAAATTTTAAGTAAACTTAAGCTCGATTGCTCGAGACCAATATAAATTTATTCTAAGTCCCGTATATTTCCAGAGTCCAGATAATGGTTTTGTATTCAATGATCGTGATAAGGCAAAACTTGCAGAACACAAAACTCTAGACGTTATAATGTGAAGTATTTGTGACGATTATAGACTACTTTCGTTTGAAAACATTCACATTTGAAATTCCACATACTTGTTATTGCTGTGAAAATAGAGGAAGATACAAGCGTACAGTTCGTTTGTAATTGAAAATCATTATCAAAAAATAATACAAAGAAGTTAAATTTGATGGAGTTCAGAGTTATCAAAATTTGCCAAATTCGTGATTTGTAAAATGTTTGTAGAATGATTACGCGCATATTTGAATTGCAAAAACAACTATTATTATTTCAGAAACGTGAAAATATATTTCATGGGAACAGAAACTGCTTTCCCCCACACCCAGAGGCAAAAAGCTTCTGCTGCCCTAATGAACCTTACCAAAAGTAATGGGTAACCGAGAGAATAAGATGCAATGCCTAGTCGACAAATAGCTCCGAGTGAAAGTGAAAGATTGAAAACAAAACAGCGAGGAGCATGCCCAAGGTCACTGCGCGTCATGCCTGCTTCGTACTCATCAGTGTATGCAATCATAATTATGTTATGTTTAGTGCTGAATGGGTCGCGGACATTAGCCCGTAGGTCATGTGGGCTAGTATAGTATCTCACGGTTATGGCGCAAGCACGAACCTTACGTGGGCTCGAATACAAGATACTGGAAGCTATTTACTAATTATTCTTATTTAACTATCACCAATGTCCAAACATCGCATTATCCAGAGATCTGCTTGAAATTAATAGTTAAGCAAACACGTATTTCATAAATTAAACTGAACCGTAAAATAATCTGAAGAAGTTCTTGAGATTAATAAGCGTTTAAGAAACAATAGATCAAAGGTCAAGGAGATTTTAATAACTCCCACACATTTTAAAAACAAATATGTTAATGAATTCTATTCTTGTCACATTAAGAGGCTCAGTTATTTTTCCGTTAGTTTCTAAACATTTGTTTGATTCGTTACAACACATGAGTTAGGCTATTGACCCCTGAATACTTTCTTACTGATTCCTAAAACTATATTCAGACGAATTGACGAAAAATTTACTATCTCGCGCGTTGATGACATTCGATCGAGATGAATTCATTGTGCTCCATTGGTCTGAGAAAACGCCGGATCTCCATTGAGTGGCTATCATTCCTCGGGCTGTAGACAAGTAGCTCGTCGCCCTTGCCCCCACCCCACCCACAACCCACAGTGCAATACATACATCGCAGCATAAGAGAGCCAAGGCTTCATACACTCATTCGAAAACTTTCATCTATTTCATAAAGATCTACCTGGATCTGGCTATCTCACGCGTCATTCAGGAAGCGCAAGGTTCCAGCTGACCTAGCTGAGCCTACAAGTAGTGGATCGGAAGTTCGCCACGGCTCCTGCTTCAGAGATCTGCTGCTAGTGCAAGGTAGCATACTCTGCCCTGGCTCTAGTATCGTTTACTTTATGCAAATGCAGTTCAATGATTGGGGCACTGTTGCTAAACTACGCAGGATGGAACCAGTTGAGATTGAATACGTTTCAGCTAAGATAACATTATAAAAACTCAATTAGGAAACGTAATTGGACTTCGAAAACTTCGTCATAACAGTGTATCGTAATAGGAAAGAAATCTGATATAATTATCATTGATCTGCAGTAATATTTCAGCTATAGGGTATATCTCTATAAATTTGACCCATCAATCAGAAATGTGTTTAATAACATTATTGTTTATTATAATGTAATGTATACAAGTACGTCTATTGCCAAGTCTTTTAGTGGAACATGTGAGTGTTAAAGTTAATTTTTTATTTAAGATTAAATTTACTAATTATTACTCACTTCATAGTAAATACACAGTTGTGGTAGCAATCAAGTAGGACCAAACATCGTACCTAATAGTTGAGCGAATTATTAAATGGAAATAGAAATGGTAGTTTGCGTAATCGAGAAATTTGAGCTTGATTGAAGCCATCGAAATAAGTCGCTTTTCATTCGGTCAGAACCATTTCTAACGAAACGAATAACTTTTTTCTAACCGTGGTGAAATAACCAACCTGAACCGAAAAATGTCCCTGTAAAAATAAATAAAAGTTTCATTGGTAGTCAATCAAAAGTCGCCGATTGGAAAAAAAAAAACACTGTAAAACGTTATCACTTGTTACACTGTCACATATTATGAGATGGTTATAAACGTCGAGTCGGCCAGACATTTTTGGTGATAACGCAAAAAAAAGTATTCCTGGACGCACAGAGTCCCGTATGAACTCGCAATTAAGGTGGTTGTGGTGGAGGGGGTGGGGGGATTCACCGCGGTATTTTCGCAATGGCCGGGCATGATCCTCGGAGATCATCAAGGACAAATGCAGCATGGTTTCTTGCTTCATGACATAATTGTAACGATATCAAAACCTTCAACCTCTATAGGGTGTTGACGCAATGGACGCATCGTTTCGATTCGTTTCCTCAGAGAATTTATCTCGGAATTCGATCAATAAGATGACACCCTTGCCTTTCACTCCAGCTATTCTGGTTTGCAAGCGACCTTTACCAACAAGGAATCTCACGACTATTTTACTCTGTTCTTTGCTTTAGATGGAAATGCAAATTTAATAACTAAGACTTGAGTTTCTGACACAAAAAGAGTTGGCATTTTCGCAACTTCTTACCATCTTAACACGAGTAATATTTTTTGCAAATTAATACTTCGTCTTGCATTTGTTTAAACAACAAATTTAATGCGGATTAATATTTTGAATGAAAGGTTAGATAATTGTTTGGCATTACGTTAGAGCAATAATTTACCATGGTATGAAAGGGAATTCGAAGGGACTGACTGCTATGTTGTCTTCCTCATTGCTAGTAGGCGGGGCCCCTATTCGGGAGGTCGCGGTTTTGATCCCACCACCAGCAATCGTGACTGAGGGACTGTATGTTTTATCAAATATTTTCTTCAGTTAAAGTGAATTCTGAGGTTAAGTTCACCGTTTAGAGAAACACAATTGTGCAAACATATTTTCTTATTTGAACTACGAATCCTGAAGAGGTACGATGTACTCTGTAGCTTCCTTCGGGCACTTGAAGAGTACAAACAAGGAAACCTCGCGTTTCTACACAACGCACTTCGTGGGGTAGAAACGAGATTCAACGTTATAAAGATATGTTTATCAGCTCACTTTCAGTGTCAATGAATGTGCTCCAAACATTAGTAATAAATATTCAATAAACACATCTCACCCTTTACATCAAATTGAAAGATTGAAATTACATTTCCCCCTGATTTTAAGATGAAAATTTGTCCAATTTGTTGTTCATACATGCAACAAACAAATTTTACTGTTTAGCTGAACCATGATTATATTATAAGGAATTAGTAGTCTCTATGAAACATATTTGAATTTTTGTTGTAGTTTGTGTGTATCACGATTGATGTTTCTCTAAAGTGTTAAACACATCCTCAAATCATACCCCACTTTCCGTTATAACTTCGTACTCCTATCCAAGGGACAATGCACGTGTTTACTGACTAACGTAGCGCACCCCTGCCAAACACCTGCAAGGGACACTGACAGTCATGTTGTCAGCTATCCAACACGGTTTCTCATGCTTTCTCCAAAGTTGGAGCGCCCCGAGTCAGGAAAGCGGTCTATACGCAATGCTCATGCCATTGCCACGCCCGGCGCAGCTTCCGAGTTCCGGACCTACTGTCCATGTCCTTACTGTTTACCATACAGAAAAGAAACAGCATTCCTGCACAATTTCGTCAACACGAACCCATGGCTTTTATTGAGAAACATTTTTAAATACCTAACGTATCTTTTTCTCAACTTGTTCTATGGTATAGGATGAGAGATTTCCATTCGGGAGAAACAGTTATTAGGTGCGTCTTGCGAGCTTCATGTTGTGAAAGTCCGTCATATTTAAATTTATTACCAGATAGATGATGAGAGCTTTGGTTATACGGTGGTCGTGTGATATGCCTTGGGTTTTCTTAAACGTCAATATTAGAAAGGTTGGAGTATTTGCCTCGATGATGGCGATAATGCTGGCGCACGAAGATCTCATTCAAGAGACTGTGGGTTCGATGCCCGACTCCGGTAACCGTGACTTATTGTTTTCTAAGGGTTTCTCATAAATAATAGGTAAGTGCATAGATTGAGTTCTTACAATAGTATTTGTAAACCATTCCCACCGATGCAAATACCTAATAAGGTACCTGGTGAGAGATGAGAAACGCAGCAGTGTTCCTTATATTAGGCACCTGTCGATTTGATTTTTTCGATTACGGATAGCACATCATAAAAGTTACCTTATGATTAAAGAAGCAAATGCGTAGTACTATTCGTAATTCCGAACTCTTAGCTATCGTTTGTTCATAAGCGCCTTACATCTCAAATATACTCAGCAATCGTATTTATATAGCAATTTATTGACCGGTGCCATGTGCTCCATTGTGTATGCTTATGAATTTATAACCCTATTTTAGGTGAGTATACCAATACGTGTATCTAAGTTTGATATAATATATTATAATGTTTTAAATACTTAATCTATATAACTAACAGGCATTTGCTCCGATGCAGGTTGGCAGGAAGAAGAAGTATCGACATGGTGATACAATGAAAAGTAAGTTTTCTGTGTGCAGTAGAAGCTGCATAAAATAATAACAAAATACGAGATCGATACTGACTAGGTTCTGGAGAGATACAGATTTAGAATCGTGTTATCAAAACCAACTTCTATAAATGACAAAATAATGACTATTAACAAGTACTGCGTTGAAGGATGAACGGTCTGATTGTATGATGTTAATTAACAATTCAACTTAATGGCATTAATAACACAAACATAATTCAAAACTAAGAGTGCATTTAATAATGAGAAATACAATTTAAGACTGAACGATAGCAATGCCAACATAATGAAACAAAAAGGTTGTCGGAACGAACAATGCGTAAAAAGATAAGCCATGCGTTTTCAAACCAATTATTATTCCAACTTAATGCAATGAGAAAATAACAAATCAAAGTCAAGCCTGCTAGTCATCCAATCTTCGCGCTAACTACGTGGTTCTTCTATAACGTTGCCCTCTTGTTATTGTGAGCATGAGAGAATACAACGGTACGTGGGTTCGAATCCCACGCAAGGCAAATTATTTTATTTATCTGCATACACTCCCAGTCGCTTACAACAATCACGACCATTACAACATCTAGCTAGCTATACGATCGAAAACCTATACGTAATTATCACGATCGACATAATGTATACGCTGTACAACACATTAACAAATATGTCTAGCGCTACTTTTGATGCAGAATATTTGTGAAATATATTTGCCCCTTAGTTGTTAGAAAAGCTATATCAACGACTATAACCTTCGGTACCAATAAACTCGTATCATCGCATCACTATGTTTGAGCTCGTCCTGAAACCGGTACATCGGTATACCACGTATTAAGTTGGATGACCCAAGTAGCTTAGGCCTACAACTAAAGATAGAGTTGACCGAGAATGTCGAAGAAATCATAGAGATGGCTTGAATTCGATCGATTTACCGTTAGAGGATCTAGTGATGTATGCGACTATGGAACTAGAGCTGGTGACTAGTAGTAGTGACTGGTGGCTAGTATCACCCCATATGTGAATCTGTAGGAGGTACATACCGGTATACGGCATTCTGTCTGTCGTACCAATAGTACACCGATAATAACATGCGCGACCATTTAAACGGAGTAAATTTAATATACGAGTGATTTCAACTTCAACTTCAATTTTTTTTTTTTTTTTTGGGGGGGGGGGGTTAGGGTAGGAAGAGTGTTAAACGAATACCTATTTTTTTAAATTCGTTGAGATAAAATGTCAGATACGCGTGATGTGTACAGTCTTTTCATTCGTGTGTAGTTGTACTTGTTACTGCATGGTGTAATTAAAATTAGTTTACGCTAGATTGGGCGGTGAAAACTAAATATGAATATAAGCGTTCAATATAGTACGTATTTCGTTCATTAACATGTACTAGGTCGAGGCATGACTAAACGTGGGTTGTGAGAGTGCAGAAAGTTTTCGGCATATTAGTTATCACATATAAATTAATGAAGAGGGAACCGACTTAAGAAATATTAGCAGAACAGCGTTATATAATTATTACGAACACCTTTAAATTATGCAATAGTTTGTTTAATTGGGAGCAGCACGCTACCATGGTTAGTGGGAAAAGATTAACTGTTTACTTTCTTTCACGTAATAATTATAGGAGTTTATCTTGAAGAAGATGGTCAACTTACGAGGTAATGAATACATGTGGTGGACTGGGTTACTTTTCACAAGCTCAGACATTTTTTCTGCAAAAAGTAAAAAGGGGAGGGGCTTCGGGTCAGAGGTGAGGCACTCTGGGCATGGGCCTATTGCCCCATTAAGCTACTTGAAGAGCCTGACTGGAGGTGCGTAAGATGATTACTATCCTACAGATGAAGCCCTGACTGTGATTTGCACAAATGAAGAAAATGATTGGGCACCTGATTTAAATGTGTGTGATTAACTTAATAACAGCAGCTAAATAGGGTTTTAATAGAGGAAACGAGGAAAGGATCAAATAGTAGGTTCCATTTGCAAAAGTTCCAAAATAAAAGTAAATGATAAATCAATAAGATGCATAGCTCAATCCCTGACATTAATATGCAATTAATTATCAAGTGAAGTTGACCTTTCGTTTTTTACAACATGATTCAGGTGCCCTTAAGCCATTTGTTTATCTGCACATCCGGTGTTATACAATACGTCACTCAGAAGCAAGCTGTCATAAACCAGGTAATAATACACGTGTTACCTAAACTTAACAATCAAAATAAACATTAGGTGGTGATCGTCATTAGAATCGGTGGCACTCGGTCATTTGGCTACGAACAGCTCCACATGATTTATTTAGCACGTGTGGCCAGTGCGTAAATGAAGGCTTTTACGTATTGCCCTTTAAATTAATTAACTATGTCAAACATATGATCTTCGTATCGCAATGGAATAAGGTAAGGTAACGTCATGTCATTAACTAAATAATTGTATAGGTTATTGAGCAAGTGTTTCCCTAAATTGTTACTTAGTTGTCAAGGGTACTTACCAAATTCACAATTCACATTCGCGAATATAATTAGAGGGATGAAGCACGTGAGCCACAATGGCTGCATCAGCCTTCTCCTAGGCTGCAGCATTGCACACACGTCCAATGAACTAGAGAGAGCACCAGTCACAATCACAATAAACTAACACTGGCGATGATCACTCGTGTTCGAATCAGGTGCGGCGGATGTAATCCATGCTTGCGCGAAGCTCGTTGCGATGTCTGCAGAGGTTGGATACAGACTGAAAGGTCTCCGGAGTCCGGTAGAAAGGAGGACTAGGACTAGGAAAGGCTTTCATGAAACGGGGTCTGCAATCTAACACGATGCTCGCCGAGCTCAAGACATTCTCCCGCGCTGCGCGGCGACAGTGCTGCTCGGGACGGCGTAGTGGCGAGATGGCGAGACTCTCACACTCGAGCGCAATTTAGATGGGACAAGTGAATTCCACTAGTTTACCTTCTCAGAGACAGACTGACCCCACCCATGCGATTGAAATGAAAACAATCGAGGCGAGACGACGGATCTTGTGTTTAGTATGCAGGAAAGTTAATGTTATGCACCTGTTCTGTCTTGTACCCGCGTTAAAGTCTCCGGATGAGCTCTCCGGCTGCCGACGCTATTGGGGACTTGAATATGCGCGGAACCCATTTCTACGCATCCTCTTTTAACCCATTTACATATCAACTGTTAATACGTACAATTTTATTTTTCTTAACATTTACATATGCTGTACTTAATATTTGTGTCGCATTCTTTACTTAAAATTTTCTTATAGTGATCGATTATTCCATTATGTTTGTTTTAATGGCGCGTCAACTTGGTGATTTGCACGAGTAGAGAAATTATTAACTTCTCTTGAGTTTTTTTTTTCTGGATTGCGCTTTCTTCAGTTCTCTTCTGGTAACCTTGATGCGTCATTAATATAATATAAATATAAATATACTATCGAACTGTTTTATGATACAGCGTTTCACC
Source organism: Sweltsa coloradensis (assembly GCA_024449915.1). Classification (NCBI taxonomy): domain Eukaryota; kingdom Metazoa; phylum Arthropoda; class Insecta; order Plecoptera; family Chloroperlidae; genus Sweltsa; species Sweltsa coloradensis. The sequence continues at coordinate 38,101 of JAMZAV010000033.1, read as the reverse complement.
GTCATATTTTAAAATATACGTGGTTTCCATTTTTAATGGCTATTTAATGCCATGAAGTAAACAAAAAAACAAGTGTTTTAAATGCGAACATAAACGCGAATTTCTTGTAAATTGCTGATGTTGTTATAATATGTTTGCTTGGCTCATTTACACAGTCAATATATTAATTCATTATCGCCAATGTTTAGAAATTCTTGCATTTACATAGATAGTCCCATGCCCATGGCCCATTAAATGTTGACGTTTTGTGATGTAATACACAAATATTAATTCTGTGATGAGATTATTTTCTTCGGATGTAGTTTTAGAGTGTGTTTGTTAATTTTTGTTGTTCTACTTTCGACGGTACTTCTTCGCCATGTTTAATTCGTATTATTATATTGCTGATACAAGGGAAGATTGATTATTTAATTACAAATATCAAAATGTAATAAACTTCTTTTTCAACCCTATCTCTCTAATGTGTGGGAGCCATATCAAATGTATTTTCGAAATCCTTACTTCCGGGCATGCCTGAGGTCCCACGAGGTTAGATGATGTTGTCTATATTGAAGGCGGAGGTGCTGAGAGACGTAAACAACGAAAGAAAGTGTTGCAACGATTATGAACCTCGGTGGACGAGCTAAGCCCTGACAATAACTCGTGATATAACAAGTCACGTTAAACCAGTGAAACGTTTAGAAATCATATTTAATGCATAAAATTTCAAATGTAAACAATTTTTAAAAACCTTCATCGATAGCTGATCTTCAATGCCTTTGGCGATCACAATACAGCAATAATGTTTGAAATGGCACGTGTGAACAGATACATGATTTCATTCGGCTTTTACATGTGCGTACGTGAACACATGGACATATAGAGCAGAAACACGTGTCAGTAAAAATACCACATATGCGATGTTTTGTAACGAAATGAGATACAAATACAAAGTGACATACACCCCCATGCATACCATAATACCATACAAAGTGAAAACAACGGAATTCGAAACGCCGCCATAACCCAAGTAAGAAGAATAAAAAGCAAACTATGTGTTGCGTTTAATGATGAGCAAAACTTTTGTCTAAACTAGTTTGACTTCCAGCTTTGCTCTTATTAAAAATCGCAGGAAAGTTGTTTAGAGATGCCGAGTTTTTATGTCAAAAGTGAGGCAAATTTTGTCACCTGTTAGTCGGTATAATTAAACGTATTATTTCGTTATTCTACATCGTTCGGGTTTTAGGTGAACACAATAAATGTATAATTATAAGTAATAATAAGTGAAAAAGATGTTTAGGGTTGTGGAGAGACGCAATAAAAACTTTCGTTATAACAGTCGCTCTTTATAACAGTACTCTCACAAAATATCCGACAATCCACCTTTGCTATACAAACAACCTCAAGGCTTTTTATAGACATCAATCCAGAAATTGAAAAACCCTTCCCAGCGGTTTTTTTTCTGGATTGATTTCTATAAAATCAAATACACCTACGGGAGTGTTTCCCGATTAATGAAATTGAGAAACCTCAAGGCTGATATAGAAACATTAAAAAACTTATATATATACAACAATATGAAGCCCACAATATACAACAATATGAAGCCCACAGCCTCATCATTCCCTCATTTTAAATAAAATCCTATTTCCATATATAGCCATATATAGCTATCTGTAGAACACAATTTTGTACTCTTCTTTTTATTGGGTTTATATCAATAGAATGAGAAGAAGAAATGCAAAATGCATAATATAAATTCTTCCACAATTACAAATGTAAGAAATAAGAATATGATGTTAAAGTAATCAACAGCCATAGGCACACTGTCGTTTTAGTAAGAAAATGGTGCTTTACATTGTTTTAAAAGAAATCGTGTTTACCAAATAACCTTTCACCACAAAATACACCATGATTACACGTTAAAGTTATTTCTAAAATGCATTTCATTTCAACTTTCAAACCTTGGCTTCAATTCTGCATTCGTAAGCATAGAACTTATCGTAATATTTGCGAATGTCAATTGTTTGCTTTTAACATCACAATCAAACTAGCGAAATTCTGTTTAGTATTCGCTACACCTAAGTATGACGTTGCCAACCTCTATGGATGCAGAATCACACCCAGAAAAACGATGAATGAAAGGCTAAATTTGCACAACAGATGACACCAATTAGAAAAACAAACTTCGCAGGTGTAGCTTGACCCGTTAGAATATATTATTGACAAATCACGAGTATTGTGTACCTTGCAATTTACAAAAAGTCGTGTCCTGTTTGGACATTAGACAATAGACTAAATATTAACTAAGAATAAGTTCTATATACGGAAAATAGTCTAATCTTTAAACTCGCAGTCTTTCTATGGGGAATGTGCCATCATTTAAACCGGAGTACGTCATTTAGACGGATTACTTTGTGTTTTTCTAAAACACCTTAGAAAGGGAACGATTTATAGACAAACAGAGCTAACAATATATTATTGTTGTTACATTGTTATAAACGGTATGTCGTGTCCATTTATTTATGTCTTGTTGTGTGGCTTTCGATAAAATTTGCCATAAATAATGGTTAGTCGTTTTTGAGCGCTGAAGAACGTGGTTTTTCAATACAGTTGTTGAAGAGAAACTGAAGATGTATGTTACTTTGTTCTCTTATTGAGGATGTAATATATAATCGTATATTGTTGGTTGATTTGAGGAATTTGAAAGACTCAACAACAAAAATATAAACATTTATTTTTTAAATTTGATTTCCCATTAAAAAAAATTGTGCTAGTGAGTGTTATATAGTTAGTAAAAACTTCATAACATATGTCAGCCGTTTGAGAGATAGTAAAAGCCAGTATAATTACAATTTATGATTCAATATGGTGATAAACGCATGTTTTAAACGTTATGAAAAATAATTTCGTTGATCAGTTTACAAATTATATAAACAACGTGGCAAGATTCGCCTCTTTATCTGGCTTGTAGACTACTGACAGCCAAACCAGTCTCGATCAGCTTCTCCACTCTTAATAAAATATGAAAACTGTATTTTAAGGCTATACTTAGCAGCCAGGCAACTCAGATGGTGGAATGTGAATTGCTCTATCAAATAAATCGATCATTTCGTTCCTAAATAAAGAATCCCGAAACTCTTTCTATTTTTGATTTGTGTAATTATGTTCTTTAAAAACTTTAATCAGCAGACATAATTTTGTCCATTCATAAGTTATAGTCCTGGTTGATTGTAACACTTTGCGATTGAGGCGTAGCCGTGGGCCATCTGACTCCGGCATCCGGCACAATACAGCCGACGAATATGTGCTAATCCACGCAGCATAGGTCCGGGTTTGAGCGCGTGGCCACACATGCTCGCTGTTGACTCTACTCGACTGAGATTTGCATACGCATTGCTGACCTTGCAAGTTAGTGCAACTTTCATTATTACTATTTATACTGTTTACTCTCTGTTTCTCTTTTATAACACTTGTTTTTCAACTTATACTTAGTTTGATTTGATTCAATTCAGTTCAATTCAATTGCATTTCATTAAATGAGATCTTATTCGATTAAATTTAATTTAATTAAGTTTTATTTATCTGTAGAAATATTGTGATTGTGTGCGTTATTAAATGTGTAATCAATTAATAAGCTGTGCTAATAATTTGTAAATGATTAAAATATTTTTTATTTATTTTGTGTATTGTCGGCGTTGTATTCATTATCCTTATTTGTTAATCAGTTAGTTCAACGAGACATTGTAAGGAAATATTTAAATACTGATTGAGATTTTAAGTTGTTAATTTTAAGCAAATTGATCCCATGAAACAAAACTGGTGTTTTATTAAAAAAATCAATAAAACTAATTAAAATTATTTTAAGTGCATCCAAATTAAAAAAACGTATTGACAAATTTATTATTCTTTATGTCGTTAGTATTGTATAATGTTATTAGTCCTAATATGATGATGATTATTATGATTATTATGAATAATAATATGGGGTCAAGGTATTGAGCAAGCCACCACCTCTGGCGAGCGCATATTATTACATCAGGTCATTTACAATTTATGGTTCTATTACTCTCTTCATGACCAATCATGTAGTAAATTCATACGTCATCAGCTGAATAAATGGTTGTTTTACAACCTTGTTGTGTTTCCTCCCTGGTTATAGTAGTATGTGGCACAATACCTTACCGTTTAGTGTGCTTACACCCATGACAGGTTATGCTCGTTATTGTTACCAACGTCACAAAAATACTAATTGTGTTTTAACAATTGTTACATTATATGCCTATTAGTAAATTGGTGCCCGAGATAAAATTTCTAGGAAGATCCGTATTTTGTAAGTGACCTAAAGATATGTCAAAATATCATCATAGTTTCCTAACCGTAGTTTATAGTTTTTATTAAACAATTCGTCATTGTTGACTTTTTCCCAATGGAGTTTCAATTCCACACATCAGTTACATCCCAATCCATATACTTGATACCTGGTTCATCTTTTCGAACCATTTAAAATACTAGTTTCCCTTACACATTCCTGTAAAAGATATCCTACATTATTCACTCGGTTCATGAAGGAATAGTTCGAAGTTAAGAGGTTTTTGGTTTTGTTTTTAGTTTGTTGATTTTGTTTTTACTTTTTGATAATGATTGTGCTTTCGAGCGCGGTTTTTATTAAAACAAGTATTACTAATATTATCTGTAATTAATCAACCGACTGTGGAAGGAGAACACAAAATAAAATCATATCGTAAATGGAAATCTTTGGTGGAGGTGCCGGGTACGGAAAATACTAGGCACAAGGGTCACTAAAAAACACTCAGTGTCGTCCTCGTTGAAGGGCAACGCAAACAGAAAGAAAACGCTTGGCAGGAGGTCGTGTTCATTTTCCATTTTTTTTCATTCTATCTCACAGATAGACGGGCGTACAGAAAAATTATGATTGTAGGGGAGCTTTGCTCCCTAAAACATGTAACAGTGAAAATTATTAGAAGTAATGTTAATATACGTTCGATCTGTTCGAAATGTCCCGAACAAACAATTAAATGTTAATATTAAATATTAATGTGATTCATTGATTCTATATTTTCAATGTTTATGAATCGTCTGCACGTATACCTACTCAATAAATTATTGATTGAGTCGAAGAGCTTTATAAATCAGCTTGGAGAAGCCGCGTCCGCGCTAGCCACAGCACACTTTCTCTATAAGTTATAAGACGCAGACGCAGTTGGTTGTAAAACTGTCAACCGATAATGAGTAGAAATTGCGACGGTTAGAAAATCCTACGGCCTGTTGTTGCCTAGTTAATGGAAACAAATTGCGATGTGCCCTGTTTCCATAATATTTATAGGTAAGGCGAACATTGTTAAAGGTGGAAGAATAAAATATTTTATTAACTTCGGAACTTGATTCCGATCGGAAACGATAGTATAGCCCCCGGCTACTTCTATTCTGGAATTCATTTGCTTAGCCTCCTCGACATGCGTATCACCTGTCCAAACATTCTCGCCTATTATTTATACGTTTACTAAAATTTAGTTTAGAACTATTTCAAATTCTCGTCACTACATTATTTAGTGTTACGTATGGGCAACCTGTACTGGGATAACTTGCCTCTCTAAAGGTGTGAAGAGAATTGGGAGGGATTTCCGAAGACTATTCAATGCGACCAAATACCATAATACTCATATGACTGACGAAAACCTACGGAGAAATTAGTTATTGTCGGTGGGAGTTCATGAACAGACTATACTTTCCGAATTAGACCGACCTATAACGCATTAGCTATACATATATTGATTCTCGTCTGTCTAACTACTGGAATCCCAGCATCCATATTTCTATGATATTACTTGCCTTAGATTTTAAATTACAATAAACAATTGATTTTATAAATTAATTGAGACGTTTATTACAAAACCAGACAATGTCCAAAAAACACATTTTGCAGGAGATCAATTAAACTTAATACCATCCTCAATAATTAATGTATTAAAATTCTAATTTTTGGTTTTAACTGTGTATTTTGAAGATAGTTTTTATTTCTGCTATGACATATTGTCAAAGTCAGAAAGCCAAAAACGCCAAAAAAGCTTCGGACTTTGGTTGTTTTTGTAAAATATTTTGAAAAAGTATGATTTTGTTTTAGGTAGTGTTCCAGAAAGCTCTATAGGATGTATAGGATTTATCTATAGTTCCAACATAGAACATCTGGACAGCTGTCACCTAAATGCACCGCTTTAAATGTAAAAAAAAAATCGATGGACATCAGGTGTTTTTGTGAAAAATCTGTTGTTTTTCAAGCTCAAACGTGTGACATAGGTTGTTTTTGCCAAAACTTTTATGATACGATTATTTCCAGTTAAAATACGAATGTTTTATGGTATGGGTTCGAAATCGGTAATTCTGGACATTGGCTGTTTTTAGAAGAAAAAAACGCCTCAATTGAAATGGCCTGAATGATACACTAATAATGTAATGTACAGTCCTTTCAGGAAGCTTCCATGTGGGAGTCGATTGGATTGATAGGATTGGATATTGCTTAACGTCTATTCGAGACGATCAAATCAATATCGTGTTCTCATTATTGTTTTGAGGGAACATAGCTTCCACTCCTAGATCACCAGGCTGTTTAGTATTGCAATGTATAGATCGCCCTCGTTGCATTGCAAGAGAGGTTCATCCTACAAGGAAATAAATATCTTCGTGTGACATAATGCTCAACTTAATATTCGCACGCATGAGACAGGAGTAGCACGTACGTAGGGAGGGCTCTGGCTTACCGTTCTGATGTAACGTGCCCAGTGTTACAAACTGACTGACTAAAAAGGACAGACGATAATATTTGAACTTGAGAACAACCGTAGAAGTCCTGAAATGGCAGACCTAATTTAAGTTCAAGGTAGCTTATGTCATCACTATAAATTCTTAGACCTTTAACGTACGCGTATAACTAAAGCAATGTGAAAAATTAACGATTATTGATGGTTTCGTTATAATTTGAGGCTGACAGGTGAACAAAATAACAAAATATGACCGTCATTTCACCATTTTAAAATAATATGAAATTAATGTAAAAATTTTGATTTATTTACTAAAATTTTTGTTCCAGGAAGGCAAAGCAGATGGGACTTGATTTAATAAAGAAATCCGGTGGAAGAATTGAAAGAGGAGATAAAATAAACACAGGAATAACAATCCGTATGAATGTCAAGACAATGACAACAAAACAAGGCATGCTTTTCTGTTTCATTATGTAATTTTTGTATTATATGTACAAATTACAGAGACAAATAAATAAATAAATAAATGTAATTTGTAAGGAAATTATCAAAGTACCCGGTATGATCCTTTTCTGGTGACTGACTAAGGGCATTTGGATAGCTGAGGACCACCTCAAACCTGCAGTAAGGATTATCGCCATTGAAGGCACTGATTCCGGAGTTTCTCGATACCGGAAACCCTTACTGAAGGTTTTGACTATTTTTCCAAAGCGTCCCTCAGTAAAATGACTTATATTGGAATTAAGTCTCGGAGAATATCCATTGGAAAATCCCTTCCAAGTAACTTCAAATCTTATTCATAATAAGTCTGCACCCGAAAAGGAATAAGTACGTCTTCTGTGATGATTTTCTACCAAAAAGTATTAATTTTTGTTATAAGAGGGAAGAATTTTCTCAGTATGGATGTTCGGCGGATGTTCCTACCCTCAACAACAGAAAACTGTTAATTCGTAATCTCACAAAGAAAGACTCAGACAATCTTCAGTCACGGTGACTAAAGATCGAAGTGAACGAAATTCCCAAGTCAGTAAATTGATTCGGTTCTAGCAACCGACTAAGCCTCAGCTCATTATCAACTCCTCTAATGGAAGCTGTACCGACTAGACTCGACATCCGTGATGACAGAGGAACCAAGGTGTCACTCGGTGTGTCTCGGTGAAACGTCTTCGTCGTTGACACCAGACTAACTGTAGGGCACGACCACTTTCTAAACTTATAATTACTAGCAGCCAAGGTCTTATGTGTGGCCCTCGCCTACTCTCCTGTCTACTTGCACACACAGTTGGTGACATCAGTGATCTGGTACCCACCCGGGCATTGCACACACGACGACGACGTCACCCGGGTATCCATGTTTCACTCAACTCTGTGATACGTACGGTGCGTGAAGGAATATTTCGTGAATTTGCCTGGACAATCGACAAACCAATGCATTTTTTAACATTCTAGCAAGGGATTGATACATCTGACATGGTTTTGAGTTCAAGACTGGGGTTGGGTTGGGACATCTTACTTAAGAAGGCATTGTTCATCGGGATTCTGTGTGGTAAGGGTACTGATGACCTTAATGTGCTGTGCCCTAAAACTCTAATTAGTTTACGAGTGAGTTTGGGACATCTGATCTGAATTAATGTTTCAGTTCTTGACTGAGTTTTCGAGTTCTGACTTTAGGTTTTTAGCTGAATGACTGAGTTCTTGACTGAGTTTTCGACTTCTGACTAGGTTTTTAGCCGATTGTGTCCAAGATTTGGGTACACGACTTTTTAGTTTCTTTTTTAGTTCTAGACTGTGGTTGGGACATCTTACTTAAAGAAGACATTGTCCATTAAGATTATGTGTAGTAAGGATACTGATGACCTTGATGTGCTGTGCCCTAAAACTTTAATTAGTTTACGAGTGAGTTTGGGACATCTGATATGAATTAATGTTTCAGTTCTTGACTGATTTTTCGAGTTCTGACTTTAGGTTTTTAGCTGATTGTGTCCAAGATTTGGGTACACGACTTTTTAATATGCAATTAGTTTTTCTTAGTTCTAGACTGTGGTTGGGACATCTTACCTTGTTCTGCTGAGCCCTTAACTTTAATTAGTTTACGAGTGAGTTTGGGACATCTGATCTGAATTAAGGTTTCAGTTCTTGACTGAGTTTTCGACTTCTGACTTCAGGTTTTTAGCTGATTGTGTCCAAGATTTGGGTACACGACTTTTTAATGCACAATTAGTTTTTTTTTAGTTCTAGACTGTGGTTGGGACATGTGACTTAATATTTCTAGTTCACGAAGGCACTCTGTGGCAAGGTCACTGATGACCTGATGACAGCATAATACACCTTATGCCCGAGTTCGAGACAGCTGAACTGGACCTGAGATTGTGACACTAGTATCCCGCATGAGGTTCTACCGTCCTGGGACTGGAGGATCTAGGTTCGTCACTTCCTACTTCCCTGGTAGCTCTGCATCAGGAAGTAGCATGCACGTATGAATGGGTGGGTACTCATCCAATCAAGAGGGTTTTACGAGGAAAACTCCATCATCCTGCCTTCATATTATTACATGAACACAAACACGCAGACTTTTGTGACCAGACGAGTGGTTCTCAAGCAATGCATCGGCATGTACAGTTAGGTGGCGTAAATTCTTTAACCACACACAAATAACACGCACACATTCACACACACGCATAATACTTATTCATTATTCACTCATTCACTTAAATCACGCCAGCGTGTTCCAATAGCCATTAGTTTCATGTCGTCTTATATCATAAACATAATCATCATTTGATTATGGTGGGAAAATGTTAAAGGCCTGCGTAAAGCCAATCTAGCAATTTGTGATTTATTGGATTAGATTATTTGGATTAAAGGCGCGTCAACCGTTAGGTCATTAATGTACCACTGTAGCCTAGGGGATAAGGGGAGGACTATCCCATGCTGGTATAGAACCAGCCACGGGTAAGGGGGGGTTCTCATGTCGTGGTCGCGATTGTCTTTGTCATCGTTATCGTATTGTCATGGTCGTCGTCGGGGAAGTCGTCAAGAAATGGGGGAGAGGTCCCCGACGACGACCGCCAGAGCTCGCCTTTAGTTTCAGGGAGTAATATTTACTCCCCTACTCACTAACTGATGTATGCGAGATGGACTTTTTCTCTTTCCTCGCCTTTTATGATTAATAGAAAACCATGCTCTGGGCCAATTATACCCGGGGTCCAAACGGGGTGGGAATGTAGATTTTAGAATTCAAGTTCTGAGCAAAGTTCAAAGCCTTTCAAGTTTCAGATTCGAGAATAATTTAAATACAACAAATTTATTTTAACACTTGTTCATACTGTCGCATAAATTATCAAATTTTATACAAGTTTTATTTGATGAACGACCTTATTTTGCAAACTTGTAATTATAACCTTATAAAATTATACTCTTCAAAATCAGATTTAGTCCACTTCCGCCTATACTATATTCGTACAAAACCACGAATAAATTTGAGTTCTTTAAAATGTAAATACAGAATCATTTTCAAAATTGTATTTAATTGGAAAATGGGCAAAAGCATCATGATGGTAGAGTAAGAACAGAAGGGGCGAAAGAAGAGTAGGAATGCCACTGAAGGCGTGTTTCAAAACTCAGCCAAGTATGTCCTCAAAACACGGTGTTTCTCAAGTGAGTTATCTTGGGCTATCTTTGTGCATGACCCTTTGTCGAAACAAATTACAATAATTATATGGTTTAGACTTGGAAGAATGTGTTGTCATTCATTTAAGAATTCCAGGTGGTTAAATGCATGACAAAGCATGTTGCATCAGTTTCTAAAAGTAATATTATTTACCACTGGTGGCACGACAAATTGTTTATGTTTTACAACTCTGTTCGTCGAACTACATAATAAATACCACCCATGTAGTACCACCCGAAACACAATTTGGCTTAAATAGATTGCATACCACGTATTTCCTTGATGTATATTACTGCTATAAGTACAAGTACACGGTTTATAGTTTTAATAATGCGAAGGGGGGAGGGGTGGGCGGTTTACACAACTAATTGTTGTAATTTAGACAGCACTTTATATTATTTCTTAATTGCAACTCACGAGATTACAAACTAACGCTTCATAAAATACATATTCCCAGAAAACCCAAGTACAGTTTATGGTACCAATCGTTGGATACCATTTATAATGTATCTAAATCATTTTTTTAAAATTAGTTTAATGGTTATGCCATCTCAACGCCGACTTCAAAAAAATATCGTTGAGTTGTGGTCGTGCTTTACACGCATTCCCGACAGATAACATTAATGTGCGAGATATTAGATCATTGGAGCACTCAAATCCTATTACATGGATAACAACGTGTATGTATATAATGTATTTTCGTTTTGAAAAGTATCTAAATATCAATCAGATATCTGCTTCTCTAAGTTGCTTGTATAGTTATTAAGGTGTATTTACAAAAATAGCCTCAGGCTACTTGGTACCATTTTGGTCTAATTTAAGTATGTGTAAGTGTATACCTTTGTACATACTTCAAAAAAGTAACTTTAGTCGAGAGCACTCGCTACATCGGTAACAGCTAGTTAGCTCAAACACAAGACGTGTTTAGAAATGTGATTAGTGAGACCTAGATTTGTCACATCTTTGCCACTTAAAGAAACTTATTAGTGCCTCGCTCTCGTCAAGAAGTTTAAGGCTCGTTTTATGTTTTTCTTCGCCGGTTGTAATTAAATGAATCACCCGTGTTTTGTTTTCATTTCAAAGCTATAAAAACTGCGAGTTTGTTGTCAAAGCAATTAGGTGTCATAAATACTAATATTATACACACCCAGTCATTGACTCGCTAACACACATTTGTTCTAGGACTGATGGATATTTCTCAGTACCAAGCACACTCGACTCTAATTCGTTAAGTTCCCAATTATTCGGGTACTTGATTGTCTACCATCTTAGAATCCTGAAGAGCGGTTCGGTTGATAAGCTGGTGTGCACACCACCATCTGGTGTGGGATTGACTAAACACGTGTTTTGGTTTTATTCTTAAGAAAACGACCTCTAATTATGCAGTATACTCTCGTTAATAGATATTATTCTCAATGGTTCAGATGTATATTTTTGTGTGTGTAAACTCATGTAGGTTATTTTTTGGGTTAGGTATATTTCGTCAACTCATAAACAGCTCATATTCTGTATGTGAGGATATTTCTCAACATATGAATTGAAGTGATATTAGTGTTTTTCTCGACCTAATTGGACTGAAGAACTACCGCCACGGTTAACAATCGTTGTAATAAATAAATAACAAAATAAATTGTATTTAGAGTCTACCTACTCAGTTATATAACTGATTTTCAGTGGGGGACTTTAAATCAAAGCGACCAAGCCAACCCTGTAGGCACCGATGCAATCGACGAGTGAGCGATAACCAACCAAAGATCCACATTTTTAATAGGAAATATAGCAATCAGTGGTATGGACAGTGCGAACACCCGCGGATCAACGTCAGACCAACAACACAACATCAACAAGGCCGATTCAGAACAACTCTGAATTTATTATGTGCTTCGTTGCTAGGACGGCTCCAAAGTCACCGTTTATATGCCAAATGTTAAGTATGGTAGTTAGTCTACCTTGTAACATAATAAAATATAAATACACTTCTTTAATATTTAATTACTGATCATTTTAATAAGATGAAAACAACACTTCATACAATTCCATCAACTCACTTCATCTAAATTATAACATGTGTCATTGTAAGACAAATAAAACTTAATCAATAACTTACATACTAAACTTAGTTCATAACTTCATGTACACCTGGGCAGTTGATGTGTACATATAAAAGTACATTTTCTCAAATTTACTTAAAAATGTACATCACAAGCACCTTATAAAATAATTAAGATGTTCAGCAAACTTGGAATCTCGTAATTTTCGGATATTCGAAATCACTATAATAATTATTAAGTAAAACGTTGTTTTGAGAGTGTCCAGTAAATTTGACAACTTGAATTATTTTGTATGTTTCTTATACACGTCTGAAGAGTGCAACCTTAGAAGCAAAACGAGAAAATGATCAATAAATTACCAAAATTGAGTATAACTGGTCTGTAAGCGCTAATCTCGGACGTAGTAAGTACCTGAAGTGTTGAGATACTCGGTATAACTTTGAAAACACAATGTTCTTATACTTATAGTCGTCAAGTAAGTAAAATATGTTCACGAATATTTGCCTGCATTGTGTTATTCACACTGAAATAAGTATTTTTAGCCCGGTTCGGTACATACACCTAACCAAACCATGTATTTCGCACCAAGGCGTTGTAGCTTAGCCAAACTTAGGCTGGGAGTATTGTTTAGTTAATTAGGAACTTGCGTAAGTAACACGCTTGCTAATTCCTATGTTACAAGATGTAACGAAGTTTTCGTCACTTTTTCCTGGCTTGATAAAATTCATCATTGATTCGTACATTTCTTTTAGTCATCGCCTCATTGTGATTTACCGAAACAACGAACCATTTTTGTAAGCGGATGACTTTGATTTAAAGGTTGGGAATTAAGTCAGGACGTTGTATATTTAATAAACAAATATGTTTTAATTTGTTTAACTGGATTGCACCACCAAGTGATTGCATTTCGTTGCACGAAAGATGCCCTCTCGTAAGGCGATATTGTTATATAGTTGTTAAAGCAGGTGTGATAAATACAGAATACAACAATGGTCAAAAGCAAATAAACTGCGTGAATACTACATCCTCTGAATTGTGGTATTATTCATATTTTAGAACAACGCTATGTCATGATACGACAACCACAAATCGAAAGAAATTTTATAATTGAATTTTTAAACCTACAAACTAGCCACGTCTATGAATAGATCGTATCGTAAACTGCATCGTATATTTATAACGAACGGAAAATCTTATTTAAATACAACCAATAGTACATAATTACATGTATTTAAGCTAAATCCAGTTTTATCGATGCCTTGATCTGAATTTGAGTGCTAGTTGGCGCTAATTTATAATATTAACAACTAAGTAATCACTGCACCAGAAAATAACAGTACTGATCATGACGATAGCTAAAACAAATAGCTGTCCCGAAGCTTTTGACGAAAGTGATATTGAGAAGCTTAACAAAAGCTATTCAAAGTGAAAGATAAGTCACAGGTACACAGGTAATTAATCTCGTTACACACCTCTGTGGCCGCCTCACCTGGCGCGTGCTAGGTGAAAGCCTCGCATTCCCGCTTAAGACGACAAAGATATCAGGAATTATCGACCAGTGAAGTGTTAGTGTTTGTTTCACTTTCTTGCTGTCCGAGATTAATTGAACCAATTTAAAAATTTAACCACAATCCACTGTCAATAGAGTCTACTTGGTAGTGTGAAAAGTGAAAAGTTAAGATTTCATGGACAAATGTTGGTGATGAATGTATTTTGACGAGTCGTCGGGGAATATACCTTTATACAAAATTGAGGGGGGGGGAGGGGGCAAATTTGAACAACAATGGTTACCAGTACCAGACAACAACAACAACGACAAAAATAATATTTATGTTACCTATGTAGCGTAACGGCAGAGAAACTTGAATTCGGAAGGTCTTATACCCGCCACCGGCAATCCTGACTGAAAGATGTTTCCAAAGTTTTCTTCAGTCGTTAATGCGAATCCAAGGAATGGAGACCTCTTAATCTATAGTTAGACTAGACAGCTGAAGAGAGGCATGCAATTGTTTCTGCTGGTCAGGTTTCCCAAGAGAAATTTGAATTTTTCATCCAGTCAATCTTCTAGATTAGTTATACACGCTGACTTTGTGGAGTTTGTGGCCTGCCTTATGATATCTACCTGAACAACTCACATATCGAGAACTCTCTCGGTAAGCAAGTCGCTTAAACACGTGAATTTGATTCACCGGCATTCCTGGCTGAAAGGGATGATCCTACGGTTATCCTCAGTCAGAGGCGAATGTTGTGATTTCTTCCCACTGACAACCCTTGGACATTCCTTCCTAACTAGACGACCAGACGAGGGCCACACCGGGTAAAACTCATGTTTAGCGGGGATTGCATACACCTTCACTTTGTGACCTGCCGTATGTATACCTTCATAGATCCCGAGAAATGAATTAATCAAACACAAAAGTCCCGAGGGCAGATGACATCACGCTGATAGTTCCTCCAGCCAGCAGCTCTTGTGGGTCGAGGATACACTAGGAACCTCTTGAGGACGGAATTATGTTTGCTCTTCTAGAGATGAAAGTTATACCGTTAGTCTAGGGGTATTTACACACTTATTGTCATGTGTGCAGATAGATTCGTCAGAAACTATTTCCGAAAAGAATGTGTCTTGTTTAGGACACTGTTCAAGGCTCTTCAATTCGATACTCAACGAAAACAAGAAGAAATGTGTCACTTTCTGTAGAGCAAAAGTAAATGGCGAAAATGTATGCTAAATACTTGTCCATCATATATGAATGAACGCTTTGTACGCTTGTGCTTATTATAGCCTAGCAGGCGAAATGAGTAATGACTGTGAGTTTCTTGTTCTACATCACTTTGTGATTGTAATTAATGTTTGCAGACACTTAGTGTTTCAGCTTTTCTCTTTCTAGAAACCTCCATTTAATTAATTTGATAATTATATGCACAATTGAAATGAAAACCAATAGCAACAAAAAACAATATCAATAAAACCGATACCGGTACACGAGAGAATTCTGGTAAATTACGATAATCGAAAGTAATATTATCATTATAACAATAACCGTGACGCCAAATAATTTATCAATAATATTATAACATTATAATAAACATCAATGATGTTGTTATAAAATAATAAAAGTGGTTAATTTGCTTTCACGTCAAAATCATTATCTTTGAGACACCTTCAAGGGTGCAGATGGGTGTCTTGCAGTGTAGTTGTAGTCAATGGGAGGGAGAGGACAAATCCAAACCAAAATCCCCGGTCCAACTGGATTGTTTAATTTCTTAATTGTATTAAATGTCATGATATAGGATGTATGACACTCTCGTATTCAGACTAATTAAATCGGGAAATCAATCTTACTATCCGCAGTTTGCGGATGATTCACTCACTATTAGGCTATTCGAGACGATGGATGGGGATAGATGATGATGAAGGACAATTACAAAAAACGTGCCTTATATTCGGGATTCAAATCCCTGTCCTCGAAGACGTAGACACACGCTTCGGACCAGCGCTCTAATCGTATGTGCTACCCTGACGGAGGCAAACATTAGAAGAAGCCTTTAGTAACAACTGACGAACTACCGAATTAGCGTACCGTATTCGTCGGTGAGCGCCGACCACTTTTAACAGTAGCGGTATTTTTTTATATTATTATATTACTTATTTATTATTTATTATTTATTTAATACCCGATTAACATTTGAAAGTGGGGTTGCCTCACCCCCTTCGAACCTACAAACTACGAGGCTACGATCCTTGACAGATATCTCTATTACCCTCGTTGCTATTACAAAGAGCCGAGTGTCCCGACACCGACAAGCCGTCAGCTCCTCGGACGTGCAATCGGTGGCCAGTGAACCTGTAGCGTGCTACGAGCGTTCCCTGAGAGGAAAAGGGTGAGAACTGCTTTCACCCATTGTTCCCTGATGTGTGAAACTGCAGCCATTACGTAATGTTTAGCCACGGTCTATCCCACCCGACGAAAACTATCGCATCGGCTTTGATGTGGATGGAGTTGGTTCACTCTCAACACCGCAAAGTATTCGACATTGTGCATGGATGGTGTAACATCGAATACATAACAATAAATTGCGATCTCGTTTCGCCAATCGTCTTTATCAATTCCTAGAATATAGATATTCTGCTCCAGATGTTTGATGTTTGTTGGTACCTGTTAAATGTTTGGCAGTAATTATTGAGAGATTATACAATTTTAGAAACCACATGCACCCATGAATTCAAATCACGATAAAAATGTAAACATTCCAACAATCTAAATTTTTAATCCAGTAAGTATTCATGAAAATAATTTTCAGATTGTAATTAATCATAAGATAGCATACATAAAAAGCGAGCATTCCTTTTCAAATGACACCTTACGACCACACACATATCCACCCTGTCTTTATCACCCTTACGTTTCCGTCACCCTCATGCACCTAACACTCAGCACCCTTATATCTTACTCATCCTTAGCTATGCATCCATTCATCAACATACGCATGCACCATTCTATATATATATATATGTTTGCCTTCTTGTTGTTGGTAGACATGCATTTGCTCACCTTATGGCGATCAATTATTTAACGTGACTTCCACGAAAATATAAATGTGTAACATTGAAAGGAAATATTATCATTATATGCTCCTAGCCCCACCGTTGTAGTTCTACCAACATTGTAATGTATCGTTCACGTTCATAGCCCTCCGCGGTGCCTCGAATCTTCGATTTACCAATATACTGTGAGGTCATCTGATTATAGTGATATCAATATCGATCATTCAAAGTATAAAATGTATTGGTTCGAAGTTTATATGTTGAGTTGGGACGAAGACTAGGGTTATAGTGCCGAGGGCAAGGGAGAAGGGTTCGAATCCCGGATAAGGCGTGGATACTATAATAGTTCTTAATCCTCCTTCATCGTTGCAATAATCGAGACGTAACACAACAAACATGACAACCAATGAATGTGTAAAGTGAAGACTTCCTTATTTTTCAAGTGTTCCGAAATATATTGCAGTTCCCATGTATGTCTTCCAAATTATGCAATATTTCAACCGTCCTTTGTACCTTTTCCGCAGATCACACAATTCCACTATGAATAACAGGTGCGTACTACGAGGTAAAATGTGTCCACCACTAGAGTAAATATCTAGATCCGTATAAAATAAAAATTACGTAAACGTGGTCTAATTTTAGTTATATAATAATACATATACACCGCGCATTGCAAAATATAAGTATGCATACCACAAAGTATAAAATAAGAAAACCACAACTCATAAATTTAGTTTCGTATTACCGCAAATTAGCGCTAAATATCAAACACATGTCCGTAATAATACATTAAGTAGCCACATATATGCCTGATGTCCAGTACCGTACAAGTTCTGCCAACGTGGTAAGTAAAACCTTGAAAATAAACATATAATTAAATGTCGCATGTATACGGTGTAAGCTTGCACGGTTCATTAGTGACGACAATAACAGGGTAAA
The DNA here is from genome assembly GCA_024449915.1 of Sweltsa coloradensis. Classification (NCBI taxonomy): domain Eukaryota; kingdom Metazoa; phylum Arthropoda; class Insecta; order Plecoptera; family Chloroperlidae; genus Sweltsa; species Sweltsa coloradensis. The sequence continues at coordinate 20,137 of JAMZAV010000033.1, read as the reverse complement.
AGATATTGATTGATGTAACGACGTTGCCTTTTAATTAGGTATGCTGTCAATCAGCATTGCACTTTTTAATCCAAAAATTTGCTTCATCCTTGAGAATGTTTGTTGAAAAATAATATTGTTGACCTAAACACAACTACTTGTGTTGTTTATTGTTTCACGCATCTTAATGCAGTTATGTCTTTCGAGACGATTAGAAGAAACTAGTCCCACAGCTGGGTTCGAACCATGGGCCTCGCAGTCGTGGTTCCAGAGTCTGCACCTGTTGTGCCACTGAATGAGCCATCGAGGCCGACCCCCAAAGAAGAAGACACTCGTAGTAGAATGAATTAAATAACTCAACTATCACAACAGTTCTAAATATTGTTGACCCCTCCAATGGCCTTCGCCCCCGACACCGATACGTGCGCGAACTGCAAGGTACAGACGATTTGACCAACTGACGCCGTTTCCACAAAGTTGGTCAAATCGATAAGTTTCAGACAATTTACAAGTTATTCCATTCCATTCGATTCAATTCGACAACAGGAACTAAAACATGTTTGCCTCCTACTCTTCAAAAAATGTTCATAAATAGAAAGGCCATGGTGACATTAATAAAAATACACATTCATTTAATGTGCATGCACTCGTAAAATTTTCCTCTCGACTAACAAATTTCTAAATGAGGACAGAATCTGAAGAGGAGGTAGCCTTGCACCGGCGAACCCCTTCTACGAGTGTAAGGTAGTTGGTTAGTTCTTGCAGTGGGCAGGTGTCCTAAAAATTCCTAGCCGCTTGAGCGCTTGTGAGTGTGACCCCAGGAGCGTAGTTCAGTAAGCCAGTGCCAAATCCTCGTGACTGCCCACCATCAATGGAGGCTGAGGATGAGTCAAGTACACGCAGACATAGCTAGGTGTACACCTGATCAAACCAACTGAACGGACCACCTAACGGTATCCAACGCTCGCTCTCTGCATGGGAGTGCTACCATACCAATAGCAATATGGAATACGTACGAAGTAGGTTACGCACGGCTGGTGATGTCAGAGATCCCCCCCCCCCCATGGTCAATTACCCCTCCGACGAAGCCTACGCATCAACAACGTGGGGAGAAACGCGTAATATGTAGTCCACGATGATACCATCAAGATATCGACATCTGCGAATCATCAGATTTTATTTGACAACATGTTAGCAAAGTTGACGATTTGGGAGAAGTTTTAACATGGAAGAGACTAGGTTTATGATTATGGTACATATTGGATAATAAACGTCGCATTGAAGTCAGTTGCTTAACTTTTACAGAAGAGGATACGGATGTTGAAGTGAAAGGAGTGGACCTAAATTTGACATGAGACTTGAACGGTCAAAGAATCTTAATTAAAGTAGTAGAGGTCTGAGATATGATGGATTGTGTTCAAAACAAGTATATCTTACTCCAGAACTCTGTATGTACTACGTTCACTTTGGGAACATACACCGCGAGTGGTCAATGGATTACTATAGTCACAAAGTACACTTCATACTTTCTATGGCGCATTGATAAGGTTATTGATTAGTCCATTTATTAATCTGGATGGTTCACTATTCGATTCCCCTAAATTTCCTTAGCAGCTCTTACTTCTTCTTTAAAATGTAATACATTAATGATATTACATTCATCTTGAATTAATGAATTTTTAGAATAGGTGGGCGTAGCCGTGAGACCGAGATTCAGCCTCGTTTAGTAATATAGTATTAAAATTGTGAATGTTTACGATTTCTTATCTTCTACTAGAGCGAAACGCCATATTATTAGCCGCATTGGAGGATGAGCGTAATGGTTCCAAAGGGTAGGCCTACCAAATATTTATGTGGTGGTACTAAAAGGTAAGGTCTAAATTGAGAGATTTCAATGGTTCACTCAAAATTAAATCAAAATCCGAGTATCTGCAGTTTGCGGCAGAGCAAGCATAAGTAAACACGCAAACAAAATCGGCCACCTTTTTTCCACGGGTATTGAAATTGATGTTTTCTTTACTCATTCAATATTACTTCAGACCAATTAATGGGTCTAGACTCTAGACTCTAGACAATTGTAATTTGCCTCATAGTATTAATCCGAAGATAACACATACATAACCAGCGGTTACATAAAACGAGCTCCATATCAACCGGCGATTACGATCTGATTAAAATGTAAATTATTGTCTACACATCTTACGTTATTAGCGTGCCTTCATCAACACAATAGTGAATAATAAAGCTCATGTATTTGTTGCATGCCAACTGTAATACGATTTAATTTCCGCACCAGTATGATGTATATCATATATTTTATAATACATGCTCTGCGCAACACAATGGGCGAATGCTTAGCTATGAATGCTAATGCCATGTGGGTACTTGTTGTTTGCCAACTGTTACACTTCGCTAAGGTATTTAGTGTGTTTGTTGTCTTGCTACCTCTTGACCGAGCGAGATGCCACAGCGCTAGCACGTGAGAGGGCGTCGGTTCGATACCGGCCACGGCCAAACTGAAGATTTTTACCAATAATTAGCTCGTACTTAGAGGCGAATTGGCAATGCCTTCCCATACTAAAACAAATCAAGGGGATCACACATTACACCCACACCGTATAGGCCTAGTTTTTTCCCGTGTGCACCGGAATTTCTATTGAAACACTACAATATATTTATTTGATTTACGTGAATGAATAACCGGAATTTCTATTGAAACAATACAATATATTTATTTGATTTCCGTAAATGAATAAACTATACGAATGTATATAAAAAAAACATCATAATGAAGAGATTGAAATTGAGATTGAAAATGAATTAGATTTATATCACGCAAAACTTGTAATTTTGTGGAATCTATATTTGCGTCTCATATAAAAAAACTCACAAATTGGGTGTCTTGTCTAGTTTTACTTAAAAATAAGGGCTAAATTTATATGAATCAAATTTACAATTTGCCAACGAAAAACAGCAAACAAGGCGCGAAGGAAGTAAAACTCCAAAAATGGTTCTCATAGTTTTCAAGAATACACGTTTAGTGATAAAGTACCTAATAACACGTGATGATATTAACGCATACCTTACATTCAGCACTCATTCGCAACATGTTGTTTTATATCTATTTCACAATAAAACCACTCCACTGTAGAACAACATCTCCCATCTCAGAGAGGCGCATACACAAGTGTGTGTGTGTCACTCACAAAAAGAAGTTCTAGTAATTAGGTGGTCGGACAATAAACCGCTTTCAAGTTATGCTTAGGTGTGTTGTTTCACTCGTCATCAGGTGAAAATGAGCAATCAAGTTTACCCCATGATTATCAAACCACTGAAATCCGCCTGGCCTGTGCCTGCCAGGGCCCCTATTCAGTAACTTCACGGGTTCAACTCTGTCACGGGACCGACTCTGTTGTTGTTGGTCGAGGTCGAAAGGTATGATTTACATGGCAGTGGACGGTCAAATGTGAACAAATGATTCGCAGTCAGTTGTCAAATATTCGAAATGTGTATTATTTCCAATCGGGGAGAAATTGGATTTAAATGGTATAATTTCATGAGAAAAGGGAACGCACGGGACTTTTGGTGTAGGCCCTTACATTACTAGAGGTTGGTTTTCTTTGAGCATACTATTGTTATTCGTTTGAGAAAGTTAATAATCTGGTTGTGTTTACGTGTAGGCCAAGGCTTATCATCCACCATTTTATACAAATATAACCGAGTCGGACTCGGTTGTCACGGATTATATCGCAACGATATCGACCTCAACTGGGTCGATCACTTACAACCGAGTCGATTACGGTAGAAAACGCCCGGGTCCAACTCCGTCAGAGTTATAGAATCGCAGTCCAGAGCAGACCCATGTCAATCAAGTACGTCAAGCGAGCGCAGTTCGTCGACATATAACAGTTGGCCTATGTTGGACTGTAACACCATATAATATATGGACCAACACCAGATAGATATAGTACAACACCAAGACACTAAAGAAGATGATGATGCTGATGATTTTATTGCTTAACGTCTCATAGTAATGCACTAAGGCTATTCGAGATGATATAGTGGTGATAGATGAGGGTGAAGGACGATTACAAAAAAAACATGCCTTCAGCGGGTTTCGAACCCACGTCCTCGTAGAACCATACGCCTCGGATGACAGCACGTAAAAGAAGTATTAGACGAATTTCGATAGATTGAAGATGGTCACATGGATAGATGTGACAGTCATGGGAAACATACGTACCATGTACAGTGTAGCAGTCGTTGATAGCCTGCTTGAAATGTACAGTGAGGAAGTCATGTACAACATGCATATTATAATGTACTGATGTGACAGTCATGGATAACGTGCATGATATGTGGTGAAAAGGGGTATAGGTAACAGGTAATGACAGTCATGGACAAAATAAGCAAAATGTACAAGTGTTCGTCATGGACATTGTGGACAAAATGTATAGGTACAAATGTGACAGTCGTGGATAACCTGGAAAATATAAATGTGGGGCAGTAATGGACAACAAGAACAGGTGTGACAATAATGTTGTTTCTGCTCATTTGTACGCAAACCATTTCGGGTCTCACCTAATGCCCTTTCGTCACACTTTACATTGTTCTCAATTATCGGAGTGCCAACTGGCAAAGGCACTGGGAATGACCTCTCACTCTGTTTACGATGGTTTAAATAAATTAGATTGTATCGGCCTTCCTTTGTAAATCCGCGTTTTAACTGAATCCCATGCATTCAAATTGTTTCAACCGGTAGGTCCGAAGTGTATTTAGCCAAAGCTTCGCATAACGCATGTGTGTTACTCTCCTTTGACCTTTCTCGTCAGTCGTCACCTATCACCACTCATTGATACACTACAATAAACAAACTATAAAAAACCCGAGCGTAACGAGAGTGTTACGCAACGCAAGGAGGGGGTGTCGGCAGTTATGCCTCGCCAGGTGCAACTTGTAAGTGTTAATGAGCAAACACCCAATTGCATTTACATGGTCAATTTACTCAAGACCCCGCTTTCTTCACAGAGCATTCATGCGTTATGTCGTTGAAGAATATATTTAGGAAAGATTCGCATTAAATGTCCGTTTATGTACGAACTTAATTGAATCAGTTCAGCTCATGCAACATTTTATTTCCAATGCATCAATCAGGGTTAAATTATACTCGATTACTAGTTTTTAAAACATAAAGTGAGAAGTAAATAGAGCAATAAATAATATGATAACAAACAAGCATAAACAAATATGGATATCCAGTATCCACTGAGTTGGTAATTGTTGTCTATATTTATATATCTGTAGATTAAAACGATAGCTTATGGGATATTTGAAACAAAGTCTGTTAGATCCACAAGCTGCTTCGGACAAAGTATCTTCCATCTAATTTACTGTAAACATTAATTTAATTTGCCTTTGTAATAATAATCCACCATTGTTGGTTTGTTTGTTTCTCCAAATCTCTTTATCTACATTTACTATTCTCATATCAATCGAAGTCATAACTTAGTTATTACCTGTTATTAAGATTAACCACATGAATAATACTCCATAGTTCTTGTTCTTCTAATCTATCTCTTCTCTGATATGCGTCGCATATGTATTATATTGTATATATTTATTAGCCTAGATTTAGGCCTAGTTTGATAGTTTTCACTACATGTTAATGCACATTTTATAACCTATGTTAATATTAAGAATTATTCACTTCACTCTACTATCTCATAAGAGGATAATGGGTGTATACTTATACTATGTATTGGGCAAGCGAATAAATTACTCCACTCTACTCATAACCATCAGTGCGGATTTATTGCTAAGCAGACTAAGTGGCCGATCAGGCCCCCTGCCCCCACGCTTCCGAGGGCCCCCTAAATTGTTATAAAACGTTTATAAAAAGTATTAAAATGCAATTTTTATCCCCATGAAACATATTTAGGCAGAGATGAATTTTTGTACAATGTTCAGAAACTTAGCGACTATACGTTACGGTTACGGCATTCAAAATGGACAAAAATAATCTTAATGGGAATCCCTAGACCTAAATATGATTTCTAAACAATGCAGTAAAGACGTCTGAAAAGTAAGTAGAATGAAAGAGGGACATAATAAAATAATAAAAGAGCAGATTATTCTTTTAAATTTTTTTGACGGGACATAGCTTCAGAATCAACAATATTCAAATTGCCCGAAGCAATCCAGCTAGTTCAAAATTTAATTTTGAGCAGCGGTTTTTTGTATATTGTTTCTACACTCCTTTATTTTCAACCTAAATAACCTAAAAGGACTAATGGTTTTCTATAGATCTTGCGTTGCACGACTTTTTTCGTCGCGTCACGAAAAAAATCGGGCAACGCCAGCAACTGCAGTCAACCTTTTTTTTTGCAGACCCTTTTATTTAAGTTGTAGATAAGAAGTATAGAAACAATATACCAAAAAACGCCGCTCAAAATTCAATTTTGAACCAGCTGGATTGATTCGTGCAATTTATAATTGTTGATTCTAAGGTTATGTCCAGTCAAAAAATTTCAAAAAAATAATCCGTTCTTTCACTCCACTAACTTTTCAGACGTCTTTACTACATTCTTAAGATATCATATTTAGGTCTAGGTATTCCCCTTAAACCGCCTGTACAGCTAGTCACCTGTAGTCTGTAACCCGTGCGCCGTGCCAATGTACGGTACGCCTGCAGCACGGCAGTTCTCTCAAACATCCACAACCCCTAGTAGTTCAACAGTCTGCCACAGCGCCACCGTACGGTACGCCTGCAGAAGGGGAGTTTGCAACCCGCAATACACGTTCTCCGCAAAAACCACAACTCCTATTAGTGCTTCAGTCTGCCACCGTACGGTACGCCTGCAAACGAGCAGTTTACTAGCCCGCAATACACGTTTTTATTAACATTACTAGCTCGTGGACCTTTGTATTGTAAATTATGACTATTATTTAAGTAACTTACGAAAATAATGTTTGTTTTGTTATCGTAATATGTGATCTTGAAGTATCAAGGCACGTGATTTTAAGATTAAAACGGATTTATCCTCCTGGTCTGGTGTGTGTTATCATGTCCATGTTTGGGTCACAGCAGTCGCGGTTCCTGGGGCCGCTGGGTGGGCCCACCCAGATTGCTAACCTGTTATCTAAATTATTGGACGAGCGTAGTGAAGACACAAATTTGACTAGCAATGTTTTTAACACAACCAGTCGTTTATTATTATTATTTATTATTTACTACAATTCAGAAATAAAAAATAAAAAATTATTATTAAATTTTCAGGGAGCAGTTCGAAATATCTAGCCTCGGTTAGATCCCTCAGAGTTTTGAGTACAATTGAATAGGACCTCGATGCCTCGATCATTGAATAGGCCTCGACCTATGTGCCTATAGTTTTTATGTATCCTAGGCCTATAACATCATTGTTTGCTCATTATTCATACAATGTTTGTCCAAAGAACTTGTTTGTAAAATTCGAACCCTCAAAGCTTGTTATTGTTGGTGTAGTAAAATAAGGTTTTTGGTATTTCCATATAAATGGTTACTTTTTAGTAAGACCCTGTTTTTTAAATAAACAAGAATTAAATAGGGTAGAAAACGAAGGCTCGGTAATTATCGGAATTGTAACAGGTCCGATGCGTAGGCCTATGACCACAGATAACAGATCTGTAATTACGACTTAATGCAACCAATGCGGGTGAATAATTACTAAAACTGCAATTTGAGCCTATTCCTTAGAACTTAATTATATTTGCCCGCTCACCTACAAAAATTTGTCTTATAATTAACAGCAACAGATGCGATACTGAAAATATGTCATTAGGCTACAAAGGCCAACAAAGTTCAAGAGAAATTATGAATGCACATTATTTAACTAAACGAGAAATATCATTTACTCTCGGTTGCAACTATTGTGCATCACATTATACATGATTCAACCAAATTACCGTACAAATCCATCTATGTGGTAACATTCGCAAAATACTCGCGAAGAACTTTCATCAGGATTGCCGGTAGCGGGATTCGATCCCGTGACCTTCCGAATCAGTATCCCGCGTTACGAATGAGCTACCTCTTCCGGTTGCTCAGTTGAACATTGAGTATATACTCAAAATTTTAAATTTTTATCGTGGGAAACCTGTTATAGGGTGCATTTAGCCCCTCTTCAGGTGAACTAGGTATGTGCGGATAGGAAATTGTGAAGGGATGTCCGAGGGCTGTTTTAGAGGACTCAATCCCTTGCATTCGCCTTAACGACTGAGGAAAACCTCGGAAAAAACCTTCAGTCAGGATTGCCGGTCTCGACGGGATTCGAACCCGGGACCTCCCGAATCAGAGTCGAGCGCTTAGCGCCCGAGCCAACACTGTGGGTGTATATATACTCAAGGATCGTACTGATCTGCCCTAGGCCCCATGAAACTACAACTCAAAGCTAGAGCCGTGGTCAGACTTTATACAAGACGGGTTTAGACGGGGGAATAAAAAGGTGTGAAGCATTTAACATGTGTTTGGTGGTATACATCGCGGTGGCGGAACTTAGCAGCTCATTAATCAATAAATTAATTAATTATATTTACTTCCTATATACCCGACACCTCTACCGTTGAAGATAGACGTTGGTTACAGGAAAAGAACACTAGCATTTATGTGAGAATCGTAAAGATTGTTTAAAAAGGTCCCACACTTGATGAATAGTGTATTGTAAAATGAGTTTGTTGTTTTTTGTTGAAGTCTATTTTCAAAAATCGTCTTTTGACTGAACAAGCATAATCGAGATGAACGTTATTGTGCGAGTTGGATTATCAGTCTTTTAAGAAGGTGAGAAGCGATGGAAACGCATTGCAGTTTGTTCAATACACGTCCGGTCCAGATACACACAAGCCACATCCTCATTAGACCCTATATCATCGTCACGATAGCCTCAATTCACAATACGGTTACATAGTGGCGATGAGAACTCAAATACTTCTGGTCAATTGACCCAAAAGAAAACAAACGTTTTGTTAAAATTAACAATACAATTGAAACTGCAAGTGGGCACTTTTTGTCACCACTGAGATTAACATCAAAATCCATCATATATTCATAACTGATATTGAACTACTTCATTCAAAATTGATGCAAATAAGTTACCACTTTTCTTTGCATGGTAAATGTAACCATATATATTTTTAACACTATTTTTTTTATATTTGCCCGGTGAAAATAGCAAATTTTCCAAAATGAATTTGGCTAGTCAAATTGCATAACTACTTCACAAAAACAATACCTACACGCCTATAGCGCAATTCTTATCATAGTACGTTCTACACTATAGTGTATTGATTTCTAAACCTAGCCTCAGGAATGAGGGATTTTCATTTTTCACATTACACCAAAGTTATTAGTTGATATATTATTTTAAAGCAATAACTTTTTATAGCCCATTAAAAAGTATAAGCTAACAGTTCCACGACGGTAAAATGTAGTTGAATGATCGTAGCAAATTGCAGTTAGAACCAATTACGGAACATTAATTGGTAATAAGTTTGTGATGGTGCATGATGCGCGAGTAACTGACACATCTGTCCACTGTGGCTTATACGGTCAAGGCGAAGGTCAGATAGAGAGAGGGGCGGGGAGTAATTAAAACCTGTGGGTCGTCTAGGTCACATTTCAGGGAATTAGTGTATAATGAATAACAGATGATAACTGAGAGTAAAACTGAAGGGAAAATAGTAAAGACAGGGTTAGTGTGTCGAATATGCAAACCAAAATGTGTTGTCACTTGCAATAACTATTAGAATATAATATTGAACACTGGCGGAGAGCAGGTGAGAATAGATTTATTTATTAGAGTTTAGGCTACCTCATGATTAGTGTAAAACTAGATACTATGTCTTCTTTAGCACAGTAAGTTGATTTGCATATGCAATAAGGTAAAGGTAAAAGCAACATAAGAAATGGTGGAGGTGCCGGGTATCTACTTTTTCAACTGAGTAATTTTTATCTTTTCTACCATGGTGTGAAATATGGCCAAACAAAATTCGTTCGGTGATAGTTCATACAATCTGAAAGAGGTAGCACTTGCGCATGCACAGCATTATGTATTTACCCCATCAACTACTGTTGGTGAACCATAAACTGCAGTCTCATGCACAGCATTATGTATTTACCCCATCAACTACTGTTGGTGAACCATAACTGCAGTCTCATGCACAGCATTATGTATTTACCCATCAACTACTGTTGATGAACCATAAACTGCAGTCTCATTGCATTTGTTAGTTTTCACTTTACCGTAGTCTGTCTTCCGTGGGAATTACTATCATTTTTAAATTGTGTTTATTGTTATTAAGATTATTGTTTCGTGTTTTGTGGCTGCTGCTACAGCTTTCAATTGTTTTACCGTTAGTAATCGTGTGACTGCCTAAATTATCACCTTCACATTTTGATCAACAAAAGAATTTCCCATCTCACCTAAACCCTTTCTATCATTCGAGTATGCCAGAAGATAAAACACGTGCGAATTCTATCCCGGCATTAATAACATCCTCTAAATGAGGCCCTGAATATACAAAAGTTTTCTGGTTCTGGCAATTGCATGATCCTGCAACTTGACACCAAGTACCAAGTAGCATGTTTCACTTTTCTTGCATAATTTCATGTGACTCTTTGTGACAATGTAACATGTTGTGCAAGTAACATTGAGAGAATCCACACCAAAACAAGGTACCTTCTATTGTTTGCTAGGATAGTCAGTCACAGAAGTCACAGTCTAAATTTCCAGCACACTGTAGTGCATGTGCTTGTACATAGCTGGAGTCCAGCCATACCCAGGACTAGGAGCAGTGGCATATTGAGATGGAGGGGAGGGGGGAGGGGGGGGGGGCAAAAATCTGAAATAACTTAATTTTACCATGTGTAATTATTATTTCAAATTGTATACACAAGTGCAATAGATAGTGATTTTCTAAAGAGATATATCCAGTATGCATTCTAAAACGCTTAAAACTGCTTCCAAAACTCTCTCAAAAATATAAATATTCCTGGGTATGCCACTGACTAAGTGTGAAGGTAATGTAGCATTGAAACAATATTAGCTTTTAAGACTTCTTTGAACAGAATGCCATTTCAGAGACATTGAATGCATAAGGCCAAAAGGTAAGCCAGAAAACTTTGGATTAAGCAGAGTTTAACAAAACTGGAGGGAAAAGGAATAATCAAATTCAATATTAGAAGAAAATTTATAAATAGGGATTTGAGGAAAGGCGATTCATTTGCGAAGGGAAAACTCTAAATAAGAAACGACCAGTTGGTTGTGCACGTTACCCGATTTCCTCCCAACATAAAATCTCAAGTTTGCCGAATATCTTTGCAACCAACATATTCCACACTTGCTAGTCAGAATTACACTAGAATATTAACTTCAACTAGAAATTCCATTTGGTGTTTTATTTTATACCATCGATTAAGGCAAATAATTATATGTATGTGAAAATATTGTTTTGTGAATAGATGCTACAAAGTGCTATTTGTTTTGTGAAACAAGGATCCACCCTCTACTATAGGTTTTAATTAAGAGATTAACTATTGATAAGTCATTAAATGTTTACTCATATTCCTTGAGAGCTCTGAAAATGTTTTCTACCGGACAAATATGGACGAAAAAATTGAGATTTAATTAGGCTTGACCGGTCAGCGCCAGAGTGGCGGCTCCGAAAACATATTTTGTAAAGTACAGGAAGACTAAACCTATAAGTTTTACGACGCTTTTTTCAGCCACAAGTTGTAACATCATCGTATGGACGTTCAGATTCACTATGTTCTTTTAAAATTTTCATCAAAATTTGAGTGATAACATTTCAACCACTATAGGTGGTTTTGTTTAAGTAAGGTGCCCCCTACATGAAAGTTACGAACAGAGAGGTCTTGGGAAATGGTGGGGTTTCATAGTGCGAATTTGTGAGAGGAAGGAGTTTTGTCAGGACAGTGCAGATACCACGGTCGCGAGAGCCCGTACCCGGGAAGAGGTGTCGCGAAAGTGTTGTTGAACCTCTGCCATTTTTAGTGATCGATAGATCGAATTTATAGGATGAAGCGTGACTTAGTCCGTGGTTTTCATAAAATCGATTCTCGCCCTTTTGGTATGAACGGCTTTCCACAAGGATTTTAAAGTTAGGCCAAGTGTTTTCACGAGTAAAATCCGTGCCATGCGAGATCGTTTGTGACCTTGACAAACCTGACCAGGATGCGTTCAGGACCTTCAGTCGGCAAGTAGCTGCCATTAACGACAGGTAGCGAGTCCTGCGCCCGTCATTCCACGCACAGAAGCTAGGACATCGACATGTATCATCGACATGTCAACTTACCCTCCTTGCGACACATAAAACCCCTCCCATGCATTCGCAACCGAACCGTTTAAATCACGAACTGGGTACACAATAACGATGAGTACTAAAATAATATTTCCCTAAATGTTTTGGCCACTAACTAATTTTAATATTTTAGTTTTTAAGCGACTCACCCACAGGGTTCTAACCTGAGCAGATCTGATCTAGCAGGCAGGCTATTGTATTTCTGTAATTTTTTGTTTTGGATAACCTAATTTATCAATTATATTTTAATTTCAGGAATCCAAATTTACTTCATTTGGTAGTTTGAGAATCCCTTCCTATTCATTAGGTCATTAAGCTGTAAAATTTAATTGCTATTCGTGCGAGACGACTGAGCTGAGACCGTGGCAGGGCAGATCAAACATCTTCACAGGTTTGGTAATTTGTTTTGTGTTATTTTGTTTGCTTGATTTTGTGTTGTCTTAATTTAATTGGTTCCCATCCGATCAATTCCATAGGTAGTAATTTGATTTAAATTGATAGTGATTTTGTAATTAGAGGCATTTTAGGAAAGGGGCTATAGGCTTCACATTTGGCGCCAACGGGGGTCGATTTTTAACCGCGCCGAGATAAGAGTGGTATGAAGGCACAATAATTCCAACGCCGAGATTTAAATGAATATGAGCTCAGGAAATGATAGTTAATGGGGGTTTTTAGTTTGTCGTCAAACCTTGGAGTTTGGATTTTTTTATCAGGAGGTGTGTTGTATTGAAATGTTGATTCACTTAGAAAGAGGGTAGCATGGTACAGCGAGTAGCATTTAGAAGGAGTTGACCGGAGGAGTAGATCTGGGTATAGAAATTGAAGGGAGGGGAGGACGACTTTCTGGGGGTACTAAAAATCATGGAAATGCTACTACGCGTCAGGTCACGCGAAAACGCCAGAGAAGGCTGCGAGTATGACTGAGTTGGAGTGGGATAAGGATAGGAGTAGGAGAGAGTATCGGGATAGAAATGAGCAAGAAAATCAAATGCGTATCGAAAATAGAAGGATTCAGAGAGAAACATCGGGAGAAGCGGGAAAAGATTGAGAAAGAAAACAAAAGAATTCAGGCTATTGAGGAAGAGGCTAAAATGGAGAGAATGATTCTGGAAGAAAGGGAGGCAAAAGTTGAGAAAGAAAATGTTAGATTTCCGGCAGAAAATCAGGATAAGAGTGAGATAGAAAATACAAGGATTCAGGCAGTTACCAAGGTTAGGATTGAGAAAGAAATGGGGGGATTAAAACAGGAAATGGCTACACAATTAGAAGAAGAACCAAAATCAAATGATGTTAAATTGGTAATTGAAGAGATAGAGGATACAAATGATAAGACAGAGTTTGAGGATAGTGGGGTGATAAATAATGACAGTAAACTGAATGCAGACAATGTGGAAAAGGTTGATAAAGATATGTTTGAGTATAATTATTGCTCGAAGATAATTGATATCGATAACGTGATTAATAATGAAAGTTTGATTGATAACGGAGTAAATTGTGAAAAGGTGATTGACACGAAAGTAAAGGATGTCAGTAAGATGGAGGGGTCGTTGACAGTGAAAGAACCAAAGTTAGTTTAAATCCCGTTCCAAGAAATAATAAAAACCGGCGTTCATAAGGTTTCAAGAGTAGGGCTAATCGAAACAAAAGCAGGAATAAAAAGTTATTTAGGAAAAAAGTATCCTACAATGCGAGATAGTAAAAGGTCGACGTGAAATAGGATGGCAAAAATGATAGTTGCTTGGGCAAGAATGTAAAAAGTGGTTCTTTTGGGGCAGCCCACAAGGACTGGACGGTGTTTAGAGGAGGGAACACGCTAGGTTACCGGTTGTGTGATCTTACTGTTGACTGTTGACGAACAAGGAATGTCTATTACGGATTGATTTTGGATAAATATTAAACATAAGGTGTTTAATGAAAAAAACAAGAGGTTTACATTGTAAAAGCCAGGGTATTTTTGTAATTGGATTTGAGTTAGGTTGAGTTTTGACTAAGATTTCGAATAGGATAATAAATCTGTACTTTAACTTGTTTTTATGGGTTGTAAAATCGTTTGAAGTGTGGGAAGTAATGTCCTTATTTTACGACTTTGTTAATTAAGAAGGGGGACCCTGAGTTTTGGTGCCCGTTCCAAAAGTTTTCAGTTTGATTTTTACTGTTTACCTAAATGTTTTATTACTTGTGGATGGATTATGAGATAATGATTTTCAAGTTTGCCCAAAGTAGGAATTTAATGAATACGAATACTGTTGTTGATGACTTCAATTAAGTACTTGTAGAGGAGATTTTGATTTGTTTATTTGAAGTAATTTTTTCTGGAATTTTTGAGAATTTTTCATTTTGTGTGTTGTCTTGGGTGAGAATGTATGGGGATTGGAGGGTGTGAAGCTATGTTTCGGAATCAAATTTTGTGGCACTTTAGGTAAATTGGCGTTTTTGGTGTTACAATTTTAAAGCATTTGAGTTTGATATCGCAAACCCAAACAGCATTGTTGAATTAGGAGGGGTGAAGTTTTTTGTGGATTTTAGGGGCTTGGCATGATATGAGATGCAAGCGATTTGGGCCAAAATGGCCGTTGAGAGAAGTTGTGTTTATGATAGGGGCGAGGTTTTGGTTCCGCCGGGGTTTTGGGTTGAGTGGGTACTTTGTGCGTTTTGACCCCTCTCCAGTAAAAACCGGGGTTTTGTTTCGATATCGGTAGAATGTGTAAAAAATTTATTCATTGATTCATTTGTCTGGAAGGAAAACCACTTGAGATTTTTAATGTTATTTGGGTTTGTATTGTGAAGATAGAAGAAATATCAAGACAAGATAGTATGCAAGATGAAAAAAGTAATTTACGGAAGTCAAAATAAAAGAAGAAGAATTTACGTTTTGGATTGTTGGAATTTGGATTTTTGGTGTTTACGAATTTGTGAAAACGAAACGATCGATACGAAGGAGGCAATAGCAACGCAGGGAAGGGAACGAGGTTTATCGGAAGCTAAAACAGGTTTTCGGAAACACGGTTACAGTTTCGCCAGGGGAATGTATTTTCGGTAAAGTTGTGGTTAAAGTAGTGAATTTGAACTTTGAGTGTAAAAATGTTGGCTGCTGTCTGAAGGAAGAAGTGGTTTTTGATGACGAAATATTTTCGAATTACCCCAGTAATATTTTTGGGACGCTGATTGATAGGGATTGTTAGAGTGATTGTTGTGCGCTTAATAAAATGATCCAAGAATTGTATATTTGTTTTTAGGAGTTTTCCAGTTAGTGCATTAGTGAAGTTGGAGCATACGGCAGGATTTTGGGGGTTCGTGGATTTTGGGGTCGAACGGACCGAGTTTAGTGGAACTGAGTTGAAGTTTTGAGTTTTTAGTGGTTTTTGGTGACCTGGGTATTCTCCTATAGTAAAATAGCCTAGAGTGTGGTTTTTGAGAATTTGATGGGAACAGTTGCATGTCTTGTGAAATAAGTTTAATTTGAAGTCGCCAACAAGTACTTTTGTCTTTTTCAGCAGGGTAAATAAGAGTATGAGATTTGTTGTTACAAGGGACTGAGAGGCATTTAAATTCGAAATCGGATACAAAGAGAATTTAAGCTTGACAGTGTCAATAAATGAATATGATAGTTTAGAGTCGTAATCAGCGCTCTACTTGGAAAAAGTGCCTTGGGTCAGAATCTTTGTGTTATTTACTTTTGAAATTTGCAGTTTGTTTTTTGACGAGGTTATGAGCCGAGCTAGATCTCGAGTCGTTAAAACTTATCGTCGTTTCGACTAGAACGAGTGTTCGTTTTCCTTTTTCTTGTGGGTTTTTGTGAGCTGTTTTTTGTGTCAAGGGCGTTTTTATGGCCAGCTGAGGATCAGCGTGGGTGGACACTTTAAAATAAGAGTGGAACGGGTTAGGTCCCTTTGGGTACAGTCGGCTCGCTCGGATGACAAGGGTTGTCAAACCAGGAGTAACTGGGTTCGGTCAAGAAGAATACGGTTCTTTATTTTGTCAATATTAACCTTTAATTTTTGCTTGTTCACACTGAGAATACAGGGTATGCTATGCTTTCATTTTAGTGTTTAGTTGTTAGTTAGATTGGTGGCTGCTGTAGATGAGTTTGTCACTTGGGAGTAGTGATAGGGCAAACAAGGCAGCAATGATTTAAGGTGTAAGTAATTTCAGAATAAACAGTTCTGATATATATTATATAATTTGACTTACTATGCTTATAAAATATTTTCCATTGAATTTTTGTTTGCCTTTTTTTGGTGTTTTAAAAATATGTAACCATAAGCACTGTTCTTAAAACAATTGCATAACAATTGCCTTTGGGAAAAACAGGGAGGGGTAAATGTGACACAAGCATTACACCTCCACCTCTACTAATATAGTGTAATTAAGAGATTAATATTTATAAGTCATTAAATGTTTACTCATACTTCCTTGAGAGCTCTTTTAAAATGTCTTTCTCACCGGGACCAAAATATGGACGAAAAACAATTGAGATTTAATTAGGCTTGACCGGTCAGCGCCAGAGTGGCGGCTCGAAAACACTATTTTGTCACGTACAGGAAGACATAAACTATAAGTTTTAACGACGCTTAGTCAGCCACAAGTTGTAACAAAGTCATGTATAGGGGCGTTCAGATTTCACTATAGTTCTTTTAAAATATCACAAAATTTGAGTGATAACATGGTCAACCAACTATAGTGTGGGTATTTGTTTTAAGTAAGGTGGCACCCTACATGAAAGTTACGAACAGAGAGGCTCTTGGGAAATTTGGGGAGGTCATAGTGCGAATTTGTGAGAGGAAGGAGTTTTTTTTCAGGACAGTCGCAGATACTCCACGGTCGCGAGAGCCCGTACCGGGGAAGAGGGTGTCGCGAAAGTGTTGTTGAACCTTCTGCATTTTATATGTTTATCGATAGATCGCAATTTATAGGATGGGAAACGTTTTACTTAGTCCGTGGATTCAATAAAATCGATTCTCGACCTTGGCTATGGAACGGCTTTTCCCACAAGGATTCTTTTTAAAGTTAGAGCCCAAGTGTTTTCACGATGTTGAATCTCGTGCCATGCGAGATCGTTTGTCGACCCATGGGCAAACCTGACCAGGATGCGTTCCAAGGACCTTCCAGTCGGCAAGTAGCCCGACCAATTCAACGACAGGTAGGAGTCCTGCCCCCCGTCTATTCCAACGCCACAGAAGTCTAGGGACATCGACATGTATCATCAGCATCGTCACACTTACCCTCCTGGGGACACATCAAAACCCTCCCCATCGCATCGCAACCGAAAACCCTTTCAAATCACGAACTGGAGTAACAATAACCGATGAGTTCTAAAAATAATATCTTGCCTAAATGTTTTGGCCAACTAACTAATTTTAATATTTTTAGTTTTTAAGCGAACTCACCCACAGGGGTATCTAACCTGAGTCAGATCTGATCTAGGCAGGCAGGCTATTGTATTTCCTGTAATTGTTTTTTGTAATAACCTAAAATACAATTATATTTCTTAATTTCAAAGGAATCCTAATACTTGTCATTTGGTAGTTTGAGAATCCCCTTCCTGATTCATTAGTTCATTAACTGGTATATTTAATTGCTATTCCGTGCGAGAAACCCACTGAGCTGAGACCGTGGCAGGGCAGATCTACATCTTCACAGGTTTGGTATTTTGTTTATTGTGTTATTTTGTTTGCTTGATTTTGTGTTGTCTTAATTAATTGTTCCATCTCGATCAATGCATAGGTAGTTAATTTTATTTAAATTGATAGTGATTTGTAATTAGAGGCAGTTAGGAAGGCTATAGGCTTCACAGTTTTACTTAAAACTAAGGTTTTCAAGTCCAATTTTATTTTATTTGCCATAGTAGGCCTATATAAAATTTGTTCATACACATTTTTATTTGATTGAAATTAATTTAACCTTGATGAAAAAATTTCAAAATAAAAATATTGAAAAACTTCATACACAAATGTTTGAAGGTGGCCAAAATATAGATGATACGAAACACTATAAAATGACACTTGAAAATGCTATATACACGTACCTCTGCAGAGATAGGTCACAAGGTGTCTTACTCGAGATTTATGTTTGGGAGCGAATAAGCCGATAGCGGGAGGCAAAAACAAAGACAACACAGAGGACGAGGCAGCGAGTAGCATAAGATTCTATTATTTTGAATTTCATTTACCACATTTGAGATTCCATCTATGTCGGAACGGTCTTCGTTTTTTTAATTGGTAGTATCGATATGATAATGATATTACCATTTGGATTATCGACAATGAAAAAAAGTATCAATGTGCATCCCTGATTATGACTCTTGATTTACAAAGTTAAAATGTACAAAGCAAATAAAGTGCCTAGATAAAATCTAAACCTTAAAAAATTACAAAGTTTTTTATTAAACTTGATGCATAAAAATGAGAGCGGCTGTCAAAGCGCCAATAGCCACAAGAAACTAACGTTGTAATTAGGGATGCACTCGATAATCGATATTATCGATCGATTATCAATAATGGATATAATTTCGATAATCGATAAATAAAATTCATTGATTATCAAAATATCAAATAATTGGTAAATACTAAACAGTAGCACGATCCGAACTCTAAAGGCGGAGATTATCTCACGTTGTGCCATGCACTTGCTGGGCTGATGGTGTCACACTGGAGATTTATGTTTGGAAATGAGCTATCAGTCGATAACGGAAGCCAAACACATGACATCAAAGACAGCGAGGCAGAAAACAGAACACAATTGTATTATTTGACTTATTTTTGCCACACTTGAGGATCCACTTATAGGTCGGTACAGGCTTTGTTAGCGATATCGATTCGAAAATGACATTACCATTTTGATGATCGATACTGAAAAAAGAATCGATGTGCATCCCTAGTTGTAATAAATAAATACAAAGAAGGTGGAAGTGTTTAGAAGGGGCAACTCACTCAATTACAGTATTGATTTGCAGTGGAGAACATCATATATAAGATTAAGTGCTAAAATGGCTGCCAGTAGCATTTACATAACCTAATGATAGATTAAACTCATACGGATGAATGCAGGTCCGAGCCGTATGGAACACAGAAATGCAAGATTGAACCCTGTGGGGCAAGGTGCAGATTTTTATATTTGTCCATTGTACTATCAGTATCACCACACATTAAATACTAGTTCCATTGAAAATGTAGCTGTAATTTAACAAACACACATTTTCATCCTCTTTACTAGGTTTGGTTGATTGAAGGAAATCGTGGTTATAGCCCAAGACATTATTGAAAATCATTACGTAATGTCATCATGACTCTTTTATTTAGTCTCGATAAGGTGCACAATGCTACTATATTTAGGTGATTTCACGAACGTACCATCTGGGGTCGCTTAACGTACGCAGTTTGCCTGCTACCGCTAAAATGCGCAACTACAGCCAAGTGCATATCCTCCTCAGACCCAGAATTTATTTTTTTGCAAATTTATAAAAACAAATGACATTTTCTGGTTGAAAAAACTAATTTAAAAAAATAAAAAAAATACTGAGCAAAAATCCCTTGACCCAATTAACCAAAACGCTGTGTCTCCTATAGGCAACATTGGGTCTCAAATATATGAAACAATTATTTGACAACAATGTAGTTTGTTAGTAAATACCCTAAAATTTCATTGGATTTTTGCTTCTTTTTATTTGTAGGTCAATTCTCTTTTATTGCTGTTATTGTTATTCACACAATGTTATTTTTTAATTTTATAATAATTAAAAAATTCAATAAATTTAAAAAAATAAAAAAAATAACAAACTTCTTTGTTTAATGGTTGTTTCAAGTCTAGA